>CAHIKZ030000017.1:317500-585000 GCA_903632075.3 Acanthosepion pharaonis | reverse complement strand
CACAGCCTATTAGAATCATAGGGGCACCACATGTACTGCAGCTGCAAGAGAAGCCGTGCGTCTTGGGCAAGAGAAGCCCCGGGTAACAGAAGCTGTGCGTCTTGGGCAACAGAAGCCTGATGGAGCCAAACTCTCTCCAGGCTGGTTTGAATTCAGAATTTTCCTTCTAGACTGGTTGCCACCCAAGGCTATAGAACCTAGTCTATCCTATTATTTAACCATATAGATATGGGGAGAAGACAACCTAACATCAACAAAAAGTAAATAGTTATTTTTTTTAACTTAATATGAAAATAAGAAAATCAGCAGACAATTGCTAAAACCTCCTGATGAGTGGACCAAATAATTACACACTGGTTTGTCTATGAAACTCTGGAGTCAGGGTGCTGAATATATAACATCAAGTAGCTAAGTGATAAATTTTATATTAATCTTATATATATATATATATATATATATATATATATATGACATTTTCTGCTGACATGAAGTAGAAAGATTATGTTGAATCAATTGCCAGGTCTTATGCTAGAAAAGTTGGTTCACTGTGTCATGCTAGATAATTTTTCTCACCAGAATCTATCCTACACTTATAAGGATAACATTTGTTCATGCATTTGAATATTGCTGTCACATCTGGTCTGGTGCTTTTGCTATGTATTTAGAGATACTTGATAAAATACAAGGATGAATCTGCAATGTTATTGGTCCTGACCTATCATCTCTGTTTCAGTTACTTTCTCACTGCTTTAACAGATTCCCTGTGACTTTTCTACAAATATTTTTATGGTTGCTGTTCTGATGAGATCCTCTTGCACTTTTCACTTGTGGAATTCTCTTCTGGCCTCTTGTTTTCCAGTCAACTTTGAATTTCAAAAAATTGAATACAACATCAATCATTATCTTCTGTTTTTATAATTCCTGTCCTTTTATTGTTCACTGTCCTTAATAAGGTTATTTTTTTTTCTCATATTCTCACACAATCAGTACCCCCTTGCATCTTAGTGGGTTTATTGCCTTGCTTGTGATGAAATGATTAGTATATACATATGTATAAGATATATAGATAGCATGGATATAGAAAACAACTGTTTTGTAATTCAAGCAATCTTCTGACATGACACTTGAAAACAACACAAAAATGTATCTGAAACACTCAAAATATGAAGAGAAATTAACAACACCTAAAACAAACTCCCTTGAAAATGGCTAAAGAAGTGGACGAAAGCGCTTGGGACAATGGGCAATGTATCCCCTTACTTCCACTAAACGGAAAAATGTAAGAATGTCGGAAAAACTAAATAAAAAAATTTATTAAATTTTTCTTATCATATTCAACAAAACAGATTTCAAAGAAAGGTTGCTGCCTATATATATATATATATATATATATATATATATATATATATATATATATTATAATCCAATCCGTATGGAATTTCCAAGAGGATAAAGATCCAGGGAGAGCTCTATGTCAGAGACAAAGCAAAATTATTAATGAATATCAAACACTTAAAATACTGTAGGTAATAATCTTTATTTCATGAAAGCTATAAAAATAATCTTCAATCTTTCAGACCTGCAAACCAAATATAAACGGAAAAAATTACTCTAGGTTAAATTCAGGAGAGACAGATATCATATTGAATGCAGAATCTACTACTAAGATTTGAACCCACACCATTTCGATACAACGCAAGTGTCATACCAACTGTACCAATGGGCCTTGGTGACAAAGGAGAAACAGTTGGTATAATGTTTGTATTGTATGAAAACTGTCCGGGTTTGATATCGGTAGTGCATGCACACTGCTGTTGAGTCCCAAATAGGACAAAACAGCCATCCAGTGCTTTCTGCATTTTTTTGAGGATTCTTCTAGACTTGATGAATTACTATAATAATTTGCCTAAATCCCCAAAATTCTATTACTGCTCGTCTTTAACAGATTCTCTTCCAGTTCCTTTCTCATGAACACAGGTGTTCCTCAAGGCTCTATCCTGGGCCCTACACTGTTCCTGATCTTTATTAATGATCTTCCCAATGTCATCAATTCCCAAGTAAGCATCTATGCAAACAACACTACTATTTACTCCTGCCTCAATAGCAAATCTGGTATCGCTGACAAAACTAACCTGGGCGTTGATCTTGAAAATGACCTCCAATCTGTTGTTGACTGGGGCAAGAAATGGCTGGTCAAATTTAATACCTCAACTCTCCCTGCCTCCCATTAGAATATCTGATGCTCAACTCCATGAGAGCACGTCTTTGGGACTGCTTGGTCTCACACTGTCCTTTGACTTGTGATGAAAAAAAATACATTGAATCAATAGCTTCATCTACTGCAAGCAAAGTTGTTTCCCTGTGTCGCACCAGAAAGTTTTTCTCACCAGAGTCCATCCTTCAAATCTATAAATCAACCATTCGCCCTTGCATGGAATACTGCTGCCATATAGAGTCTGGAGTCCCTGCTGTTTGTCTTAAGGTCCTTGACAAATTCCAGAGACGGATATGCAATGCAATTGGCCCTGATCTGGCATCTCGTTTACAGTCACTCTTACAGACATGCCTTTGCTTCCCTCTGTCTTTTTTACAAATACTTTCATGGTAACTGCTCCAATGAGCTACTTTCACTAGTTCCCAAACTGCATGAATTTAAATGTGCTACTAGGTTGGCATCTCAGTCCCACTCTTTCACTGTTGAAACAGTTAAATTTAGCTGTCCAATAGCTTCAGGTCTCACACTTCCTGTCTGTGGAACTCCCTTCCTCTTGCTTCCCTGATAGCTATAATCTCCAACTATTCAAATGCAATGTCAATTGACATTGCCAGATGCCTTGACCTATTCCCCATCCTTCTCTTCATCCTTTCCTCTTCTCTTTCACCTCTCTTTATTCTTGCTCCCACTCTCTGTAACCCCTTGTGTGCTAGTGGCTCTCCTGCCTTGCTTGGGGTGAAAAGCTTAAAAAAAAAATCCTGCGCTTGACCCAGCTAATGCTCTGTAATGGAGTGATTCAGGAGTAAGGAAAGACATAGCTTTTGGGGCACAATCTGTTGGGTTATGAATACTTGGATGAGTATCACCACAAAATTTGTGAGTAGCAGCGCTATATCAAGTATTCAATTTTTTTCTTCGTCACTGAGGCCTGTTAGTACAGTTGGTATGACACTTGCATTGTACCGAAATGGTCTGGATTCGAATTTCGGTAGTTGATGCACACTGGTGATGAGTCCCAAATAGGACAAAACAGCCATACAGTACTTTCTGCATTTTGTTGAGGATTCTTCTAGACTCGAATTACTATAATAATTTGCCTAAATCCCCAAAATTCTGTTTTATATATATATATATATATATATATATATATATATATATATATATATATATATATATATATATACACAAAATTCTTTAATTTAATTCACCTCACCATTTGTAATGTACCCAATGTTAACATGGAAAATAAACATATCTATATACATAAAGCCATTATATTTCTACCAATATTAAGACATACTTGCTAGCAACAAAGATATTACACTGCATAACTTGTGTTATGTTAACCCCATATTTGTACCCTCACCTCAGATTTTATAAGTATATTTTCAGTACCTTGTGTATTTGCGATGAAACATATGAATCTTAATAACTTCTTTATTTCTTGAATATGCAGATTGTGAGATATATATTGTTTTTATACCCAGATGAGTCAGGGCCAGTTCTCAGAAAAGAACCATCCCTTCCTCCCCCCATTTCCTACCTGGCCCCTGATGTGTAGGCCAAACAAACGCTGTTTGACAGATATGTGCGAATGATATTAACCAAGTTCAAGTCGTAGACCAAAATGAACGCTGTTTGATAGATAAGTGCGAATGACATTAACAGGGTCCGTGAATGACGCGTACTTTTTTTTGGGAGCCAACACGTGACTCAACATATAGCAGATTTCGTTTTGCACGTGTTGAGGTAACAACAACCTCACATAGTTGCTGGCTATCGGAGGAGTCGGACGTCACCAAAAACCAGTCTTAGCTATTTGCCATTAGAAGAAGCAGTTGTCACCAAAACCAGACTTCGTTGTTTGATGCCAGAAGAATTAGATGCCACCAAAAACCAAAGGACCGACGTGAGAATCTAGAACAACATCGTCAACCCAATTCGGCTATACTCCCATGATTTTTCTGTGTGTTCTCCTCGCCATCAACCTGGATTGGACGTCGCCAGTCAAAAATTCATGTTAGAACATTGTCAATCTTATCGGTTACTTTCAGAGAAGTGTATGAATATCCTTTTGAACAAACTGTACCCCGATAATAGTCAATCGACGTCGATTCCAACCTTATGTAAGTTTTCCATATCTTATAATCTGCTATCTCCATATTCATATGTATTTCACTGCATTAGTATTTGTTTAATTGGTAACTTATCTCCCCATCCTTTGTATTATTTAGTTTTTCTTACATTCACACTCCGTGTATTCTATAAATAAAATCTTTGTATTATATATTCTCGTGTTGTCTTCTGTTGTTCTGTGTCTGCAAATTGTTCATTTTCTCTCTGCGTTTACCAACGTCCGGAATTGGAGAATTTCTCTCCCAACGTTCTTTTCTTTATTTTTATATCGAACCTTGGGATCTCTTAGTTTTTTTTTTATTTTCTTGTTGCGTCCCGGCTATCGTAGTCCCAATGAAACCCCGGGCGTAACACTTGTAGAAAAAAAAGTTTACAAATACTTGAAGCCCAAATCATATACATTGAATATAACTTTCAGTCAAAGGGCTAATATATTAAGAATATATATATTTAATATCTAACAGATTCAATATAAAATATTATATTCTAATACATACTAATATTATAACCACCTTACATTTGCATAAGTCACCTGCAAATGATGCCATATAAATAATTGAAATCCCTAATGTTCAAAACAAACAGTATTAATGCAGGGGGTTTTTGGAACCATTACGTGTATTGATCTGTATATGACATCATTCATTCTAATACAGTGTACATTTTGAGTAATTTGAAATACATATTTAGGGTGTTGCAATTTTATTTTACATCAGTAAATATGGATGGATGACAAACATTACTGGATGCAATTAACATTTCCATTTGTATACTTTATTTTTTATCTTGAAAAGATAAATCTTTTTTTTTTTTTTTTTTACTTCCATTGAAACTAGTTTTTTTCTTTGTCTTTCACTCCCTGTTCCCAGTGTTTTTCACTTGTTCAAGGTGGAAAATTCTCCCTTTCAAGAAACATTCCATTTTGATTGGCACTATTCTCAATTTGAAACTGAAATGGTATATTTTTTTCATTTATAATGATGTTCACCCTTATACAAAGCCTAAGAGCCACTCAAGGTAGAGAGTTACAGAGTAAGAGGCACAGTTTATGGGGATATGTGGGGAATATAAGTGTTAAACCTAGACTTGAACAGGTTAAGATTATAGTAATCGGGGAAGCATCCTCTTGGGAGTCAGTTCCACAAAGCAGTGGAATTCAAAGAATAATGACAATACTTCTCAAAATTTATTTCAAAATTTGTATTGGATTTAATGGGATACTTTTAAAGGAATAGATTTAGGTTGAAGTACTCAAGTTAGTAATCTGTATATAAAAAAGACTATGAAATACAAAGTATTGGTGTTGTGTGAATACTCATAGTAAAATATACTTAATACTAATAAAAAGCATTTTTTAAATTTTTCTCAAAGATTAAAAAGCTGAAGACTTCATCTACCCTGTACAATTAATTTAGGCCACAGATTTTTGACATCACTAAGCTGTATTCATTCAAATAAACTTCCCCAAATAAGCTTTGAGTCATTTTGGCATTATCTGGTGTGTTTTTTTTTTTTTTATTAATGAATTTAGGAGGTGAATTAACATTGGTCAGGGGATTGGGAAAACAAAACTATTCTTGGCTTTCAAATGTTACTAGGAGAAACACATTCCTGTGTTTTCTCCCTAGCACCTAGTGGATCTCAGTGGACTGTGAAGAGGCAATTTTTCTATATTTTGTGGTTGACAGGGCTACTGAGTGAAAGTTTTTTATAACTTCATACTGACTGGTTACCTATAGCTTAAAATTTGCACCTGCCTATCAACTATATAAAATTAGTAATTGCATGATATCACTGTCACCTCTCTTTGTACATGTAGTCTTTCACTTTCAAACAAAATACATTCCAAAGATTTTCTTGGAAGTTGATTTTCTATGGAAGCCCAATCCTAACTTTGCCGAAATAAAAGATGTTTTTTATGGATGTTGTTGCTCTGCAAATGTATACATTTAAACAGTAGTTAAGGGACATTGTTAGTAAAAAGTTTTATGTTAAATATAGAATTTAAAGACTTCCATAATTTTTCTTATTTTTATCCTATTTTTGTGGCTGAGAAAAATGAATTTAAATTTTTTCAGAAGTATAAATATAAGATCTGTGGTTCTCTCTCCCCTTTTAATAGATACGTTTACATGGCCTTGTGGCAGGCGACTTATTTTCAACTCTCCAGCCCCTGCCACACACATCCAACATTGCAAACCAATCTCTAGTTCAGATGAATTCCACTCTTTAGTGCCACCAGCACAGATCCTTACAGCCAAGATCCACCTTGCTATGTCCATTGGGATGAACCACTTTCAATCCCTAAGTATTCCATTGGTAAGAGAGGTATGTCCTACTCGGAGAGCTTCTTTCCAAGAATAGCTATTTTGTGGGACAAACTCTTGCATGGCTACTACTCTGCAAACTATAATCTTAACTTGTTCAAATCTACGTTTAATTGTTAGCTTTCCTCAATTATTTTTTTTCAATCATTTCACCCCAAGCAAGGTGATAATGCCACTAAGACGCAAGGGTTGACTAAGTGTGACAGAGAATGAGACAACCTTAATGAAGAGAAAGGTCAATAAAAGAACAGGATCCAGGAAAACAGAAAATGGCGACTGGTGTTGCATTTCAATTTTTGAAGGTTTTATATTGTAGGGAAACAAGAAATCAGAAGAGGGTTCTACAGGTGAGAAAAGAAACTATTAGAATGGTACATATGGTTGCAACTCGGTAGTTCTATGGTAAAATGGTGAAACTTATTTGCCAATCTGATAGCATGCTTAAATTCACAGAGTCAAAGTACCAAGTAGGGAACCTCATCAGACAAATGCTATGAAAATATTTGTAGAAAAGACAGAGGGAAGCCACACCATGTCGGTAAAAAAGTGACTGAAATCGAGATGCCAGGTCAGGATCAATTACATTCCTCATAATATTCACTTCCTAGTCTTATATTGATATCACATACCTCGTTCAGTAACCCTCTACACTGAGTGGCTCTTGGGCCTTGTACTGGATGAATGTTAATATATATATATAAAAAAAAGATTAGTTTAATATGGGATGAGTTGAGGTGATGTGCTTTTGATGGGACAAATATTTCTATGTTGAATTTTCTCGTCAAGTTGTCACAGTGTTATTGTTTAGTTGTTACGTTACAGAAAATAAAATTATATAATAATCAAAATTCCACCATTTCATGTCAAATTAAGGACTTTGTTTTGATAAGAAATTCTTGTTTCTACCAAATGTCTTTCCAAAGTTTAATCATTCTTTAGGTATATCAGTGGTACATTATTATAATCATATTTTCACCATGCCACAATATGTGCCTATATACATCCAAAGAAACCAATCTTTTAGTCACAACATAGCTTGTTATCTAAGATAATAAGAAAATAACTGTTTCAACCTTTTTTCCCTTTCACCTGGCAGGCTTGAACTTCCTGCAGGTGTCTCTTGTTACAAAAATAGTCAAGGCTAACATTTTGGTATTACTGTATGATTAAAAAGTCCAATAAGCTACACCCCACCTATGCCACAAAACAACAACCTACTAGTTTTAATCATAAACTGTAACTGGGGGCATTTATGCTCCTTCTATGTCACACAGAATTAACTCAAATATTTCTGAAGTAATTATGAGGGTGTATCAAAATTATTTTTTTATATTATTGTTTGCCCAATACAAGGTCCAAGAGCCAGTCTAAGTAGAGGATTATGGAAGAAGTTGTTGTAACGAAGAAAGTAAGAAGTGCATATTATGAGAATATGTAGGTCAGATAACAGCTGACCCTAAATTTAAAGTTAAGATTATAGTGATTAGGGAAGCATCCTGTCAGGAATCTATTCCCCAAAGTAACAGTTCTGGAGAAGAAAGTGAGTAGAACTTCGTTATCAATGCAATGCAATTTCCAGATCTTTATTTCAAAGCTCATTTCATGTATACACATGATACCATTATATTATTAATATTAGGATCAGCCCTCTGGCTGATTGACATCTGTTTACATTTGTAAAAACAAATTACTAGATTTAGCTACCTTATTCTATCGAATGAAGATAGCTCAGTGATGGAAACTCTGAGACCAAATTGGTTGGGTTTCAATCCTGGCTTAAGGCATTCAGTTATGTAGTTGCACTGAAGAGCTGTGATACAGCGAAACAGTACTGTCTGCGAATGACATATATATATATATATATATATATATATATATATATAAAATACTACTATTACCATCAATACTATTCAATACCTTTCATCTTAGATATTGGTTATTATTGAGATACTGGAAATTCTGAGACATCATTTTAACCTGGACTATTGAAAAAAATTGCAGAATTTAGAAATTGGAAGTAAATAAAATATCTGACCATGGTGACCAAAATTGGTTCAACTATTTTCAAACGTTTGCTCCTACACATAGGTTTGCAAGGCCCACACGATCTTCCAGTGGATTGTTTTCCAATTTCTATTCTATGAGGATTATTGAGGGTGGGATGCTTTGATTGATTGATTACTTATGAGATCATGGCACACCAGAATCATATTTTTTTTAAAAAAATTTAAATATTTTTGAATATAGAAAATGAGTGTCAATGTAATACGTTCATATTTGGAATTTTCCAACAACTCCCAGATGGGTCATGTGGGACTCTGGGTTGTAAAATAGACTTGGATACCAAACGACACACCATTGGGTCATGGGTAATAAATACTACCTATGATATCCTTGCCTCATATATGAAACAATGTTAAAACAAAGTATGTACCAGAATTAATTAAGATATATTGTTAAGACCCTGGGACGACAAAGGAAATGAGGCTTGAGAGCCAATGTGTTAAGGGTGGTGACTGGTCCCTTGAAATAAAAACCAGAATTGTGTGACCCTTAGTTGTTCATTAGTTTGTTAGTTCCTCTCATTCCATATGGAAGATTAGGCAACAAGAGTTCTTCATTGAACATAACCCTGCTGGTCCAGGTCAGCTGGTCTTCCTTCAAAAGATCCTCACTGGTCTTGTCAATTGCATCCACAACACATGACCAATCATCTTGCACTTTTGCACTGTGATTTTGTCTTGCAGAACAGTTGGGTCATATCTCTCCATGACTTCTGTTAGTTATGTGGTCTCACTATGAGATGCCAAGTATCGTCCTCAAGCATCATCAATGGAAGACATTTAAACTCTGGCAGATTTTGCTGGTTTTCTTTCATGTCTCCTTGGCATAGAGTGCTGTTGGTATGACAATAGAATTATATAACCAGAGATTAGCAACTTTGCTTAAGGAACTGCTAGACCAGATCGGTCTCATACCTCTGCAGCATTTCCAATTCTTTACTCCAAATCTTTCGTTGAGTCACCATTTCATGAGATGCTTTAAAATGTAAAATAAAGAACCTGACCATACATTCCTAAGCAATAGTTGACAGTTTTTTTTTCTATGGCTTATCAAACCTTTGTGGGTTATTTAAGCTGAAATATATTTTGTATTGTAGGAGAATGCTTACAGTGTTCAGTATTCCCAACCAGTCCCCATCTAAGTTCTAACCTTGCTTGATGTTACTTAACTTCAGTGATGATTCAGGGATCTAAGAGATAGTCATCCATAAATATCATATATAGAGCATTATATAAAATAAAGATACAGGAGTTCTTGAAACTGAAAATACTTTTCATATCCTCCAATAATTAGTCAAATTGCATTTAATCAGTGTTTACCTATCTTACATAAGTGTTCACAGAGGGGAAAAAGTATGTGAGTTAGAAATACAGAAAGAAAATATGGAAGAGATACTCAATTGGTCTCTACTAAAATTAGTTTAGTACAGCACACAGTCAAATGAAAGAAGAAGAAATTAGATTAGTAAGATTGTATAGCACCAATCACCCAAATTGTAATTGCTTTTCTCGCTTTTGAAAAATCAAAATTTGAAATTCTCATTTTTAATTAACACTGCCCAATGTCTCTGGTGGGAAATAAATTTTGCATACTGGAAAACTGTCACCAAGCAACATTTATTACTTAAATGAATGCATGGACTAAATATATATCCATCAAATGTTTCAACAAACATCACTTTTTATCTATCTATAAAAGGCAGGATGTGTGTGTAACAAATGCTTCTATGGCAGTTTTCATATAGTTTGCAGCCATTTTGTACTGGCCAGAGTGAGAGCCTATAGCTGGCTGCCATGAATAGGCAGGAAGATTCTATTTGCCAGCATGAGAGCCAATAGCTGACTGGCACGAATGTTAACTAGCATAAAAAAAAAAAAAAAAAAAAAAAAAAAATCGATAGCTGCATTAGTCACAAGTGGGAAAAATTTAAATCTGCATGGCACTTTACTTCAATTGGCTCATTCTCTTGACTAAACTCAACATTGATTCTGATTCCGCAGAACTGGGTTGGGTGTGAAAAAGTATTTGTTGTTAACATTCTTTTTTCATTTAGTTTTTCCAGTTATGAATCCTTTTTTTAAAACTGATCGTTTTGTGTTCATTTTGTTTAGTTCTTTTTTCATAACAGATTTAATGTTTAGTATAGAGCTTAGAAAAAATTCACAGTGTGAGATAGGTAAGAAGTAAGGCATGTAGCAACATCAGCACGGCTAAGGGCACTCCTTTAAAGGCAAGAAAGGGTAAAAATATTTTAAGTCAAGTGATAGCGATTGCTGTACGAGTCGTACGATTTTTGAATCAAGCATGGGCAACGCTGGGCCATGCTGCTAGTTGTTTTATATAAATAAAAAAAACAAATTCTATTTGTCTAGCTTAGCTTAAAAAATCTAGTTTCTTATAGTATTTATTATATAATATTATTAAAATGTAAACAATTTGACAGAAGTGATCTGCACAAAAAGACAGTGTTATTTAAATAACAAAGTTCTTGATGACCAAATTAACATTTACAGAATTCTGTAAACTGAAATTGCAGTGATGCATTTATATTTCTAATATCAGACAGTGGCCCAGTCAAAACTTAAGTATCACACTTTTTCAATTTTTTTTTCTACAGCTTTCAACCCCTTGCAGGTTATTTAGTCAGAAAATATTTTTAGATAAAATTTTTTTTATTTTAGATAATAATCATTTAGTGATACAAATCTTACTAATTAACTCTTAGAAGAGGTGGATTCATACAGTTTCCCAATGGTATTTGCGTATAAGTAAATATAACAAACCCAACAGGAATTGGAATTTGGCTTTTCAATTAACAATTCTGAGCCATTATTCATTACACCACCCTGACACCTAAGCTTACAGCACCTAGTATTCCCAAGTGGTCACCCATCTAGGTGATGACCAGGCTCAGCATTGCTTAACCTTGGTGATCGTATGTGAACTGGTGTTTCGTGATGTGGTCATAAAGCTCGACACAAGTATATTAATCTTAAGAGATTAACAAATGTGACCAACTCTTCGTTCAAGTAGGTATATCAATAAGTTCATAACTTAATGATCAAAAAGGCTTTTATTTGATAATAAATATTTTCAACATAATATCCTTCTTCATCAATATAATCCATTGGTGTCTATTAATCACATACATTAAACATGATACAGTGAACATTTCACAGATCTGAAGTCAGTTACAAGGCAGCTATTAAAAGTACTTGTAGTATTATCAGTACTACTAATATTACTAGTGTATGTAAATAAAGATTGTGATGTGTCTGGTAGTCACAAAAAATAAGGAACAATATAGAATGATTGTACTGGGGAGGCCCTGTAGCTTAACTGGTAATGCAGCTGTTGCATTAAGACCAGCTTGCTGTTGAAAAGAGTCTTGCCAGAGGATTCTTTATTTCCATTCTGCAATACTAACAGTGATAGATTGATGGTCTGAGAATTGTGCTAAAAATAATTTAAATTAAAATAAAAGAAATACTAGTCAAAAATTAATAATAAAAATAATGATAATTTCACTAATCTTGCAAGAAATTTAATAAAAGTTTTTAAAATTAAACCATTTTAAATTTTTTTGTTTTCTCTTTAAAAAAACAAAAAAAAAAAAAAAATAAAAAACAAAAATGCCCTTATATGATAATTTTAATCTTAATTCCTCATTTGATTTTATTCTTATAAGTGATCTCCAAACTAAGTTAAAACTTAATAGATAATATCATACAGTCAGTTACCTAAATAATCTAGCTTAATACATGTATTCAGGGTTAATCCTACTTTTGAACCCACCACTCATCCTCATGATGTTAAATTTCCTTTTGTAAGTGATGAAAAACATTAATGGAAAGAGGAGGGATAGTCTTAATTTGTAATGTAACACTGTACCCCAAAATATCTATGCCTTCTTGCCACTATTCTATGGTCTAAGCCATTCAGTTGTCTTTTCTTTTCTAACAGAAGTAGATATGTCTACCTATCACCTGGTTCATTCTTGTTCTTTTTTTGTACAGGAGCAGAGGTTTATCCCTTGTTTCCCCCGTTCCTTCTTCTGAGGCCTTAATAAGAGTGACTGTTAGTGCAAATAATCATTCTAAGTAGAATTAGTGTGGCATTTAGATAAATGTTACTGCTAGCTAAAGTACTATTAGACTAAATTTTGTAATAATAAAAAAGAAAATGTATTCTCTGTCAAGCTTAACATATTTGCTGTCACACAACATATCCATTTTGGGTATACTTCATTATGAACTCTGATTGTCTATGCCATTTTATTTAGGACAATATGAATAACTATATATATATATATATATATATATATATACACGATGCAATGAGAATGAAAGTAATATATAAATTCCAACGTTCACAGCATTAATCTAAAAGAGGGCCTGATATCGATAGTAGAGCGATAATTATTTATTATAATTTTATCATATAGACAAAACCATTTTACTCACTACAAAGATGCAACTTCATTTCAGTGCATTTCAACTGCACTGAAACGGGTGAGAATCAATTCTCACCCGTCAAAGGAAATATATATTTCCTCGCATAAAATTTTACTGTTGTATTATTATTATTATTATTTCCTTTGATTTCTGTTGTATACTCATTTCCTTCTATGTCTACGTCCCAACCAGAGACCTAAACTCAGAAATGGCACAACATTTTTCACTGAAAATCAGCCTAAAACACATACAAGGGGTTTCCTCTGTGCAGAATGTAATGCATGATCTGTGCTTTTGGGGCAATTTATTTTATTATTATTCTCTAAATAACAGTAAGGCGTTTTCAATGTTTTCTATCTTAATTTATAGAGTTGCTTTATGGTAAAACAACCACAATGTCAAAATATGTTTCATGGCAAAAAATTAAAGCCAGTGTTGAGGATGCACATTAGAGTTATTTGTTTTTAAATTTAATAAAATCAAATAAGAAATCTTACAAATCAATTTCTAACAGTAACTCAAAAGCCAAAGATGATATATTAAGTAAAGGTAACAATGTTAGGTAGGGGGTTCTACTATTCAGTGAATGTATTAATTAGTAGCTATGACTTTTTTTTCTATCCATCTCTGAAAATTTAAATTGCAGTGCACAATACTGGATTTTGTTCTCAATATACATATGTAGTTAAATAAATGAAATCATTTTAGGTTTCTGTTGAAAGAAAGGAAATGGAAAGAAAGGAAACGGAAAGGAAAAGGAAACAGAAAGAAAGAAAGGAAAGAAAGAAGGAAAGAAATGGAAAGTACAATGTAGTTACACACAACCAGGTTTTGCTTTCTTTAAAATTGTTCTAGATTTCTTGCAGGAAAACCGAATTTATATATATTACTGGCAAAGTTGGAAATCCAGTATTCTATAGAATGTCTTTAATATTTTAAGACTGTATATAAAAAAATAAAATCATCTTTATACATTTTTTAGGTATTCTTCAGATTACCAAGTTTGTTGTTTTAGGCAATGCATGAGATAACCAAACTTCAGCCAAGAAGGTACCTTGTTACTTGAGGAGTATATATGCAAGGTGCCAAACTAAGAAATATTTTAACGTTAAAGAAAATGTATTAACCAACTGAAAATGGCAATCAAAGACTGCTGTAATAAATCAAAGACCAAAATAATGTCATCTGAATTAAAATATCTTCATTTAGATTACATTTCTGTTCATTCACTACCTATTGGTTAAAGGAATATTTTTATAATGTTCAGATGCTAGGGTAGCAGTTGAATATTTAATTGATGCCCTCTGGAGGATTTATACTGGTTCTTAGTAAAATAAGACTCAAAACCTATGTCATCAATTGAATGTACTATTCTAAATACCTGTATTAAATCAAACCTAAGACATTGAGCTTCAAATGAGAAAAGGCCAAGACTTATAAATCTGACAATTGTTTTGACAAAGCATGTTTGTACTGTTTCTAGCTGTTGTATGTCATGCTGAATGTAAGGTGACAACACACAGGAAGTATTGACTAACATAGAATGGACTAGCAATAAATAAAACTTCAGAAAGGTTTCTTTACATTGTGTGGAAAAGATTCTCTGTATTATAAATCCCCTATAATAACTGGGAGATAAAGTATCCTCTATTTGTCTAATATACTTAGCCAAAAAAATGTTAGGCATTCTATAAGATATCTTAGCTTTCTGCAATGCTGATAGTATATAGATATCTGCTAAACATAGTTTATTCTGGTTACACAGAGTTACAACAGGAAAGATCAGACTCACTAAATTCACAATGCTCTTTGAGATGAGCTTACTTCCTATCATCGTATGGAAGGAATTATAAACCATCTTAGTTTAGCATGGGACTTCAGTAATGGATTGCTTAGTGAAGATCCAATTCACTATACTAATATTGGGATATTGATTTGTTTTTTATGGTTTATCAACCTTTTGCAGGAAATTGTGAGGAAATTGTCCAGCATTTACTACCATATAGGACGATTGACATTACATAGAATCAAAGAAAAGAGTGCTAGACAGCTAACAAAATTTTCCGCTTCTTAGTACCATACTCATCTTTTGGAAGGTGTCTTTTGATATCCCAATGTGCCTTGGGATTTTGGTTCTAAAATTTTCCATCATCTGTTAAAACATTTCCCAGATATTTCAATTTTTTTGTACTTGTTTGATTTTGATGTCTCCAATTTGTAGTGTTCATTTTGGACATTTTCTCTTGCTGATAACCAAACATTGTCTTCTTACAATTGATGGCTTGTTCTTTTTCCTCCCATTTTCCATTACTAATCTTTATTTAATTTTATACAATACACACTAATCTTAAATATTTTGTCTTTGAATCAAAATTGTTAAAATACTGTTTGCATTTGTAAAATTTAGGAAATTGATATAACTACTTCACACAAGGTCTTAAAATAAGTGACAGAAACATTCAAGTAATTTGAAATTGTATTGGTTAGAGTTTCTGTATAAGTAATCTATACATTTTAACCAGACAATTTACCCTTCTTTTTGTCAAAAGCTAAGAAAAAAATTATGCCTTTTAAATCATTAAAACTAGAAATATATCTAAAGAAAGCTAAAACAAAAAGATAAGGCTGATCTTTCTTAATATAATGATCATTGTTAATGCGCTGCTTGTTTATTGGAGTTTAGTCATGTCATCTGTTACTATTATAATGGAATATCTCTTTACATTGTTTTATATAAAAAAGATAAAAGTCTACAACTAATACAAAATACATAGCAATTACCTCATGATAGAACAGTGATTAGTAGGCTATTGTTAGTGGTTTTGATACTTATTGGATGTCCATTTATTATGGCCTTGTGTCAAACTAAGATAAGCTTTGAAAATAAGAGTAAAAAAATTAATTAAGTTAGTCTGCATTACTGACTGGTACCAAAAAAAAAAAAAAAAAAAAAATAAAAATAAAAAAATGAAATATTTTAGTTACATTTTTAGCATGAAAATTTTTTTTTTCCAGCATTTAAAAAAAGATAAAAACAAAAAAAAACCTGTTTGTCAATCTCCCTCTCTACTTCATTTCTTTCTCAATCTTTTTATATCATTCCTCTTTCTCTCCATATCCCTCCCTTCATCACATTTCTTTCTCTTCATCTTGACCTCCGCTTTCTCTATTTCATTTTTTCTACATCTCCCTTTCTTTATTTTTCCCCTCTCTCTCATTCTTCTGTGTCCTCATCTCTCTTATCTCTTTCTAAATCATATCTCTTCATCTCTCTCATATATTTTTTTCTCCTCTCTAGTATTTAAACTTTTACTTGCTTTCTTTTCTCATATGACAGTTAACCTCAAACTTTTGCCCTCTGATTTTTATATTCTGTGGGATGTGTGTGAAGTATTTCCTTACCAGTCTAATTTCCTTTTTATGTCTTGGGCCATCACTTAAATGCTTGCCAGTTGTGTCCAGGCCCTCAATCTCTTTTTCCTCTCCTCACCATTTCTTTTCCAATAACCCAGCCAACATTATCTCTCCTTCCCTTCCATGTTTCCCTGCATTTCTTTGTGCTTAGCAACTACTGTCTGTTGTCTTATTATACACTGATTGACGTCTTTCCCTTGGATTACAATCCCACATAATACTTAAGCTAAGAAAAATATTATTGCTTCTATATCAGTGAGTAGTGTCTACTAGCAAATGGCAGGTCATTTCTAGATTACTCTTAAAAAGACATGGCACCCAGAGATAATGATGCATTTAACTTAACTCTTTATTTTAAATACCACCAAGATGACTTAACATTGCCACAAGTGTAAAGATTTGAATAGGTGGAAAAAAATAAAATATACTGAAATAAGGTGTTTTGATTGATTTGTTTTTTTGCAGGTTATTTATAGATCGTGACAGATATTAGGGAGATGTAATTAAATATACTTTAATGTTTTAAAAAAATTATTCAGTATTATTATTGTTTAGGTAATAAGCATTATAACATAGCGCAAATAGTTATATTGTGTAAGGAGGAATTTTTGACAATATATGCATTTTTTAACGTGTTTATGCTTATTATTTTTTTAAATTTTACCAAAAAACGACATTCTTGTTTTGTAGTTACAGATAATAATATACATTAATTATTAATTTTTTTTAATTAATAACTATTTGTGCTTAGTTGTTGACATTAATAGTTATCTGCTGATGTGCTAACATTTTAAAATAATGCAATAATTAAAATTTAAATTTCATCTCTGATAGATGTCAAGACCTGTTAAAGTAAAGCCAGAAAATATTTTTTGATTGTAAGAATTTTTTGGAGATAATGATTTACTGACACACATCCTATTAATTAATCCATAGGTGGGGAGAGAAGAGGTGGATTCATGCTTTTTCCAAGGCTATCTGCACATAAGTGAATATAATGAACCGAACGAGGATTGGAACTTGGCTCTCTGATTTCCAATTCTGAGCTGTTATCTATTACACCACTTGCATATCCAAGCTTATAGCATTAACTTTGGTGATTATACGAGAACCAGTGTTTTAACATGATATGGCCATTGATGTAATGGAATAACCTGTCACCCCCATGAGTGACTACACTATAGATAGTAACTATCTATATGTATCTGTAAGTCAACGGACTACAGAGACAAGACAAAAAGAGGTAATAAAGTTTCAAGTATTGCTGAGGGCAACAAAAGAGGAAAGAAGATTTTGTTTAAATCATTACACATACTTGTAAATGAATTGTAGATCTACTTTGCACTAATTAAACTAGAATTTGGTACAAATTTGAAGGGACTATTAAAACTAATGTTTAAACATACAAAGTGATTAATTTACTTATTATATAAAATAAGTGATAAAACATTTGGTTATTAGAATATCTGCAATTGATTTTAAAAAGAAATACTAATTAGGAAAATGCTATCTGTTTTTATCCACTGTGCCATGTGTCCTTGAGGACTCATGGCACAGTGGATAAAGTGACAAGACCCAAAGAGTGTGAGTTCAATACCCAGTTAAGGCAGTGGAGAACTTGGAGAGGGGAATTAACAGGAGATAACTGACATCCATTAAACATGGCATGTGGAACTAGAACAGTCTACCCCAGTGAGTGAAATAAAGGGTTCAGTTTGACATTCCAACCACCTGAAGAAGGCATGAGCGTACAACAGCCGAAACGTTGTAATAAACTAGTATTTTCATTTCAATTTCAAGAAAGCTTGTTCTAAAATGAATTAATCGAGTAAATTAGTTAATGATATCGCAATTCTTTCCTTTGATATTTCCCCATTTCTTTCCACTTAATTGATTTTACAAGAGAAGAATTCAATTAGTGTTACTTTTTAGAAAAAGTCACTTGTTCTGTAAAATCCTTTCCTGAATTTGAAGTTTTAAAAAGTTGATATTAAGTTTTTAAACCTACTTCTTTAAATTTCCTGTTCTAAAGGAAGCAGAATTCTGAAATGTTTTTATTAGACACACATACACACACATTTTATATATATATATATATATATATATATATATATATATATATATATACACACACACACAAAAAAAAAATCAAATTTTTTTTTTTTAAATACTGGGAGGAGGAGGTCATTGAATTGTAGTAAGCTGTTCCATTTATGATTAGTGAATATAGTTTTTATTTAATAAGAATATCACCTAACTTGCACAAATTACTACAGAATTTAAAACTTTATAAATTATTCTAATTAAAATTTTAAAACAAATGAAAATTCTTGTAAAAATTCATTAATCATTGAAAAAGATTTTTTTCTTTTATATATCTCCATTATAAATATTACAAATATTTCTGTCTATATTGGATGCAATAAATAATATTTAAACTCTTAAGGCAAAATAAGAAATTGCCTTTTCTTCTATTGATAAAGATAAAATTAAAAACTAATCACAAAGACCAGATTAATGGAAAACAGGTTATTCAAAAATGATTTTGAAATAGCATATCCTGGTTTTATATAGCAATAAATTTTCCATATATGACATGGAAAATTTTGGATGTTATGTTTCTTCAGTATGCCAGACATGACAAGAGAAACAAGATCCAGATTTTACAATTTTTGTTGTTTTTTTTCTTTCAGATCATTTAAAAGTAACCATTTGAGGAATGTGTGTGTAACTAGTTTGTTAGTGTCAAGTTGTTTTGCTCTTATAACCTACTGCATAAAAACCAGAAAGTGACTAAACAGCTAATATTTAAATGACTCAGATTTAGGCATCTTATATTTGCCTAACATAAGACCTGTTTTAGTAAATGTTTATTTATTCTAAGGTTAGGGAAAATTGAATCAACATTAAATTGATGTCTCTGCTGGAAACTGAATCCTCAGCTTGGGGCTTGATGGACTTTCACTATAACTATCAACTCATGACTGTTTGCAAGACTAAATAAAAAAATGTTATGACCTAGACAATAACTGTTAAGTATTAAATTTTTTAAAATGTTTTGTCTTGGATTGGTATTTTTCAAATAGTTAAAGAACAATGTAGGTAAAAGGTTATCCGATTTTTTAGAGTTTGTTTCAATAAAATTTGCTGGAAGTTACAAATAATTTAGTAGAATGTGTTTAACGAATGTATATGGTTCCTGGCATGGGACACATATTGGCAGTTCCACATTTTTTAGTAGGTGTTGGTGGGTTATATATAAGTGTCCTATACAGAGTCTGGCTAGAACCACCTCCTCTCTCTTTATCTTTCTGGAACTTGACAGAATTTCACTAATGATTGGTTGGATGTTGAGAAGGTTATTGTTTACACTGTTGTTCCATAATTGCTGCCATTTTTTTTAATGGTCCTGTTTATGGTGGGTCCAGGAAGTCAGTGTGTGTAGAACTTTTACATTTGAGAGGGCCATGTTCAGTGATTCCTTTGCCATTTTGTCAGCTTTTCCATTTCCTTGTATGCCAATATGGCTTGGTATCCAGCATAGTACTATTACTGCATTCTTTTCTTTATAAATAAAGTCAATCCTATTTAATAATTCATTTATTAAGGGGTTTCTTTTTTTTATTTTTCAAAGCTGTGAGTATGGATATTGAATCTGAGAAGATGATGAATCTATCTGACCCACTGGATTCTATAATAAAGCCAAGTGTATAGCTGAGGCTTCTGCACTGAAGATTGAGGCTTTGTCAGGCAATCTTTTCTGCATTATGTTGTTAAGGATTGCAGAGCATCCAACTCTGTCCAAGATTTTAGTGCTATCATATATGCTTATAATTAAAGTGAGCTTGTAGAACGTTATGGATTTCTTCCATGTAATTGGATAAGTTAGAATTAATTTTAGGGTATTTAGTAAGAATTGTAGTGTATTTCATTAATTGGTGGTTTTAAGAATTAGAGTTGGATTTATTTGTGTTTTGCTGATGAGATTTTTCATGTAAAGACCAAAAGGCTTGATAGAATTTTTTTTCATCAAATAGATTTTTTATTTAGCGTTGAAGGTACAGTGGTAGGCAGGCTGAGTTAGGCATTTGTTTGAGTTTTAGATAATATTGTAATGCCAGTTTTTTTTGTCTCAATTTTAACAGTGCCTCATGGGCTTCAGCATAAAACTTTCTATGGGTGAGGTTTTGAAGGCCAGTCTTAATCCTGCATGGCGAATGGGATCAAAAGTTTTTAGGTAGGATTTGTGGGTCAACACATATATGAAACATCCGTAGTCCAATTTAGTTCTTATTAGAGTTCTATATAATTTTAGGAGTGATATGTGATCTGCTCCCCAGTCAGTGTTAGCCACAACCCATAGTAATTGTAATGCTTTGAAGTATTTCTGTTTTATGGGGGGATGAATGTAAGGTTTTTATCAAAAAAGATTGTCAGAAATTTATGTTGATCAGTCATTTTTATTTTGATTCCTTCAAGTTTAAGAGTTGGATCATTGTGCATTTTTTCTGATTGCAGAAATGGATACACTTTGTTTTGGTTTGAGAGAATTTGAAACCATTTTCGATAGTCCATCAGTTTAATTTATTTAAAACCACTTGCAGCACAACTTGTTGGAATAACACAGTTGTATGTTCTGAGAAAAAGGTTAGTGTGCATATTTTTTGATCTGTAGCAGATCAAAATGTCATCTACATATAATGAACCATGACAACAACTCTTTTGATTCAAGAATTTATTAACAATGTTGTTAATTTTTATAAAAAATCCCAGTGATGGATCAGATTTAATTTATTTGTGGAACTCCTTTTTTTTTTATTTTTGAGTATAATGTCAAATGTTGATCCTACCAGAATGAACTTTGAAACTTCTACAAAAATTGTTATTTATCAAATTGGGTAATCTGCCCTTTAATCCCAGATTGTATAGGTCTTTCATTATTCCATGTCTCCATGTTGTCTCATAGGCCTTTTCTAGATCAAAGAAAATGGCTATTGCATGTTCTTTTTTAATAAAAGCCTCTCTAATGAAAGTTTCTAGGTGGACTATGTTGTCTATGGTCTCTCTTATTTTGGAATCCACTCTGGAGATTGGTAATTAAACCATTAGTTTTGAGGTACCAGTTCAATCTTTTATTTACTATTCTTTCTAGGGTTTTGCATATGCAACTTGTTAATGGTATGGGTCAGAATTTTCTTTTCTTTTTGCCTGATTTGTCTTTATCTGGTTTTGGTATAGGGATCACAGTAGCTTGTTTCCAGCTATTCAGTAGTTTTCCCTTAAACCATATCTCATTAAAGATGTTTAACAGATATTTTAAGGATTTTGTGGGGGGTTGTTTAAGAAATTCATAATGAATTTCATCTGGGCCAGTAGCTGTATTATGTGATTCACTTATGGCATCTATAAGTTCATTTAGAGTAAAAGGATGGTTGTAATCTTTGTTTGAGTTAAAGTTCAGCTTATTTTTTTTTTGCATCATGCCTAACTTTTTGGAATTGCTGTTTGTAGTTTTTGCTGGAGGAATTTTTTTAAAGCTTTCAGCAAGTACATTTGCTATATCCTTTTTACTTGTTATTTTTATGTTATTTTAGGAAAGGTGATTTAGAGGAGGTAATTTTTTTTATCATATTCCAGACTTTTCTTGGTTTCACACTGGAGTTTATTTAGGTAATCTCTCCATGATTTTCTTTTAGCTTCTTTGATAGCTCTACACGCCATTGCTCTTTTTTGTTTAAATGGATTTAAATTATGGATTGTAGGTTGAGTATTAAATTTTCAGTGCTGCTATACGAAATCTTATTGCCTTTTCGCAATCTTTATTGAAACATTGTATATGATGTTTATTTAATTCACTGTTTTTTTTTATATACATTTTCTTGAAATTTCTATTAATGTTTCAGAGAAATATTCAATAGATTTTTTTTTTGTTCTTTGTTTGTTGTTAAGTTTTTTGACAATATTGGTTTTTATATTCCCTCCAATCTGCTTTCTTTACTTTCCATCAAGGGAGATGGTTTTCAATTGGTTCTGAACTCTTCAGTATAATTGGGTAGGGATCACTGCTGCATGAATGGTTGAGAACTTGCCAATTGTAATCCATAAAAGTAGAAGGGGGGGTCACACAGTGATAGGTGAATAGTCGAGTATATACCTGATGCAAAATATAGATATGTATTAGACTTATCATTTCGTAAATATAAGTTGTTGTTGTTAATTACATTTTCCAGGTTTTTCCCTTTTTTGTTTGAGTTCTTGGATCTCCATTGTGACTGTTAAAGTCACCTAATAGGATGAATGGTTTTGGTAATTGCTCTGTTAGTTTATTCAGATCAGTTTCTTTTATGGGATCATGCAGTGGGATGTAAATAGAGCAGATGTTAATGGTTCTATGTAGGGTAGTTTTTGCAGCAACTGCTTGTAGATTGGTTTCAAGAAGCATTTTACTTTGGGGGGGGGTGTCATTTCTGATTAGAATTGATACACCCTCAGATGCACTCTGTTGAGTATCATGTTTGTAGTTATATAGATTACAGTTTTTTTATTTTTATTTTATCATTAGGTTTTAGGAAAGTTTCTTGAAGGCAAATGACAGCAGGAAGTTGATTTGTTATGAGCAGTAGTTCATTTATGTTTGTTTTTAGGCCTCAACAATTCCACTGTATAATTTTTGGCATCATGTTTATGTATTAGGGTGTTATGAGTTTTTGCTTGTCCAGTTTATGTTTAGTGGGTGAAGTGTCCATAATTTCTATGCTCTCAGTCTGTTAGTGGGTTGTTTCTTGTCATGTTTTTTTCTTTTTCTTTTTGTTTCTTTGTTTGTTTGATCTTGTTTTTGATTTGTTTTTTCATTAGGTTCTTTTGATGATCTTTTGTCTGATGATGACCATTCCCTTGTTTGAGATGGGATAGAGTTTTGTTCATCTATGTCTATTTTTTCTCTTGGTTCTTCAATAATGTACTGGGTTATATTATTTCTTTTATGAACTTTTTGATTCTCTTATGAATATTTTGAGGGTTCTATTTCTTTAAGGATTTTTGTACTTTGGATTGGGGTTTTCAGAGTTATTTGTTTTATACTTATATATTCTTTTTTGTTTGAGGTTAACGCAACAGGATTTGTTTTGACTATGGGAGTTTAGTTTATGTGTGATATACTAAATTTTACTAGTTCTAGACTTTTTAAATCATTTATTAGTTGTAAGGTCTTGGTTTCTTACAGCATTGTTCTCTTGGATGTTATTTTGGTGATTTTATATTTTAGTAATATTTGCATACGATGTTGGAAGTGAATTAGTTTCAACCTGTTTTCTGGCTTCTTGCAACAAGAAGTTTTACATGTATTTTATTCTTATTATTTCCTTTTCCTAGATGTTACTCTTTAGAATCTGCTGAGTGTTTTTTTTTCTTTGCATTTTGGACATAAAGGTGGCCTTTTACAGGGTGATTCTTCATGATTAGACTCAAATCCTCCACATCTCCAACAGACTGATGCTCTCGTATAATGATTTTGTAGATGACCAAATTTCTGACATTTGTGACATCTACGGGGATTAGGAATGTATGGCTCTACCTTGGCTATCTTTATTTCTTTATGTAGCGTAGGTTCGTTGAATGTCAAAATGTATGTGTTTGTATTTATTGATATGTCATTTCTTTTTATTTGTATTCTTTTGACATCTGTTATGTCTTACTTTTTTATGGTGTCATCATTTTTAATTCCTTCCATTGAGCAGAGTGACAGTTCTGGGCCTTTTATTACTCTCATAAATGAATTAAGAAATTGATGGGGGTAAACCTTTATTTTCATGTCATTTACTTGCTTGATTTTTAGTAAATTTTCTGCGCCCGTTTTTGGCCTTTTACTTGAATTAGAAGTGTGTTATATTTTTTTTTTTTTTTTTTTTTTTACAGATTTTGGTTCTATCATGGCTGATATAACCTTTTGCAACACAAAAGGTGACACTTTTGTTATTTCACCATCTATTGATTCTATGACTATGAAAATTGGAAAATGTTTTTTTCTTGATATTTAATTGTCACTTTTTGTTTTGAAATTTTCATATTGTCTCTTGGTTCATTTATAAGAGTTAGCCATATAATTTTGTATTCGCCATCTGTGCTCCCCACCCACCAGACACAATCAGAGGGGATTAATCCCATTCACCCTGATCCACCAGGGCTATCACAGACGGTATAGTCATGCTGAATGTGGAAATGAGCACCCACATTTCCCCGCTATATCTACCCAAGTATAGCATAGTGTTAAGATTTGCATCCATGTCACGGCCATTATCTTTCATCCCAACTAGCCCTTACCACTATATGACTATCTGATTGGAATGGATAAGGCTATTCCATCCACCCATCTATCTGAGGTAGGGACAAAAGTGAAAGTGATGTTTTGTGTAAATTCTTGGTCATTTTATACTGGATCAGGAATAGCTCAGTCATCAGGACTCCGTCCCCTGGCATCACGGGTCACCGCCCACAGCAAAAAGGTGGGCCCCATTGAAGGGAATTTGTAGTTTTTGGGAATCAGTTTTCGTGAATGTGCATTTTATATATTGCAATTTTAGAGGTATTTTATATGGACAAGTAGTTTAAGCATAGTGCTTTGTGTAAACAGTTTGTGGATTATGATTTTTTTATTAGTTGTTTAAATGTGTCACTTTTTAATATCAATAGATTATTTGTATGGAGAAACAATATTATTATTGCTGAAGGTACCACCCTAGCTATAAACAGATAGGTTGTAGGTTTATCATATATGATGACAGCATGTAGGTGAAGTTTTCCTCATACGAACAATTAGATTCTAATCCATCTTGTTTACCCTTTCATAATTTTGACCCCAGATTGGGCGTAAACTATTTGCCCATAGCTGGAACCCTAACAGGTGCTACCACCCTGGGTCTGGGAACACCAGCAATTAAGAGGTGGTTCCATGCTCCTCAAAACCTCCTGACTTACTAGATAATAGGCTACAGTATTTGACATTACAATACTTTCAAAATTTTTACTCTACTTTTTGTTTCAGATAATGTAAAGGCAGATACAAGTAATGAGTATTTGTGAATTATTATAAACTGGGCCTCAAAGTAGCTGAAACCATTTTCAGGATTCAAAGCGATAGGAAATCAAACAGTATTTGACTGTGCTACCAGTAATTTGCTGAAGCATTTTAAGAATGATGACTTGTCCGTTGGACAACCATCAGTTGTTTACTATGATGCTTTTAAATATAAGATGAAGAAACTGACCATCAGCAATTGAAAACATTCAGAAATGCTAGGAACATCTAAAGATCATTACATTTCATTTGTAAAGAATAAACTTAAATGTATAGATATTGATTTAAAAAAAAAAACCCAAAAACATCTTTAGATATACCACAATATTAATAAAACTATTTTTAATAAGGATAGATAGGTTTATCTATCGTCTGGTTCACTTGTCCCTGGTCTTTTGAACAGGAGTAGAGATTTATCCCTTGTTACCTGTTTAGAATTTGGTTACCATTTACTTCTAATGTCTACTTCAACTATATTTATGACATCTCCACCTAAACTCTGAAACTTTACAATTTATTTTCTTTCTTCAATAGTAGATGGGTTCACATTCCTATCCAATTTTTTTTTTTTAAACAGGAGTAGAGGTTTATCTCTTGTTTTCTGTTTAGGATTGGGTTTCAGTTGCCTTTAAAGTCTTCTCATTCTCTTTCACTACCAGTAGCCCCTTGAGTTTAATTGATTAAAAAAAAAAAAAATACTCTTCTCTATAAACTTTCAGAAGAGTCATTTATTATTCCAAAATCTGTTTGAGGCATTCTTTGCATTGATCATCTTATCAACATGTTTCATTCAATCTCTTTGTTGACTTTCTTCAAGTGTACAAGAGAAGTGATCTATTTTAATAAAAATAGATGACAAACAGAAAATGGTGGTTAATATACTGACTGGTTCAGTACATTCTCAGAAATGAAAGCTAAGAGATGATGCCATTCTCTTGTATAAAACAAAGAGACCCCACTATTTCCTTACAAAGAAGGCTGTAGAATATATTGGCTAAATATATCTGACCCGTTAGTGATGCATCAAATTTGGATTATTTCTATATAAATTCATATAAATAGGCATAAAATGTTATTTCCATTTATAATTTTCTGAGAGTGATGTGAATAAACATTAAAATACTTTTTTAAAAAATCATTTCATCCCAAGTAAGGCAATAAAGCTACAAAGACACAAGGGGTTACAGAGTGTGAAAGAATATGAAAAAAAAAACATGAAAGGAAGTAGGACAATAAGTGAAGAGAAATTAAGACAGAAGATAGCAATTGACAGTGCATTTAAATTTTTTGAATAAAATGAGAAATGCCAGAAAAGAAACTATTAGCATAGAACTTGCACTTACATCTAGGCATTTCAATTGTAAAATGATGTGACCTAACTGCCAATCAAGTATTGCTCTTAAATTTGCAAGCTCAAGTAAAAAGCTCATCAAAACAATTACTATGAAAATATTTATAAAAAAGGCACAGAGAAGCTACGTTATTGTAGTGAGAAAGTGACTGCATCAAATTTTAATTTCTGACAAGTATGTTTTTTTATTGATGTCTTCATCTTTTAATTTTTTCAACATATATTATTTCTCTTTCTATGTAAGTAGATAAACCTGTTTTATTTGGGTTTTTTTTCCCTCAAATGGGTCCTGGAAATAAATTCTATATTTTATTTGAACCTGTTTAGTGGCTTAAGTAATTGCACATTTTCAACCAGCATCAGTGGTTGTTGTTCAAGACCAAGTATCAACCAAGTAAAATGAAATGTTGATTTTCAAGGAATAAAGTCCAACCCACCCTGCTTGGTAGGTTAGCACAATATAAAGTTATCAATAAAAATATTATTTTCATCCCTTATTATACACACAAGACATTATCAAGTATACGGCTTATTTAAAAATATTAATATAACAACACCAAAAGGAAAGCACTAGAAACAAAATGGTTTTATTGGCACTACTCACAAATGTCTTAACTATTAGACCAACTCATCCAATTTTAATAATACATTTTACAGATATTTATCAAACAGAATTAGTGTAATTTTTCATTGTTTTTATTAATCTAATTTTATGTTGAAGTATTTATAGAGAAAATAAATGTCCTGTTAGTGAAAATCACAGAATAATTTGAATATATACAAGGAAGAATATAGCTTTGCCATTAAAATCAGTGACAAGACATGTCTTGAACAAACTTTTTTTTTTTATTAGCTAAGAAATATTTGGTGTATTTAAAGTACAAAGACAGTTTTATACTCAACTGATCAAACTAAGTATCTGCATTAGAAGTAACTAATACAGTCACCCTGAAAATAGGTATCATGGTTCATTCAAGTACAAAGATAGTAAACATTAACTTTGCTAGGAAGATTATAATGTTATAGATACAGGTCATGTAATAGATACAGCCAATATATCAAAACTCTCAATGTAACAGTTAAAAAAAAACAAAAAAGAAAGAAAGTGTGTATTTTGGCTCCACAAATCAAATTTTGAAAGTAATTTGAGTATACAAGGAGAACATTCAAATAGTTAAATGATATGCCCTGCCAATACCGCATAAATAATAGACTATTTTGTTTTGATCATAAGGAAAGAGAGAAAAGACATATCAGAGACACTTTTTGGTTCCAGTAAGAAAAAAGAAAGATAGAAGAGGTGATAATGCTATGTGTTTAATTTCTGCTTCAGTGAGATGGGAAAACTTGCCAATTTTAAATCTTTTCATTTGTATCCCCCTTCTTTAAAGAAATGACCTGCATTCATATTATATCTCAAATATGTGGTACAGTTCAATTTATATTACAATGAATCATTCATATAAAAAGTAAATTAGTAAAGTTAATGATATAAAATGGCAAAATCCATTCGCTAACAAATTAACTGCATTAACCTACCAATCTTTCGATGAATGTTATGATCCTTGTTTTTTAAAATTATAAGCTGTATAAGGTCTTTTTTAAATATGCAAGTACTTTTGACTGTACATTCAGTCATCTTCAGGCATGGAAATTATTTTGTTTATGGTAAAATTCAGGTAGCATCTGAGATGAAAAATATAATGCAAATCGAAATATGCTTTTTGAAATGTGTTATTGATAATGGATACAAAATTTTGTTAGCAAAGGGATTTCGCCATTTTATATCATTAATAAAAAAAATAATGAGAGAAGGGAAAATATCTTCTACTCATTGTAAAAGATTTTAAAAACAAGTTTAATCCTCCTTTTTTTGCAATTACTTCATGAACAGGAACTATTTTAGTATCAAATATAATGTGTTAACTATAGTATAAGATTAGGGAAATAAAAAGGCCAGAGAGAAAGAAAACGGCAAATAACGTACCACAGTAAAGATAAATAATTCTAAATAACTGCTCAAGAAACCTGAAGAAATAAACACATGGAGTAATATAATTGCATGGAAGAATTTCATTGGCTGATGGGAGAATGATCAAAAAAAGAAAAAAAACGACCTACCAAAGTGAAAAAAAACAAAAAAAAACTGCTAAAACAAAGAGGTCTAGCAAGTAACCAAGATGAGAGCTTGTTCTTGATCAACACAAGTGGGGTTAGCTGGCAGAAAGAGATCAATGTTGAAAAACCCAAAACTTTTAATGAAACCTGGAAAACATCACTGACAATCCATCTTAAAGTATTTGAAGAATATCACAAGCCATTTAAGAGAATTTTCTACAAACCAAACCTTGGTATCAGTCAGCAACTACATTCAGACTAAAATAAAAAAAAACAAAACTAAAACAGTAGCAAAGGTGAGACTAACAAGTCTTATATATCGATGCATAAAGGGTTAGATTTATACAGGTAACAATTTATATTTTTGAAAGCAATTTCAATCTGTTTTATTGAACATGTGTTAATTTAGTATTTTTTCACAAATAACCTAGAAATCAGTGTGCTAAAATTGCAAGTTACTCAACTTAAGTCACTTTCTCATTGACATGACGGTTTCCCTCTGTCTTTTCTACATATATTTTCATGGCACCTACTCAGACAAGCTTTTTGACAATGTGCCTTGACTGCATGAATTTAAGTGAACCACGAGATTGGCATCTAGGTCCTACCTGTTTACTGTTGAAATAGCTTAAATGCATCTGCCACTTCTACTCTTCTCACACTTCCCACCTATGGAACTCCTTTCAGTTTACTTGCTTCCCTGATAAATATAATCTTCAAAAATTTAAATGCAATGTCAAATGCCATCTTCTGTCTTTGAATCCTGTTCATCTTTTGTCATTTCCTCAATCCTTCCTATACTCAGCCTTTTCTCTTACTTTCATTCTCAGTAACCTCCTACATACTAGTGGCATTCCCATCTTGCTTGGGTGAAATGATTAAAAAAATAATAGAAACAGCAAAATAAACAAAGCAACTAATACTGTATATATTTCAGATTTTTAAAATAATAAAAGGCTCCATATACCATCTTGAAAAGATTATGAAAAACATTAACTTATTTTCATTAATAGTTTATGAAATAAGATCACAGGTAAGATTCAATCAACAAATAATAATAAAACCATAATTCACTCTAAAAGGATGACTGCCTGAATTGTATTGAAAATCCAGTTGATATAACTTGGCAACCAAAGAGTCTTACTGCACAAGCATGAACAAACTCTCCTGCAGGGTTACTCATTCTACAGTGAGGTGCTATTCAGAGAACTTGTATACTATATAATCACTATATTCATTATAAAAATATGCTTGCCTATTCTTCATGTCTTGTGCAGTTTTTTTTTTTTTTTTTGGTAAAACATCACATCTACCCAGATATATCAGCCTTGTACAGATTTGGCTCCTTGTAACTTCAGGTCCCCAGTGTTTTTCCCAACAGTGAAATAACATGGATGAGATTAAGTAGAATGTGATGAAACAGTTGATGATGGTCCCAAAAGATGACTTTGCACACCGTTTTGAAAAGTGGAAAGGATACTGGGATAAATATGTGACATCCCAATGAGAGCACTCTGAATGGACAAGTGTGGCATTGCCCTAGGTAGCCCCCCTCCCATTTTTTTTGTGTTAATATTAAATGTTTGGATACTTCTTGGAGAGACCTGGTACAAGAAAATGCTGAAAAGTTCTCAGCTCCACTAAAAAAATGATTTCCACAAAATTTGAAATTGTGTGTCATTTTGTGAAATGAGGCAAGCCAGGAACATTTTAACATCCTCCTTGAACGTTTTGGCAGTAAGAGAGAGAAAAAAAAAAAGAAGAAAAGATGGATAACCACAGTTGCCGTTTCATTCTGACTGTATTTGAACCCAGCACACATAGCCAACCTTTCAGTTTATTCTTATTGCTGGCCACTGACTTTACTAATATGCCATCATTTAACTTTACTCATTTTCTTTCATTAATAAAGAAAATATTTTTGGCCAAAAGAGAGAAAAATTGATGATTAAATATGTTTTGTAATTTTCTTTTTATCTAAAACTGTTTTAACAAAGTTTAGCTTTTAATCTGTATCTTCTTAATTGAAAAAGAAGAAAAAATATTTTCCATGATCAAGAATTAGTGCAAGCATTACTGACACAATAGAACTATTATTCTTCACAAGCTTTGTTTAGATAATTGCCCTTCTTTGTGCTGATGATGTTACAACATTTTCAGTCAGTCCAGTCTTTCTCAAGTGTATATAATTCACAAAGAAAGGAGATTAAAAAAAACAAAAAAACAAACAAAAACAGACCCTTCTTTTTCCTTACAAATTATACACCTGAAGAAGATTGTACAATGGATCTATTGAAATATCATACCAAAATCAACAGTACAAAGGAAGAACTTATTTGTTTGAACAAAGATTGGAATCTTAATGACGCTTCTCAAAATTACAAACAAATTTATTATATTTAAAATTAAAATACATTGTTTTTTTTTATCTTAACTAAAATTCATTCAATATGAAGTGTTAAAATGTATTCACATTTTATCAAACCATTTATCATAGTTATTCTTTTTTGATTGATTCAGTCATTTTCTACAGTTTATCAACCCTTTGCAAGTTATTTAAAGCTAGAAAATATTTTTAGATTGTAAGAAATTTTTTGGAGATACTAAGGGTTTAGTGATAAAAGTTTAACTAATTAACCCATAGCTGGAGGAAAAAGAGGTGGATTCATACCTTTCCCAAGAATATTTGTGCATAAGTGAATATAATGTACCCAACAGGAATTGGAACTCGGCTCTCTGATTAACAATTCAGAGCCCTTATCTATTACGGTACCTGCATATCCAAGCTTACAGCACTTCTAGATATTAACCAGGCTCGATGTTGATTAACTTCAGTGATTGTAAAGGAACCATTGTATGTTTTTTGGGGTTTTTTTTTAAGATGAAAAACAACACTAGAAATGGATTACAAAAGTCTAATATTTGACCAAATTTTTAGTTGCACATCAACAGTAAATAGAAAACTGTAAATCAAGCATATAAATATGAAACATCAGTACAAGAAAGTGAATATGCATTTTTCAGAAATCTTTATAATACAATCCATGAAAAATTTAAAATCTAAGTAAATAAGAATAACAAGCTTTTATATATTGGCAAAAGAATAGAGTAAGAAGACATTAGCTGACTATATAAGGTGCAACCCAAAAGTTCAAGGAACTTTTGAGAAAATGGCTTCCTCAAAGAAAGTTCTCTATTTCTTGGTAGCGTAATTATCAATGATGAGTAGAATGTCTGGCAAGACACGATAAACACTGGTTAATTTAATGGTCGATCGGTTTGTTCAAAATTTCAAGACTTTTGTGAAACTATGTATTTGACTTGACATGTAGTAAATATGAAAAATATGCTGATGAATTTCAAGAACAAAGAATTATAATTGCATACAAAGCTTTACAATTCACTTAAATAGTTTTTCCATTGAAAATTCTATCCTTTGGAATTTAAATTCATTTTTAGGATCGCCATAGAAAAAAATTGTACAGAAAATTGTTTTCATAAAAATGACTGATTGATTTGTTTGATGGTATATCAACTTCTTATGCGTCATTTAATGCCGAAATTTAATTTTCTAGGGAGCTTTGAAGTCATTTCATAATTTTACCATAAATAGATATTGTTGGTCATTTTACTATAAATATGTATTGTTGGTAATTTTTTTTATTTAATATGTATTACTGGTATTTTTACTACAAAAATGTACTTTTTATACTTTCATAGTATTTTGTTTTTCTTTGGAGGTTCACTATTTGCCCAAAGCTGGGACCCTAACAGGTGCTACCACCCCAGGTTAGGGTGGACTTGGGAACAACAGCAATTAAGAGGTCTTTTCATGCTCCTCAAAACCTCCAATCTGCCAATAAGAGGTATTGCTGCCAGATATAGTTTATTGTCATACCCAGGACTATCTTCATACAAAAACAAAATAAATTTAGAGGTGCAGCTTTCCTATGGCCGAAATAATTATAGTCAGGATTTGGAATGTTATATTTTTTTTTTAGTCAAGCACACAATCCCTGCTTGGAAGACTGTTAAAACAAAATATCCCATCACCACCAGTTTGCCTAGTTTTAGCAAATATCAATAAATTCAATGTATAAGTGAATTTCAATGACAAATTAGTCATGAGAGGAATTTGTAACTGAACAAACTAGTCAAGGATTGGAAAATGAAATATAAGAAAAATTTGCTTACATAAAAAGTAAAATATTGTTGCATACTTTCATCTCTGGTTTTATCCAAAAGGCTTAACAAGATTTTACATTTTTCTTGAGAAAACAGAAGAGTGATAAACTACACAGACATTCACAGAATATAAAACTAAACCAAATAAAAAAAAAAAAAGAAAATGAAAAATGATTTGAACATTCCTTAGTGATCATGCTTGCATGCAATGTGCTACTGATAGTTTACTAGATGTCAGAAAGTTAAACAGATCATACCTTTTTTAGAAAGACTAAAGAAGTCAGGTTCTGTAGTTTTGTACTCCTCAGTACAGGTATAGGCTGAAAGAAGGAAGAAGGCAATATATTTAATTAAAAAAAGATTAAAACAGATGAGCCAGATGTAACCAGTCTATACACACAACAGAAATCAGAAACATGCACAGAATCATAAAAAGTAAAATTTATTTTTCAAAAACATCATTGGAAACAAAGATTTTGGTACTGGAGGGAAAGCATGGTTTGATTTGTTTTGGTTTGTTTTACGGCGTATCAACCTCAATGGGTTATTTAATGGCGACAACTTTTTTCCTGGTAATATTTTTGTTTTGTCAAAAAATATTTTTTTCCTCAAAAATGTATAGCTGGTAATATTTTTTCAAAAAACATAGCTGGCAACACTATTCTTTCAAAAAAAAAAAAAAAAAAAAAAAATAAACATAGCTGGCAAAACTATTTTTTCAAAAACGTATTATCAGAGGCCTTGATGTTGGACGTAGTTTATTGTCATACCCAGGACGTGGATGTAGTTTATCGTCATACCCAGGACGCGTAACAATTTGGAATTCATACTATAAATTGTTCTAGAATATCAGGATTTTGCTACTGGCATGAAAGTGTATCATCTTTTATGTGCTGTGTCCCTTCAGGACATAGGTGATCATGGCTCTCCACAACTTCCTGTCCTTTGTAGCTCTTAATAAATTGTCTTTTTGTTATCTCACCTAAACCTTTTTCTGCCATCCATGTAGGTTATGTTTTTTTTCTTAGACCATCTTGCTTTCAAACTGTCCTGTAAGTATAAAATTTTCAAAGACGTCTTTCCTTAGATTTCAACCGTCTCTTTCTGATGTTATGTACAAGTGTTTTTTTTGTTTTCATTTTCTCTAAAATTGCCTTGTTGCTCACATGTTCTGTTCACAGACTAAATCAAGAATGACAATTTGCAATCCAGACCGAATTGGTCTAGCATGTCAGGATTTTGTATTACATGTGTGCCTTAAATCTTTTCTTATATTAATTACAATATTACACTATTACTTTTAACTAAATGGAGTCCGCTGATGTTGAAACAATACTCAGAATTATTCTAGTACATCAGATTTTTTAATAAGTGCATAGTATATTTATCTTCAAGGCAAATATTATATTAATAGCATATTAATAATATTAATATTATATTAATAGTATTTACATTTAGAGATTCTTGATAATATCCAAAGAAGAATTTGCAATGATATCAGTCCTGACCTGGCATCTCGGCTTCAGTCACATTCCCACTGCTCTAACATAGCTTCCCTGTGCCCTTTCTATAAATACTTTCATGGTAATTATTCTGATGAACTTTCTGCTATGGTACCTAGACTTTAAGTCTAGATTTAAGTGCAATACTAGATTAGCGGCAAAGGGTTCATCATTTCATAGTTGAAATGGCTAGATGTAACCGTACGTTCTATGCTAACAGTTCCTTCTATCACACTTCTTGTTTGTGGACGTCTCTTCCGGCTTTGCACTTCCCAGTCAACTTTGATCTTCAAAAATTTGAATGCAGTGTCAATTGTTATCTTTTGTCTTCTTAATTCATTCATATCTTCTCTTTAACAGTAGTTTTTTTCATATTCTCTAACTCAATAACTATTTGCATCCTAGTGGTTTTGTTGCCTTCCTTGGGGTGAAATGATAAAAAAAATAAAAATAATATTAATATCCAGTTGAGTTGGTGGCATAGAATTCATTTGTGTTCATTGTACAGAACATTATTGGTTCTCATAGAGCTGAAAGCTATGCTGGTTTAATAACCAACATTCTGACAGAAGAATGGGATAGTTAATTTTTTTTTTAAATACACTTCTTGCATTCTTATATTTTCTAAACAAATCTAGGTGATGAGTATGGCAAGAGATTCTTGTAGGATGGAATATAAAGGTAATATTTAGTAATATATCATTTGCCTTGTACAAAAATATACTAGATACAGTACTAAAATACTATTATGAATTTAAGCATTCTACTAGGTTGGCATTTTGGTCCCACCCTTTTACTGTCAAAACAGTTAAATGTAACCACCTCTTCTACTCCAAAATCTTCTTCTCTCACACTTCCCAACAGTGAAACTCCCTTCCTCTTACTTGCTTCCCTGATAACTATAATCTTCAGAAATTTAAATGTAAAGTCAATCGACATCTTCTGATGCTTTGATCTTGATCCCCATCCTTCTCTTTATCCTTTCTGCAAACACCCCTCTTTACTTTTACTCTCAGTAACCTCTTGCATGCTAGTGGCACTCTTACTTTGCTTGAGGTGAAATGCTTAAAAATAAAAAAAATAATATTTACCTTGAACATAAATATGCTCTGTACTTATCTGAAATACCTAACATGTTAGCATAAATATGCTTTTTTTTTTTTTAGATATTTGCATAAATAAAAAAAAATCTTCATGTACTAGGATAATTCTGAGATGTGGTTCTACAGAAGGATACTAAGAATACCATGGATGGAACATGTGAGCAATGAGGAAGTTTTAAGGAAAATAGGAATGAAATGACAATACTTTCCCAGCAGGATAGTAATATTTATGTTTCTTTTTGTTTTTCTTTAGTCTACAGCACATGAACCAAAAAAATGAAAGCATTCTTAAAATATCTTCACTGTTAATGCTATATGTAAACAAAAATGGATTGCAGCTCGGATTGAGGAATTGGAAATCTGGGTTCATTACATTCTCTTACATGCTAATACTCTTGGGAAAGGGTATGAATCCAATTCTTCTCCCCCAAGCTATGGATAAATAGTAGGACAGACTGGATTCTAGAGCATTGAGTGGAAACCAGTCTAAGAGAAGGAAAAGGAAAACTGAATTCAAAACTGCATGTAGCCCTGTCGAAGCACATACTATACAACTAAGAAAAGGAACATTTGCATTGACTCAATGATCTTGACTGCAGTTGATTCCTTTTTAAAAGAAACAAATAATTAGCACAATGTGTATTTATCAAAAGAAAGCTCTATTTAGGTTTGTGACTCTTTGACAAAAATAAATTACAAGTATTGAGCTTTTCATGTGGGTTTTGTTTCAGTGCACAATCTTTCATTACAACTCGGTTGTTTTGGCCCCAGACAAAAAAGCAGTCAGAAAATAGAGAATATGAACATGATATCAGCCAGCAAGCTGACACTCTTTAATTACAAGAAAACATATGTACAATCAGAAAGAGATAGTGGAAATATCTAGAGACCATAAAATGAGAAAAGAGTGCCTGGAGAATTTGACACTCACAGTGCATACTGAAGGTAAACAGTGAGTAATCTACTAAATGAATTTGTGTAAGCGGATGACAGGGTGGAGACTGGGAGAGATGGTAAGGGGAAAATGTTGCATAGAGATACAAAAGATAAGAAGCTGTGGAGAGCCATAATCATCCAGATATTGAAGAGAAATGGCACATAAAAGATAGGAAATTTAGTCTATGTCTGGGTGGGAGACAAAAACTATTTCCTAAGTAACAGCATCTGTGAGAATAAGATATTTAAATATGACATGATTTATTTATTATAGATATTTTCATAGCTTAGCATGATGTACAAAGTTAAATGTAGTGAAATGAGATTAAGAAGATTGTGTTGCACCATGTCTTAACAGGAAGTCTGATAGTTTCTACAAAGTAAAACTGGCAGCTGATCTAAAAAATAACATCCAATCAGTTGTTAACTTGAGCAAGAAATAACTTTTAAATTTGAATGCCTCCAAAACAAAACTGCTATCCTTTAATCATCACAGGGAACAAATTGTTGCCCTCTATCAACATCTAAACTCCAGAAAAGCAAATAATTGCACCCTCTTGGTCTCACATTTCTCACTGACATAAAGTGGAGTGATTATAGTGGATCATTTGCTAGGTCTGTTGCTAAGAAGGTTGGTTCACAGTGTTGTGCTAGACAATTTTTCTTGTCAGAAGCCATCTTACACATTTATAAATCTACCCTTCATCCATGCATTGAATATTGCTGCCATATCTAGTCTACTGCTCTTACTATATATCTTGAGATTCTTGACAAAATTTTAAAAAAAAAAAAAAAAAAAAAAAGGCTCTGTAATATAATCGATCTTGCATCTCAACTTCAGTTACTTTCTCACTGAAATGCCATGGCTTCCCTCTGTCATTTCTATAAATAAATTTTGTGGTAGTTGTTCTAATGGAGGAGATCTCCTCCTTGGTACCTTGTCCATATGAATATAAGTGTACTACTAAAATTGGCACCTTGTTTTAATTTTGAAATAACTAGATGTAAGTGCAAGTTCTTTTCTCACACTTCTCACCTGTGGAACTCCCTTCCAGTTTATTGCTTCCCTACCACCTACAATCTTCAAAAATTTAAATGCAATGTCAACTGTAATCTTTTGTCTTCCTGAAACCTGTTCTTTTATTGTCCTTTCTCCTCATTCTCTTTCACTACCACTAATCCCCTGTGTTTTAGTGGCATTATTGCCTTGCTTTGGGTGGATTTAAAACAAAAACAGTGTTCTAAATCCTAGGCTTTTTATCTAATGCTTGGCCAGCAAAGTTAGTGAAAAATACACAACTCTCACCCACCAGGCAAGGCTTATAAATTAATCCTGATAGACCTGCAGCTGCACAGGTTTAAATTGTAATGGTTAGCCATCTGTCCTTAACCCTAGAGTATTTAACTATTTTTTATTAATATTTACTAAGCTTAATATGGCATAAGACCAAATGAAGGAAATGGAAAGGAAAGTAAAGTGGGGAGGGGAGGAAAGGAAAGTAAAGTGGGGAGGGGAGGAAAGGAAAGTAAAGTGGGGAGGGGAGGAAAGGAAAGTGGGGAGGAAAGAAAAGTAGGGAGGAAAGAAAAGTAGGGAGGAAAGAAAAGTAGGGAGGAAAGAAAAGGAAATTAGGGAGGGGAGGAAAGGGAAAGTACGGAGGGGAGGAAAGTAAAGGAGGGGAGGAGGAAAGAAAAGTAGGGGAGGGAGGAAAGGAAAAGAAAGGAAAGGAAAGGAGGGTGGGGGGGGAGGAAAGGAAATTAGGGAGAGGATGGGAGGGGAGGAAAGGAAATTAGGGAGGGGAGGAAAGAAAGTAGGGGAGGGAGGAAAGAAAAGGAAAGGAAAGTAGGAATTGAAAGTAGGGAGGGAGGAAAGGAAAAGGAAGGTAGGGAGGGAGGAAAAGGAAAGGAAGGTAGGGAGGGGAGGAAAAGGAAAGGAAGGTAGGGAGGGGAGGAAAGGAAAGGAAGGTAGGGAGGGGAGGAAAAGAAAGGAAGGTAGGGGAGGAAAGGAAAGGAAGGTAGGGGGGAGGAAAGGAAAGGAAGGTAGGGGAGGAAAGGAAAGGAAGGTAGGGAGGGGAGGAAAGGAAAGGAAGGTAGGGAGGGGAGGAAAGGATGGTAGGGAGGGGGAGGAAAGGATGGTAGGGAGGGGAGGAAAAGATGGTAGGGAGGGGGAGCAAAGGAAAGTAGGAAAGTATTTTTTTATATACATACACTTAAAAAAAAAAAAAAAAAAAAAAATACATGTAAAAATTCACTTTGAGGGTTATAAATAACATTTACCTTGAGTGACTTGAAATGGGTTCCAAAAAATGGAGGAACACCAAAATTAGTTGTAAACAGTTATAAAAGCAGACAAAAACAGATATAGTAACTAATTGTTATTAACTATAGTAACAAAAAAATAGATACAGTAACATTTGAAAGTACTCAAGGTAGGGGGACAAAAAATAAAAATTAAGTTATATTTACCCATTATACAGGGCATAGATATATCTTGCACATATGCCACTACTGTCATACAGTAATGTGGGGGGTATTTATTTCCTTTTATAAAATAAGTAATACATAAATTTGAAAAATTTTATAAAAAATCAGATAGACAGAACTTGCCTATATTATTCAATAAAACAGGTTTGAAAATATATTTGTAAGAATTAGTTATTGACATTATTCATGTGCATAAAGATTCCTTTTCAGAAATGGATATGGATGGTATTTTTATTTACAGTAAGTATATATATATATATATATATATATATATATATATATATATATATGACAAATAATTGCCTGGAAGATAAATACAATTGCATTTGTTTTGGTTAATTTCTAATGGAAAAAAATAACAAGAAAACTAAAAAATATCTATTGGGAAAAATTGTTCAATAAAATTGTTTTTGAAAACAATTCTCTTACATGGATATTAATTAAAAAGAAAAAAAATATAGTCTTACACCAAATGGTTACAAAGTGTAACTGTAACTATAAAAGATATTTCATCAAAATAGAAAAGAAGTACACACCTTCCTCATAAGTAACATTTATTTTTGTTACATTAAAACCTACTGATGAATCCATTAAAAATGAATACCAAATTCAAAGGCATCGTATGAAACAATTGGTGATTTATAGCAAACAGAAAAAAATATTTTCAATTATCCTGTAAAGCATTGGTATGCAAACCAGTCTGGCAAATCATTTTCTAATGTAATAAATTTCATATTTTGAAATCTTTATGTAGATAGAAACATCTATCTACATAAAGATTTCAAAATATACACACATTTTATCAGGCTTTTTTTTATACTGTGTATAATACATCAATATCAAAATATGTAATGATTTTATATCAAACACTTACTGAAAAATATTCACTAAAGCAGGAGGGACCAGAAACAAATATGGGCTTTTAAGGGTATCCGATGAGGGTTCAAATCTCATGAAAGGATACTTTATTTCAAATTCATAATTCTTACTCAAAGGTCATACAATGTGAAATAATTTATTCCAATAATGACAATTTTAAATTTGTGAGATAAAAAAAAAAAAGAATCATTGAAAATTACATGTATTATATTGTCAGTAATGAGTAACAATAGAAAAGATTTTTAAAAATTTGATAATTTGGTATTTCTTTCTGCAGATCTTGCAGAAATATCAGTTTTATAAACTATTACCAAATATTCACTTAAAGGAATATAGAGGATGAAAAATTGCCTCAAACTTAAAAAAAGCAGTTTTATCACCAAAATATTTGTGCTGTTAGTAAGAGTAAAGAACAAAGGATATTTCGATGTAAAAAAATTTTTTTTAGTCTTTTTAGAACCTTTGAAATTTTGGTAAAAAATCTTGCTTTTCTGGCATCGACATAGGATCATACATTTATGTGAGGAATTTATGCATCATTTGTGATAAAAATCACATTGATTTGGAAATTCTTGCAAAAATCAATTACTTTTTCTCAAATAACGTTTCAGAAAAGTATATCTTATTTTTGAATGATTTTTTTAATATATAGAGTTGTGTTGACAGATTTGTTAATATGGAGGATTTCATCAATTTTAATGATAATCTAATAAAAAAAGAATATAATAACGTATTTTGCTCATTGGAAATACTAAATTTAATCTATTAGCTTGGAATAAAAACTTCAAGATTTTTCATTTTTTAAAATGCATTTTAAACCTTATGAATCACTTTTTTGGAGGTACATTACATTATATATATATATATATATATATATATATACACATATATATATAATGTTATGTAAAACTTAACTGCTATTGTCAATGCTGTTTTGAGAAAATTAAGGGGTTTGAATTAAAGATGGTTAAACACAAACCCCTTTGTGACAACCCTGCAATGGTGGGTGGTAAAAGTAAAATCAGTTGATGACTGAACCATAAAATTAACCTAAATACAAATATAAATAAAATTAAAAAAGGTCCTTTCACAAATCCTTAACAGTGTGAAAATCTTCCAGACCAACAAATAACTACTCTATTGGCATTTGTTTGTATACATAATATATAAGTAGGTGTGCATCTATTAAAAATAAACCAAGCTGTTGTGAAATAATTATATTTCCACAAAAGAAGTTTAATTCTAAATAGCAGGTTTGTAGAAACATTCATGGAAGTTATCACATCAAAGAAAGGGTAATATTAAAAACTTTGTAAGGGAAATATTTGCTATGTCATTTGTGTAGAAGTTTACTTGCTGTTCCTGTCAGATTCCTCAGTATAAATCAAAATTAAAGTTCAAATTCCTCAAACTAAACAATTTTGGTTAATACACGTTAAAGACCATTTTCATGATCCTTAATAATAGTCGTATATTTACATGTTATGATCATACTAGTTAACCTATGAATGTGCAGATGGATTAATGGTTACTTTCTGAAAATGAAACTGAATAACCTAGTTCAAATTCTGGTTGAGACGGTTTGTGCTTATTTTACACTAATGCCCTAGGAAAAGGCATGAATTCATCTCTTCCCCCCCTCACAGTTTTAGGTAAAAACAACAAAACTAGGCAAACTGATCTCTTTAGCCCTGATTGGCAACTAGTCTAGAGGTAGAGTTGAATTCAAACCATGAAGAAACCACTCTTTCCTAAAAACAATCATACAAATGCAGCTTACAGATATCAACGAAAATGAAAGCTGTTGAGTGCCAAGATGGTCTGTATCATGAAGAGACATGTTGCTTAACAAAAGTTGTAAGAAAAAGACAGCAGCATTTACATAATTTTGTAGTTGCATTGTACTTAAAAAATATCAAAACCCTTTTTATGTGTATGGTTTGGTTTGGTTTGTTTTACGGCATATCAACCCCAATAGGTTATTTAATGCCACCAAAATTTTCATTGCTGGTGATATTTTGCTTTGTCAAAAATCTATTTCTGCTATTTTTTTTTTTTTTTTCAAAAATGTGTTGCTGTAATAATTTATTTCAGAAAACTATTGCTGGTAATATTTTTTTTCCTTAAAAATGAATAGCTGGTAATAGTTTTTTTCTTCAAAAATTTATTGCTGGGAATATTTTTTTTTTTTTTACAAAGTATTTCTGATATTAAAACCCGTTTTTACACTTTCATAGTGTTTTTACCCCAGTTTCAGGGTTAACTATTTTCCCATAGCTGGGACCCTAACAGGTGCTACCACCCTGGGTCAGGGCAGACTTGGGAACACCAGCAATTAAGAGGTGGTTCCACACTCCTCAAAACTTCTTGATCAGAGGCCTTGCTAATTTATAGTCTTACCCAGGATGGAGATGTAGTTTATCATCATACCCAGGACGTTTTTATGTGTATGAAGAAGAGACTTAAAGCAACAGAGATGTGGTTTGACAGAAGGATGCTGAAAATACCATTGTCCAAACATGTGAGCAACAACAAAGTTTTAGAGAAAATAGAAGTAAAAAGGATGCTTATATTTAATATTCAGAAAGAGAGAGTTGAAATTTCTAGGGCACATAATGAGGAAAGAAGATTTGGAAAGTTTAATACTCAGAGGACAGTTTGTTGAAGGTAAGAGGGACAGAGGAAAACAATGTATAACCTACCTAGTAAACTTGAGTAAATGAATGACAGACCAAGTTTTAAGAGAAATAGCAAAAAGACAAAATTTATTAAGAACTACAAAGGACAGGAAATTGTGGAGAGCCATGATCCCCAACTTCCTAATAGCACACGGCCCATAGAAAATATGAAAAGGATAATTTTAATATCAGTAGAAGAGTCCACTACATAAAAGACGAGTACTTTCCCTATCCTATATTTAATGAAGTCATCTGATGACATAGAAATAGGTTACACAAACACTGCATTTTATTTTTATATCTTAAAATATTTAACAGTTTTACTATTTGAATTTTCTAATGCATCTTAATTGATTGAATAAGCTCACAACAATAAAATATCTGTAGAAATTCCACTATCACATCATTAAATATTTAAGCTTAATAATTTTAATAAAATATTGCAATAACAATCATAAATATGAATGCTGCTCATTATTTTAAGAAGTAAGGGGGTACAAACGAAAAGATTTGAAATTGACAACTTTTTCCATTTCACTGAAAAGCAGTTATACACTTCTATCTTTCCTTCTTTCTTTCATTTTCTCATTGTAACTAAGTAACGGTTTTGATGTCTTTTTTGGCTTTCCATGCCATCAAAACGGAATAGTCTGTTATTTATGAGGTATTGCATAACAATTGTACTAACTTATGAGGGACAAGCAGAATTATAAGATGTATTAAAACTCTTAGTAAGATAATTTTATTTATTTGGTAAATGAAAAAAAAGATTAGTTAGATGGCAGCAGAGAAAGAGTGACAGGTGGGGGGGTATCTTTGTTAGTAACATATTCTGGTGGTTCCTTTGGAAATCTTTGATATTTTGTTGACGTATCTGTTCCATTTTTGCTCTTTCAGCACTGGGATCAACCTTGTCGTTAGGCAAGTCAACATAAATTAAAGTGTGCCTAGTTACTAAAAATCTGTCTCCCAGACAACATCACCCTATCTTACTAATGAGATAGGGTCAGTACATACGCTCTGATATGGCAAATGCTGTCAACATGCAAAAAGTATAAAAGACCCCCCCCCACCAACGACATTAAGCAAACCCCTCCATCATACTGCTGTTGGAATCAACTATCAGCCTTGTTCTCATTTTGGGTACAACATGACAAAAAATTGAAGCAAATCTGTCCAGTAGTGGGATATTCACACTTTGGGGCAGCAACGCACCATCACATTAAAAGTGGGGTAGCCTTGCATCATTCTAACTCATTTAAAACAGAAGCCACAAGGACTCCAAAATTTTTCCATCTACCATGTACATGAGTGTCGTGGACTGCTTTAAACAGACATTGTGACATATTCATCCTCCAGAAGAAGTAAATAAAATATTATCTGTTCTTTTGAGTTTAATAAATTTAATAAAAAAAAAACAAACTTGGATTCATGCTGTAGAGTGATGTTTAGTAAGATTCACAAGAAAAACTTCCACTGCTGTAGCCTTGTGCCAGTCTATGTTTAGCAAATAAATACAATCTTATTAGGAATTTATATTAAATCTTAAATTTCATATGTAAAACTTAGTGGATCTTCCAAAACCTAAACTTCAATCCATACTGTTGGAATATCACTTCAAAGGAGTGGCAAACCTCCACAGACAGATTGGTCACCTGCCAAGAAGAAGGAAACTCCAGAAGAAAACCTCCAACTTGAAGACTAGTCATATTGTTTCACCACAATAGGCTGTGATATGTAAAGACTTGGCTGAAAGCGTGAGTGTACACAGCCTTGTAGGTGATGAACTATTTCCCAGCTTATAACCCCTTTCCTACAAACAGAATGTTGCATGCCTATCACAATTTTCATAGAAAATACAAACAATCTACATTCCCTCGTTCCACTAGTTCAGACCGTTACAACTAAGACCTTCCATTTCATGTACACAGGAAGGGTCACTGTTATTCCCTTTGTATTACCTTGGTAAGAAGAAAGTTACATTTGAGCAACTTCTTTTCAAGAGTCACTTCTTTGTGGAACAGAAACATAAGAGGACACTTTCTAGACTACAATCTTAATCTCTTTAAGTCTAGTGTCAACCCTTATTTCTCCAACATATCCTTAATATCTACAATTCTTACATCCATAAACAACACTTTTCAGTAACCCTCTACCTTGAGTTGCTCTTGGACTTTGTAATAGGTGAATAATTGTGCAAAAAAAAAGTGCATGCTACATCACACTTTAAAATGTAACAAGTTTAGGCTTGAGAATGTAAAATCCTTCATTTCTCTTGTTTACAAAATGCCATATTTTCATTTGGAGATGGTAAAAATATAGCCTTTTCTCTTTATGGATATTTGGAAATTTCACAGCTGTTGGCAGCTATGATTATTGACATTCATTTACACGTGACTCACTCTTTTCCTGTATCTTCTCATTCCTTCCCTTATCTATTCCAATCTTCATTACCTGACTATGCTTTTTATTTAATTGTTCTATAAACATGGATTAATTTCATATGTACCCTCTGTGGTATCATTCTTTTGCTCTAACTCTCCATAATGAATTTTAATGTATTGCAGTGGACAGGTAGGATGCTTCCTACCCTTACCTGCTTTCAATCTTTTTTATTATTGTCTGTTGATATGCAGAAAGAAAACTTCCCACTCTCTATAAATACAAACACACACATTATATATTACTTCAGTGGGGTGGGGAACATTAACATTATTAAGATTTATCTGAATTGAATCCCCTAGAAGCATGTGGAATTGATGGTATCTCTGCAATAGTCCTTAAGAAATGTTCCCCTGAACTGGCTCCTGTTCTCTCTAAACCCTACAATAAATGCATTGCTATCTCTTGCTTCCCTGCTTGTTTGAAATGCTCTTCTATAGTTCCAGTCTTTAAGAACTCAGACAAACTCTCTGATCCTTCTATCTATTGGCCTATTAACCTTCTAACTCTTTTTAGCAAAATATTAGAGGCTCTAATCAACTCTGAACTAGTTAAGCATCTCACCTTGCAGGCCATCTCCATAAGCAAATTAAAATCATTCTGGGTTGGATCCAGACCCACAATTCTGAAATTCTGAATTCCCAAGTTTACCTATTATAGATCAATCAAGAACCCTCTGCAGTAGCTAGCTTAAATGCCACCCAATAGAGTGGCTCTTAAGCACACACACACACACACACACACACACATTAATTCAAATTTTAAATATTGGTTTTGTATATTAGTAAAGAAACAAGAGGTGATGAAGGGGTGTTTACTTATATTCACTTAGCATTTCACTGTTTCTTTAATAAGTATTTTACCAAAAATATCCTAATTGGCAAGCTATAATGGTTGACAAAGAATTGGAATGCTGTGTGAGCACTTGGGTAAATCACTCTCCCATAAATGCCTTACCTGCTCAGGTGTTAACAACATTAATACAAGTGTAATATTTGCTTTAAAAGCAAAAACTAAAAACAATTTGTGAAGGTTAAAAAATACTAACAGCTCTGAACATGAAAACAGAAAGCAATTAATTATGAAGTCAATGCACAGTTGACGGAACAGCCATACATTTGAAAAGAGGAATCATTGGTAAACAAAATAATGAGGATATTTTTTTCTTACCTTGAGTCTGCTATTTGACTAAAGTTACATAGAGTGTGAATAGATTTAAAAATAAAAAAGGTGAGAAAATATTTCTAATATCTTTCAATAAGTATACAAATTGAAAAAAAAAACACATTGCTTATTAATTTTAGGAACTGTAGTCAGAAAATTAATTTTATGGATTGGATTACCAACTTTATACAGATGAGTGATTTTATTTGCCCTTGGGAATAAGAATAGAAAGAAAAATGACCTAAAAACCACAATGTGATACATAGATTAAAAAAAAAAAAGAAAAAAATTTGTATTTATAGTTACATATAGACCATTTAAGTAGAGAACATAAATTCTGATCACTTACTCTACCTACTTTGTTCATAGTTACCATAGATTATCTTGAACTTTGTCATGTAATACATACATATATAAATTTTCTTAAAGAACCAGAATGTTATTTTATAGAGGATAATCTAATTCAGTCAAGTTCTATAGATAAGAGTTAACTTATATATTTACTTTTAGCCATAAAAAATGTCTTTGCACTTGTTTGTGAAAGAAACAAAATAAGAGATTGTTGTTTGCATGACAAATTGGGATAAATGATATAATCCCAGCTGTGATAAAGCTAAGAATAAATCTTAATAGACTTTAAGTTTCTAATTTTGACTACTTTTTCTTTCATTTTATCACGTGCTTCAAACTTTACATAAACCAAAGAGGTGGGTAGTGTAGTTATAGGCCTACATATCCAACTCCAGCATGCTATTAAGTCTCCATAGTCAAATCAGTATAAGTGACATTCATATCACACATGCTACCAGGATATGGAATGTGAGTTCAAACATTACTAGTAATTATTTCTTTATTTCCAAAACATACTGATTATTTTAATGGTCACAGAATGTAATATTCCGAGCACAGTGATAAAAAAGCAACAATAAAAATATATAATGGTCTACTTAATTTTTTTTTTCAGAGGAAAATTCCAATATCCTCATATGTATGATTTTTAGTTTCTTTTTTTTTTTTTTTTAATAATGCTCTACCCATAAAAGGCCCAAGAGCCACTCAAGGTAAAGGTTTATACTGAGTGATTGGTTCATTTTTTATCCATGGCTTATCAACCTTTTGCAAGTTATTTAAAGCCAGAAAATATTTTTAGATTGTAAGAATTATTTTTTTTTTTAGAGATGTTTTAGTGATACAAGTTTTATTAATTAACCTATAGCTAGGGAGAGAAGAGGTGGATTAATAACTTTCCCCAAGAATATTTGTGCGCAAGTTAATATAATGAACATAACTAGAATTGAAACTATTTGCCAATTAACAATTCCATTACATTGCCTACACATCCAAGATTACAGCACCTGGTATTCCCAAGTGGTCACCCACACAGGTATTGACACTGACATTGCTTAACTTTAGTTCAAGGTAAAGGGTTACTGTGTGGTGTTGTAAGTGCAGTTCATGAGGTTATGTAGGAAAGATAACATCTCAGATGGAGCTTGACAGCCCAGAAAGGCAGTCCATCTAAGGGAAGGAAAACCCCAATTTTAAACCTCCATTGCCTTGTGGTCATATCCAAACATGGAAAAGGCTATGGAAGTAATTCCAGACAGAAACCCCCAAGTGGAGCCCCAAGGGCTGTCAACACTGCCAACTTTCTGGCAACACTTGCAGTCAAGTCAACCCCAAATGTAATGCCCTGTATTTCTTTGGATTTTGTCGGTACAGTAGAGCAAGGAGGTGTCATGTAGTCTGGGCAATGCATGGCCTCCATATAGCTTCGCTCTAGAGAAGTTACTTCAGTTTCACCACCTAAAACTGGAATCACTACTGACCAGACAGAATGTTACCTTTATCCTGCAAGATAAAGGATGCCTACTATATATATATAAACTTAAAATTAGCAATAAGGTTAGTAAGCTCTGTACCAAAGAATTGTATGTCCTAAAAGATCATGAACTAGACTTTGAGAGCAAACTACCTACAAGGTTTATCAACTCTATCAGACCAGAAATCAGAAGGATAAGCAAAGTTATCCTGGATAGAGTCAACAAACAACGTCTTGAACACTTACAATGAAGTGGTACCACAGATGTCATTAATTGGTTCAAAGGAATTAACAGCAAAAAGAAGGTGCTCTTTATTCTAATTTGATACCATGGATTTTTACCCCTCCATTTCCAAGGATCTTTTTACCTTAGCTTTGGAATTTGCCAAGGATTAATGCTCTAACATTTCTAGTGAAGATATAAATATAATAATGAACTGTAGAAGATCTGTTCTCATTAACAACAATGAACAGTGGGTTAAAAACCCTGATGATCACTTTGATATCTCTATGGGATCATTAGATTCTGCAGTCTTCTGACATGTCGGGTTTACTTATCCTATATAATCTTAGCGCTTATGATGTTAATGTTGATAATATAGGGTCATAAAGAGATGATTGTTTTAAAGTAGTAAGCAATTCTACTAAAATTAAGGTTGATAAATTAAGGAAAATTATTCATTGGGAATTAAAAAGCTTAAATCTTAAGGTTAAGATAACTGCTAACATTAAACAAGTTGATTTTCTTGATGCTATGTTAGATCTTGTTAATGATGTATTCCAAATCTGTAATCAAACATATACCCTTATCTATAGAATGTAGGATTAGCAACAACTCATCTAACAAAGATGTGTTTGATAAATACAGTGGTGTTTATAATATTGCTTTAAAAATAGTGGTGACAAGTATGCTGAAATCAAGTATAGATAATATTGATCTCAGAAAAAGGAATAAGAAAATCATTTGGTACACACCCCCATTAACCAATTGGTTAGGCCAGAAGTTTCTCTATTTAAATGATAAACATTTCCCTAAAAGTAGCCCTCTTAGTAAAATATTTAAACTAAAACTAAATTATAGCTGCACCGATCATTTTGAGATTATAAAGAAAACCAATTTAAAAATGTGAATAATAACATACATCCCAAGATAAATACTGTTGATAATGTTAACGATAATGTTAACCAATATATAACTGCAAGAATTATAATGAATACCCATTACGAAATCAATTTTTAACCAACTCTCTTGTTTATCTAAGTACTATTTTTACAATAGAGAGTCCGACTGTTGAAAAATTTTATATTGGTAATACTAAGAATTCTTTTAAGACTAGGTGGTATCAACATATCTTATCATTCACCAATAGTACTTATAAAAATAGTACATTTCTTTCTAAATATTTTTGAAATTTAAAACAAGCTAATAAAACTCCTAAGGTAAAATGGAATTTTTTTTAAAAAGAAAAGCTAGAACATGTAGATCTTTAAATGAACACTGTTTTCTATGCTTACATGAAAAATTAGAAATTATCAGATTTTCTGATAAAAACTCCTTATTAAAACATAGAAGTGAATTGACTGTAAATTGTAGGCATAGTCTAACTTTCAATATGTTTAAACCTCAAATTTGATAATACTTTTTCTTATAGTAATAATCAGTAGATGAACTGTGGTACAACTTATATAGCTTACTATTTGTAAGATTCAGATTCATTTTGATTTAATATAGCTGTATTGATGTTTAGTTAGTATTATTAACATCTTATATGGATGTACAGGTGTTTAGTTAGTATTATTAACATCTTACATTGATTAGTTGGTATTATTAACATCTTATATGGATGCTATTTATTTAATGGTTGCATATTAATTTGCCAAAGTAGTTCTGTATTTATGATCTGTTTTTTTTTTTTCTTCCTCCAAACAGTTATTTACCAGTTTCTTAAAGGGACTTTTATGTAAGAATTTAATTTTAACAAATTTTTTTTTTTTATTTTTGTTAAAATTAATTTTAACAAAATTTTATGTAAAACGTTGAATGAGCATATAACTGGTTAGCATTATATTAAATTACCTCCCTATCTCTTCAGCTTTTACTTATTAGGAAAGCTGACTGTCAGACTTTTATACATCTTATGAAATAATATAACAACTTGTATCTGTCTATAAGGAAATTATCTAGGATTTATATGCAGACAACTTCGTGTCTTAACTTATATTAAAAAAATTTTTTTTCAGTGAGTTTGAATTAAGCATAGGTCACATCAGCTGGTTAATCACAGCAAAACCCACAAGCCTATTTTTATTGTTTTTTTCTCTTGAAAAAAGAGGAAATATTCTGCTTTTGAAATTAAATTAATCATTCACTTGACAGTAGTTTAACATTGCCCAAGGAACACATTTGTAGTGTTAAAACATAATTGTAACTGTGTAGCGATTTTTAATGTTTTTGTTTTGATATTCTAAAATAAATAATATTTAGCTCTACTCTATATTGAGCCTACTTCTAAATTAAATGTTACACACAGTAGAATTATACTCCATTTATTCTCATTTTACCTGGAGATATATATATATATATACACACACACAAGTCTTAGAAAAATCAATTTTATAATACGATGGACATGGTTTATATATACTAGGTGTAACACCAAAATTGTCCAAATGGTGTTTCAGCAAAATTGTTGAATTGTTAAATTAAGCTTTGAACCATTGTATCTTAATAATGATTAAAGATATCTTACTGGAATTCTGAGTTTTTTGTAACATTATTGGACTATTTTGAACAATAAGATTGTATTTAGCTCTAAGTTGAAATGATGATCCCTCTAGCTGTTGTGACCTCTTGATTCAGTTTTGCTCTATACTAGTCCCTCTTTTTTTTTAAACTTATTCACATTTCTTAATGGTTCTTGAATGGACTTCAAAGATGGAAGCCAGAGTATGAATGTTGGTGCCATTACGTACTGTGATCTCCTGATCCAGTTTTCCTCTCTACTGTTCCCTCTTTTTTAAAAATTATTCACCATTCTGTTGATGGTTCTTGAATGGACTTTAAATGGAAGCCAGAGTATGAATGTTGATACCATTACAGAAGGCCTGAATGATCTTTTTCCTCTCACTATTGCTCAGTTGTGAAGATATAGAGGGGCTGACACAAAATGATTTTAACCTGTTCTCTTTCTAACTGAATAAAAGGGTTTTCAGTTATTCTTACAACAAATGGTACCAAGATGGCTAAACATCTTATCTGAAAACCTGGAAAAAAGAAAGTCAATTAGTTTAGTGGATTTTTAGATATTAAACATTTTGTTGGGGTGGACAATTATTCTATGCTGTTACACGATTTGAACAATTTTGCTGTTACCCCCGGTATATATATATATATATATATATATAAAGCAATTAATAGATGCTTTATATGGTATTATTTCTTATTACAGTAAACATATTTAGTGGGTATACATGTTCAAGCAGACAATTTTTATTTTTTTAAACTGTGAAATTAATATCTACCAGCCTAGAGATTAAAAGTCTTATTAAAGAAAATAGGATAGTTAAATCTTGCTTTGCTGCAATGGCTTGACAGTGGTTTTTCAGATAAAAAAAGAAAGTAAGCCATGTTCAAACAAACTAAATAAATGATCAGAACTAATCTCAAAATGCAGACACAAAAACAAATTTTTACTATGTTACTTGAAAACTGAAAACAAACAAGAATAAACAAAATTATAAATAAATAAAAACAAGTAAAATAAATTAATCCAAACAAATAAATAAAGTAAATAAACTAAGTAAATAATAAACAAATTAACAAACCACACCCATGAAAATAACCATTAGAATAATACAATAGACTACCAAAAATGCATCACTGACCTGTACATATAAAAAGTTGAGCAAAAACAATGTACATGACTTGACACGATTGCGTCTAGCTTGAAACAGACAATTGCCTCTGGGTATGGACATCAAAGCCAACATATAAAGAGTCTATTAATTGCTTATATATATATATATATATACACACACACACACACACACAGGGTGAGACTGATTGTCATCTAAATTACGCAAAAATCAAAACACTGACATCTCATTTTAACAGATATATTTACCAAAATTACATAAAAATATCTTGAAATAGTAAAGAGTATATTTAATCAATAAAATCACCATTGGCTTCAACCACAGCCTCCAGAATCTCCTGCAACTCTCCTGGAGAGTCTCCTTGTTAAAGTTGGTGAATGCTGCCATAATCCTTGCCTTCAGTTCATCTTTGGTATTACAAGGAGTTTTGTTGGCCTCTTTCTCAACTGTGCCCCACACAAAATAATCAAGGGGGTTGCAGTCTAGGGGGTTAGGTGGCCAGATGTAAGAGGTGATATGGTCGCAGAAATTGTCTGACAGCCATGACTGGATTCTCCAGCTTGTGTGGCATGGGGCATAGTCCTGGGGTCTTCCAGCAGCCACCCTCTTTACTCAGGGCAGCACTACCTCCTCAAGGCACTTGATATAGGCTTCAGTGTCAAGTCTGAGGCCCTCACCAACAAATTTGGTATTTCTTTACTTATCAGAACGAACAGAGTGAGTTTTCCAAACTGCCATATCCTCGTAGTCACCATTAGACTCATCCAACTCTTTCTGAATCCTCTGAACTGTCCTCAGATTGACACCCAAACAGCCCGAAATGTTCATATTGGAGCTTCTGGCATGAATGCCAAGAAGTACAGCATATCATTTCCAAATTTTTGGCAGAGTGAATTTCATCATGGGACTCTTTTCCTCACAGAGTGTCCAACTGACCCTATTATACTGTGAAGTTGATAAAATCTAAAACAAACAAAGCACATGCACAAAATTAAAAATATATATGGCGACAATTTACTCATTGTACCTTGTATATATAAATATAAAATATAAAGACTTTTATGATATATAATCATTAGATCTATAAGCTTTTAGTTTTGTTCAGCAACTCTTGCACTAAGCCAACAAGTATACTAGTGTCTGTAAGTAAACAAAACCTTTCGGGAAATCTCTAAAAAATCTTGCAAAATGTTTTTGTGTTAAATTTTTCTATCAGTTGAGAAATTTTATAGATGAAAGTAAAGTGATACACAGTTTCTCACACTCCTATGCCATCAAAAATAGAAAAAATAATTTTCACTTACAAAAAAAAAAAAAAAAAAAAAAAGTCAAGTCACAGAGACTTAAATATTATCCAGAAAACAAAGACACCTTTGGACCTTCACACATTTAATCCAACATTCCTTTCACATTTCAAAACAGTCAACAAAAATCTGTTTTAGGATTGCCATCAGCTACCTCATTCTCCTTAATCTCATCCACGGTCTGAAATGTTTTCAGTAGTAATTTTGGCTTTGTTAAAAGTCAGAACTTTCAGAGATTCAAATATGAAGAACTATACAGTGAGTGACAGACATGCAAGTGATGTTTTACCAATAATGCTGCACAAAATATGAAGAATATGGCAATCGCAAAGTGCAAAGACTCAGTTAGTTGCATCATACTACTGACTGGGTAACCCTATAGTTTCTGTTCATATGCATAGTAAGGTATGTACATGGTGTGTCTAAGTTACATCAAACATAAAAAAAGATATTTGAAATGGCTTAATGTTTCAGGCAGACATCATATTCTTTGTACAAGATTTACATCTTATATATTCAGCAGCACATCACCTGTCACAAATATTGCAGGGAATGATGGGTATTTTTTGTTCAAATAATTTACAGAATACCTTCTGCCATTCCTTAGACACAGTAGGTTTCTTGGTTCCTCTCATTTTAATGAGAGGAACCAAGAAAAATAATAAAGGATTTTGTATCTCTTATTTAAGTTAAGGGCAACTAAGTAATTAATTCTCTTTTTTTTTTTTCTGTCAATGAATCCCATGATTTTCCCATCAATATTGAAGAAAAATTTTCTTAAAATACTTTTCTCTGCATGGCTTGGAAAGAAATTATAGAATTATTTTAAATTAGTTTAAATTAATTAAAATTTGTTTAATTTAAATAATTAGTCTATATTTTTTTTTTAAATTGTTAAAATTAATTTTTACCATGACCAAATCAGTAAAGCATTGTCTATGTTGGACATCTTTCCAAAGATATAAGATGCAAGTTCAAATCTTATTGGAGGCTATTTTTTTCTATTTCTGATCAGTGCATTTTACACAGCACTCATAAGATGTAAAAGAACTTGAACAAAAAAAAATAAAACAATCAAATGAAAGATAAATGTGTTGAAAGTTTTTGTCAGATACCAATTATAAAATATTTAGGTTACAAATATAGACTAGAGATCGTAAATTTTTACACAAAGTTAATGATTTTTTTTATTTCTATGTTCAGAGGATTAATCCACACTAAAAAGCTATTAATCAGCTAAATTGCAAAATGTGTTTCAGCAAGTAACTCTAACCTTTATTCTTTTTTTGTGGGGTAAGGGAACAATTGGTATATGTGAAGCCAAAAATACAACCTGTTTCAGCTGTCAAGGGCCTCTAGAAACACATTTGTTTTCAGAAATAAACCACTTGCTTTGTTAGATGTGTAGAAAAAAAAAATAGATGTACATCTGAAAGATATATGCAACTTACATCTAACCAGTATTAAAACAGTAGGCAAATTGTACTCTTAAAAAACAGGCTCAGCAGTCATTGTAGATCTATTTTGACTGGACAATATTTTCCCAGCAGGATAGTAACATTTGTGTTTCTTTTTGTCTTTCTCTAGTTGACAGCACATGGACAAGAAACGAAAGCATTCTTAAAATATCTTCATTGTTATTGCTATATGTAAGCCAAAAGAAGCCATTAATGAATAACATTTGGAAATTTGGGCATTACACATGTCTTTTTGACAAAGTAAAAGGAACAAACATTTTGAACAATGTGTATTTATCAAAAGAAATCTCTACTTAGGTTTGTGACACTTTAACAAAAATAAATTTAAAGTATTGAGCTTTTTATGCGGGTTTTGTTTCAGTGAACAATTTTTCATTACAACTCAGTTGGTTTGGCCCAAGACTGGAGGAGATCAATAAGATGTCATGCAAGACAAATGACAGTCAGAAAATATGATAATATGGACATGACATCAGCCAGCAAGCAGACACTCTTTAATTGCAAGAAATCTTAAGGAAAATGGAAACAAGAAATCTTAAGGAAAATGGAAACAAGAAATCTTAAGGAAAATGGAAACAAGAAATCTTAAGGAAAATGGAAACAAGAAATCTTAAGGAAAATGGAAACAAGAAAACTTATACATACAGAAAGAGATAGCAGAAATTTCTGGTGCTCATAAAATGAGGAAAGAATGCCTGGAGAATTTGATACTGACAGGACTGCTGAATGTAAACAGTGAGTAATCTAACAAATGAATTTTTGTAAGTGGATGGCAGAGTGGAAACCGGGAGAGATTGTAAGGGGAAAAATGTTGCCTAGAGCTACAAAAGATAGTAAGCTGTGGAGAACTATAATCTTCCACATCTTGAAGAGACATGGCACATAAAAGATATACAATTTAGTCTATGTCTAGGTTGGAGACAAAACTCCCCCCCACTTTTCTAAATAACTGTGTGTGAGGGTAATATATTCAAATATGTCATAGTATATTCATTATGTTCATACCCTAGCATGGTGTGGTACAAAGCTAAAGCAAAAAACAGGAAGTTGGGGAGAGCCATGAACAGACATGTCATATGAAGGCACCCTGTACACATTGAAATATTTAAGAAAGGTAGACATAAATTTCAATATCATGTGTTCTTGGATCAATGGAATTTGAGTAGTACTTATCCGGGCTTCAAATTTAATATATTATTTTCACAGAGAATTACATCAAATAGTTCCCTGTATTCACATATGATGAATTAATTCGACAAGTTCAAAGAAATAGAATGTTCAAATCTATGGATAATTCCAATATTCTTTCTGCTAGATTTAAGGTATTCATTAAGCAAAAATATTTCCGCAGTCATCAATTTAATATTTGAGATGTTTTCATAGCTGAGAATATATCTGTAATTCATAGATGTAGTTCTCCAGAACTCCTTCATGGCACAAAACTGGTTAATTCCATTATTTCATTTAGTTACTGCATTTCCACTCCACTGGACAGACAAGTGCAGGAGTTGGCTCTTTGATTTGCTTGGCTGCCTACTTCCAACTGTCAGTTCTTTGATTTTGGCACTTCTGTGTCTACCCAAGGTCATGTAATCTCATATGAAGGTAAACATACATGATATCAGAAACAATCACCTACCTGCTTCTGCCACTGTCAATCCACTATCACTGTTCATTCATACATCTTTCTTTCTCTCCTTTAATACACAAATCGTAGTAGCATATATATATATATATATATATATATATATATATACACCACTGATGTGATATACTTTTGTATAAATATCCTTGGAAAGGTATGAATCTATCTCTCCTCCCTCCTATGGGTTAAATATTAGTTGCTTCACTGTGTCGTGTGAAAATTTTTGTCTCCAGAATCTATCTTACATATTTATAACTCTACCATTCGTCCATGCTTAGAATATTGCTGCCACATATGGTCCGGTGACCTTGCGAGTTACCTTGAGCTCCTTGCTAAAATCCAAAGAAGAATCAGCAATATTATTGGTCCTGATCTGGCAGCTTGGCTTCAGTTACATTCCCACCGCCATAAGGTTGCCTCTTTGTATCTTTTCTATAAATACTTTCATGGTAATTATTCAAATGAACTCTTCACTATTGTATGTCAAATTTTTGAATTTAAGTGCAGTAGTAGACTAGCATTGAGATCTCATCAATTTACAGCCGAGTCGGCTAAATGTAGCCGTAAGTTCTATGCTAATAGTTTTTCTTACGCTTGCAAACTTCCTTCTGCCTCCATGCTTTCCAGCCAACTTTAATCTGCAAAAATTTAAATGCAATGTCAATCGCTATCTACCGGCCTCCTGATTACACTTTTCTCTTTCCACTCAATATTAATGGCTGTTCCTAATTCCTCTACACCCTGAAACCTCTTGAGTTTTAGTAGCTTTATTGCCTTGCATGGGGGTGATAACTACATACACACACACACACACACATATATATATATATATATATATATTATATATATATTTATTTTATAAAAAAAAAAAATTTATAACATAAATATGTTATAAAATCACTACAAAAATAGCCATTTTGTTTCAACACCCTCGGTATCTTATCAAGTGATGATGTTGAAGATAAAATAAATGGTTTTAAAAGTTTCAAATTAAGTAACGATCCTTCGCTAGGGGAAAACATTGTTACAAAAGCTAGAATGACCAATCAAAACCCAAGTATAGGAAGATTCAAAAGCTTGACAACGAAATCATGTTATAATAGCTATTCAGATCTTTAAAATACGGGTAATATTAAAAAGAATTTATTCTAACCAATAATTATTAAATTATATGATAAAATTTGATATTAAAATTAAAAACTGCCAATTTTAAAATCCAAATTTAATCACTATTAAGTTTAAAAACTATAAAATTACTGAGGAGAAAAGAAAAAATACATGTTATTCAATTTATTTCTTCGTTGAAATTACGTTAGAACAGACGCCACAATATCCAGTCATTTGACAATACATGTATATATATTTTAATCCAAAGTGTGTGTGAATGGGGTCTTAAACTCGCATGCAAAACAACAAAAACACAATCAGATTATAATACATAAGCTCTCAGACATATTTAGATATATATACACACAAAAAAGCGATGAGACAGGAACATCTCCACAGCCCTTTATGAAAAAAGGAAACGGGGAAACCAACACCTACACACAATTAAAAGTGAATGCACTCTCCATACACATAGACACCGATAAATACATGTACACACATCCACAGACTTTGACAATCAGATACCACAACCAATAAATATTTAAGACTGAAAGTATCATTAAACAAATGCTAGCCACTTATTAAAATGTAACTTAAGTGAGCAAATATAAACAATAAAAATGGTTAAAATAATATTGTTTAATATATTAAAACGAAAATTCCAAAACCACAAATATCAATAAAAACATATTTTAATCATATAATAATTTCATAATATATTAGGCAAAGTTCACTCCCCCTTTCAATATAATGGTTAAAACTAATTTAGGATGTATATTTCTAAACCTCATCAAGAAACATTTCCCCAAATCCGAAACTAACCCACTTAGTAAAATATTTAATCCTAATACCCTTAAATTAAGCTATAGTTGTGCTGATAACCTGGAGAAAATAATTAAAAAACATAACAACATAGTCTTTAACAAGTATAGGGATTCAAAAGGCTTGACTACTCAACAGGTTACTAACTGCAATACTAAATATAATAACACAAATAACAACTTATGTAATTGTAGGAATCCTAATAATTGTCCACTACAAAATAACTGTGGGATTACTTCTGTAGTCTATCTTAGTACTATTTCAACAATTGAAAATCCAAATATAAAGAAATTTTACATTGGTAGCACCATGAAAACATTCAAGGAACACTGGCAGGGGCATATGCAATCTTTTAATCACAGTGACTATAGGTACATTATCCAAGTATTTTTGGAATCTAAAAGAAAAGAACAAAACACCTACAGTTAAATGGAGTTTGATTAAGAAAGCCCGGACATGTCACTCTCTCTATGCCCCATGTTACCTATGCCTTAATGAAAAATTTGAAATTATTAGATTTAAAAACAAGGCTGATCTCTTAAATCAAAGATATGAACTAACAGTTAATTGTAAACACTGTTATAAATTTAACTTAGTGTAGGGGTTGTATACTTTAAATGATAATGATATGTCGCTGTAATTTTAATAGATTAGTACTTTTATTGCCTGATGGTCATCCTGACGATATGAATGTGTATTGTTTACCTACGTAGTGTCATTCGTGTTATATGCATGTATATGTATATATATAAGGTGGGAGGGTGTGGAAGATAAGAAGAGAAGAGGTTAAAAAATGTTGATATATATATGTATGTATGTGTATATATACATTATATATATATATATATATATATAAACACCTCAAGGCGGTGTAATGGTTGGCAAGCTTGGCTCGCTAGATCAATTGCGACTGAGTAGTGAGTTCGTTCCTCACTGGGTGCCCCCTAATTTCGGCTTTGTGCCACTGTATATATGTATATATATGTGTGTGTGTGTGTGTGTATATATGTATGTATGTATGTATCCTATTTTATTGTGTATATAAATTTATGTTTATGTATATTTCTGTTTGCATGAATGTGTTTGTATATGTATATTGGTGTGTGCATGTATTTAGATGTGCATTTATATATGTATTTGGTTGAATGTCGTATTTATATGTATGTACGTATATATTGGTACTTGTTATTATAGATAAGTATATTTATGTATATGTTTATATGTAGATATGTATGTGTGTGTGTATATATATATATATATATATATATATATATGTGTGTGTATGTATGTATGTTTGTGGATGTATATGTGTGTGTTGACACCTATTATATATGAGATTGTGTGTATGTGTAGGTATGGAAACTTTGGTATGTCATTACTTCCACAGTAGTTAGTCTATGTGTGTATATATATGTTCATATGTGTATTGGTGCGTGTATATATGTGTTTATATATGTGAGTATGTGTGCATAAATGTGTGTATATATGTTTATATGTGTACTTGTTATCATAGATACGTATATGTGCGTATATGTTTATGTTTATATATTTATATGTATGTATTTCTGTGTGTGTATATATATATGTATGTATATGTGTGTTAGTTTGTGTTTGCTGCCGCGTGTATATATGTATATACGTATGACAGTACACTTATTTCTGTAGGTTTTCTTTATCCTGTTTTCCTTCGCCTAATATATAATGAAACTATTATCAACTTATATGATTAAAATATGTTTTTATTGATATTTGTGGTTTTGGAATTTTCGTTTTAATATATCGTTTTATTAGTAATTGTTGGTTATTGGAATTCATTCCATATACACCAATTATATATATATATATATATATATATATATATATATATATATATATATATATATATATATATACACATGTATGTATGTATGTTTGTCTGTCTGTCTATATTTCTGAGATGAGGTATTATGTACACTATTTACATTATTCAGACTATTGTCCTCATCTTTGTTGCCATATTTATCACAACGTTTTGTCCATTGTACACTCTGGCCTTCTTCAGGTGGTTGGAATGTCGAACTGAGCTTAGGCCACAAAAAATCTCCTGAGCTGACCAAGCATAGAAATGAATACAATATGGAAACCAGTAATAAGGAGTGCCAGAGAAAAGCAATAATAACAATGAAAATTGCAATATGAGCACTGGTAAAAATGGTTGCTGAAGACATTAAGTTTATAAGTCCCAGAAATTCATATACAGATGTCCTTGAGGACACAGTGGATAAAGGTGTTAGTTAGATCCAGTGACAGGACCCAAAGAGTTGCAAGTTCAATAACTGGTTAAGGCAGTGGAGAACTTGGAGAGAGGAATTAACATGAGATAATTGACATCCATTAGACATGGCATGTGGAACTAGAACAGTCTACCCCAGCAAGCAAAATAAAAAATATATAAATAATTCATATAAAAATATATAATAAATATATAAAATAATTCCAACCACCTGAAGAAGGCTGGAGCGTACAATGGCGAAATATTGTGATAAATATGGCACCAAAGATGAGAACAAGTGTTCAAATAATATATATATATATATATATATATATATATATATATATATATATATATATATATATACTATTTACATTATTCATAAATGTAAATAGTGTGTATATGTGTGTGTGTGTATATATATATATATATATATATATATATAAGTTATGAAAAGGAGGAAGAAATCCTGAGAGCTCAATGTAAATCCAGAGCTAATATTTTAAAGAAAAACAGACCATTATAAGGTTCCATTATAATAATTTATTTCACCAGAGCCCTTTTAAAGGACGCTGGATCATCAGATAGCACTTTCAAAAGATAAAATGAAAATTGAAAATGTGTTTCTACATCCCTGCACCTGTACTTGTTAGGCAATGATCCCATGAAAGGATTTATCCACCCTTTGATAGGTCTTGTTTGTATTTCTGCTGGATGTCAAAGTCACCCAGAAAAACCTGGTGGGGGATCTAGTTTAGTCTATGATAGCCCAAGCATGCAGCAGGTACTACTGGGTTACACAGTACCAGTACTGCTCACAGAGTAACCCGACTACTTATATATATATATATATATATATATATATATATATATATATATATATATATATATGTGTGTGTGTGTGTGTGTGTGTGTGTATACACACACACATACATACATACATACATACATACATACATTTCCACACATAAATAATACTGATATAGATTATTTTTAGCTATTAAAAAATATAAGAAAATTTCAGTTGGATAACCCCACAAAAAGAATGATGATAGCAAGCCTTCATTTTTCCACAATTGAATCAATAAGGTGTTACAATCAACTAAATCCCAAAATGAACAAACTGAATAAAAGGCTTTTATGAAACTGTAAAACATAACACAATGCCTATTTCATAATCAGCTGCTAAAAATGGTGACTTTTAAAAAAAAAAAAAAAAAAAAAAAAAAAGACATGTATCATGTTACAAATTCAACTTAAAATTTTTGACATTATTAATCGTTTTCTGTTCAGCAAAAAGAAAAAAAATTAAATTTTCAGAATAATAACAAAAATTAAAAAGAAAGAAATTTGTCATCATGTCAACAGCAGATGGTAGATTTCTTTTCATTACCACTTTGCAATGAAATATAGTCAAGGTCAATGAAATATAGTAAAGTTTACAATTAAAATTTTACATTTTACATCTAACCTCAAAAAGTTTAAGAAGTTCAACAATTTTAAATAAGATGCATTTGCATTAAAAATAACCACAAAAATCATTTTAGCATAGTAACATTACTTATAAAAGAATAAAAGTCAAGTAATTGATATAGAGAACATAAGATTAGAATTTGGATTACATTCAAGAGTTTATTGATATTAACACTTCCAAAATGAAACTTATCTTTTAATCCTCATAGGGAACCTTTTTTGCCTTCCATCAGCATGGCTGATGCTAACCTCCAGGAGAGCAACTCACTGAACCTCTTGGTCTCACTAATAAGAAGTGGAATGAGTATATTGAATCAATTTCTAGGTCTGCTGCTAGAAATATTGTTTCACTGTTATGCCAGACAATTTTTTCCCCACCCAAATTCATCTTGCATATTTATAAATCTACTATTTACCCATGCTATATATCTCAAGATTCCACAAAATCCAAAGAAGTGTCTGTAATGTTATCAGTCTTGACCTGGCATCTTGACTTCAGTCCTTTCCCCACCAATGTGATGTGGCTTCCCTTTATCATGTCTATAAGTACTTTCATGGTAATTGTTCAGAGTTCTTGGTACCTCGACTGCATGAATTTAAACATGCTACAAGATTGACAAATAGTTCTCATCATTTTACTGTTGAACTAGTTAGATATAACTAAGTTCTATTCTGATAGTTTCTTTTCTTGCACTTCTCACCTGTGAAACTCTCCTGGTATCTTACTTCCCTCACTACTCCCCATGATCATCAAAAGTTTAAATGCAATATCAATTGCCACCTTCCGACTTCTTGAATCCTGTACTTTTATTGTTATTTCTCGTCATTAAAGTATTTCCATTCTCTTTCACTCTCAGTAACCCAATATCTTTGTGGCTTTATTGCCTTTTATGGGGTGAAATTATTAAACAAAAAAAAAATAAAGAAAGAAAAATATTAGAAAATTTATATTCCATGATTGATTTTTTTTTTTTTATGGCTTATCAACCCTTTGTGAGCTATTTAAAGCCAAAACATATTTTGGATTGTAAAGATAATTTTTTGTTAATATTACATTAACAATTTTTTTTTCAGTTAACAATGACTTTTCCAAATACAAGCTCTGCTATTTAACCCATAGCTGAAGAAAGAAGAGATAGATTCATACCTTTCTCAAGGGTATTTTTGTATAAGTGAATGCGTTTTGTTTGGTTTGTTTTACGACATATCGACCCCAATGGATCATTTAATGCCAACAAAATTTTTATTGTTGGTAATAATTTTTTCTTCAAAAATTTATTGCTGGTATTAAAACCTATTTTTAGCCGTTTTGATCCCAGTTTGGGTGTTAACTATTTACTGGGACCCTAAAAAGTGCTACCACTCCAGGTTAGGGTGGACCTGGGAAAACCAGCAATTAAGAGGTGGTTCCACACTATTCAAAACCTCCTAATCAGAAGCCTTGCTGTTAGATGTAGTTTATTGTCTCACTCAGGATATGGATGTAGTTTATAGTCATACCTAGGACATGAAATGAATATGATGAACTGTGACTGGAATTCAAACTCTGCTCCCTGATTTCTCATTCTGTGTTGCTATCTATTGCACCATCTGCACATACAAAATTTAAATTGAATCAAAGACTTTCTATACTAGTTTGAAATCCATGAAACTATAGTAATAAGTTTCTTCAACCCGATTTTGAAGAATATGCCTCAAAATGTAAGCTTACAATCTAATCGTTCATAGATACCTCATCATGTTATCTTCTTTTATGTTCCATGTCCTTTCAGAATGTGGTCGATCATGGCTCTCCATAGCTTCCTGTCCCTTGTAGCACTAAGCAACAGACTCTTTATCAGCCATCCAAATAAACTTAAAACTTCCTTGTTGTTCACATGTTCCATTTATGGTATTCTCAGCATTAATCTGTCGAACCACAGCTTTGTCACTTTGAGCGTTTTCTTCATCTGTGAGGAAATTGCCCCGTATTCAATGAATGCAATGTAGGAGGATAGATATGACAACAATTCAGCACTCTTTTCTTTGTTACTAACAAAATTTTCCTATATCCTAATACTATTAGTTTCTGGATGGCATCTTTCACAAATCCAATGTGTCTTCAGATAGTATCACATTTTCCTTTGTTACTACACTACCTAGATAGTTAAATTTCTATGCTTGTTTGATCCTGACATCTCTAATTCATAGCTCGCATCTTGAACTGTCTCTCTTACTGATAGTGATGCATTCTGTCTTCTTACAGTTAATAGTTAGTCCTTTCTTCTTGCTTTCCTTTACTACTTTGTCTAGGAATTCTTACCGTTTTCCTCTAAGTCTGCCATACATTGCATCACAGTTAATTGGTTCCACAGATCATTACAATTGAGTAATGAGTTTGATCCTCATTTGGTGCCCTGCACTTATTGCCTAAGCTTATTAAATAACTGTTCTAATCTTTGGTTCAGCCTAGTAAAATAAACATGTAAGTTTATGCATTTGATATATTAATTGTATGCATGTCAACATATCAGAAAATAAGTGGATGTTTTTTTTTTAATCTGTTTTCTACAGAAGGATGCTGAGAATACCATGGCCCAAACAAAGCAACAACAAAGTTTTTTTGGAAACAAAAAGGACAGAGAAAAAGAGTTGAAATTTCTAGGTCACATAATGAGGAATGAAATCTTGGAAAATTTGATACTCACAGGGCAGACTAAAGGCAAGACCGATAGAGGAAAACAATGCATAACCTAGCTAGTGAGCTTGAATAGCAAAAAAAATCAAATTTATTAAGAGCTACAAAGGACAGGAAATTGTAGAGAGCCATGATTGCCAATTTCCTGAAAGGACAGGACATATAGAAAAAGAAAATATTAGATGTTTGCTCTTGATGAACTGTATGTGTTTTTGTACCACAATTTTTTTTTTTTTTTTGGTCATGATTTAGGGTGAGGGTAAAATGTCTTCTCTGAATAGCATAAAAGAAGTTGACGCCAATGTTGCACAACAGAAATTACCCATGAGAAAATGAGTAGACATCTTATCTGTGTATCCAAACAGGGAGAAAAGAAGAAGAATAGGTGAAAATAATGAAAGAAAATTTAAGGATGAATCAAAGGTGAAATTCAAATGAACTATGAAAATCCGAACAAAAGTTTGCAAGAAAGAGGAAGAGAAACTTTGAAAGGTTGTTAAAAGCGTGACTAAATAAAAGTGAACAACAAAGGACAGGTAGAAAAATAAAATACTTATAGGTAGCAAGTTTAATCAACTAGAAAGAAGAAAAGTGAAAAGTACACAAATCTATATCTCTTCTCTCAATAATGGAACAATAGAAGAAACATCATTTTTATTTTTTTCAAATGTTTGAGTAAGGAAATTTGTAATTCAACACTAGTTTACTTACACTATTTATATTCAGATTATTGTTCTCATCTTTGTTGTTGCTCTCACTACATTTCAGCCATTGCGACCTCCTCAGAGTAGCCTACAGGGAATTCTGAACTGAACCCTTTATTTAATCTATGGGGATAAACTATTCTCATTCCACAGTCCATGTCTAGGGAAAAAGAAACTTCAGACGAGATGTGGTTCTACAGAAGAATATTATAAGTAACATGGACTGAACATGTGTGTAGCAAGGAATTTGCAAAATAAATGGGAATGAAACATTTAGCTGAACTTTCTAATAATTAAAGAGAACTTGGAGAATATGACACTCACAGGATATATTGAAGTCAAGAAGGATAGAGGGAGATATCAGGTAACTGGCGTAACAAGTAAATGGACAACAGAACAGAGAATTGTTGGGATTGTAAGTGGACAAACATTGCATAGAACTAAAGTGGATAGGAAGTTGTGGAGAGACATGGTTGCCTGTCCTGAAGGAATATGACGCATAAAAGTAATCACCAAGTTGGCTTTTTATTTTTTCAAATCCTAATGAAAATAATAATACTGTCAATATAAATTATTTACATTATTGATATTTGGACTGTTGTCCTCATTTTTCTTATTGTCATCACAATGTTTCAGCCATTGTGCTCTCCGGCCTTCCTCAGGTGTATATCTGAACCCTTCATTTAATCTACAGGGGTAGACTATTCACATTCCCCTGCTCATGCTAGGGATATCATCTGGTTCTTATTTATTACTGTCTAGTTATTGCTTACCCATTTCCACTGAGTGCAAATACACACTGCCCGAACCAGGGATTGAACTAGCAACCACAAGGTCACAAAAGAACACTACAAAAGTCAACTGTAACATCAATTGGTTCCTCTACCTTTTCTGATACCTGGATTGATATCAATAAATATCAGATATATTATTTACATTATTCGGACTATTGTCCTCATCTTTGTCGCCATATTTATCACAATGTTTCGGCCATTGTATGCTCCGGCCTTCTTCAGGTGGTTGGAATTTCGAACTGAACCCTTTATTTCTAATTCCACACGCCATTTTTGATGGATGTCAGTTATCAGTTATCTCCTGCTAATTTCCCTCAAGGACACATGGCACAGTGGATAAAGGTGTTGGTTAGATCCAGTGACAGGACCCAAAGAGTGTGAGTTTAACACCCGGTTAAGGCAATGGAGAACTTTCAGAGGGAAATTAACAGGAGATAACTGATAACTGACATCCATTAAACATGACACATGGAACTAGAACAATCTACCCCAATGAGCAAAATAAAGGGTTCAGTTTGACATTCCAACCACCTGAAGAAGGCCGGAGCATACAACGGCTAAAACGTTGTGATAAATATGGCGACAAAGATGAAGACAATACTCCGAATAATGTAAATAATGTACATAATACCTCATCTCAGAAATATAGACAAATATCAGATATTAACAGCAATTAAGAAAAAAAATAAACTGTCATCTTTGGTAAGAAATTGGAATTAAGACATAATGGTAATATTAACAGTTTCCTTATGAGGAAACCTTCAGCATTCATCGACTGAGCAGCCAGTACTGTTTTTGTTATTTCTGGAAAATAGGGTTCTCAAGTCCAGTAGCTGTTATTGCTCTTCCCAGTATTGATGGAGGTTTCTTTCCTAACATATTATTTGAAGCAGTGTGGAATATCAGCATTATTATGATTATGTCATTTTTTTTTTCTCTTTGAGTTTTTGGCTGAGATTAAAGTGTAGCATCTGTTCTTATCAGCTAGATCTCTTAATTTCTCTCTCTCTCTCCCCACTTCTATCTTCCTTTCCATCTTTCTTTCATTTTCTTACTGAAACCAAGTAATGTCTTTTCACCCTTTTTCCATGCGATCAAAACATGGAATACTCAATCATTTAGGAGGTATTGGCAGGGCATAATGGTCATGCAAACTAATGAAGGGAGGGACAAGCACAATTACAATAGGATGTTATAAATCTTTGTATAAATTCATGCACAAATTCATGCCAAATTTGGATTCCCTCAAATGACCTCTCCAGGTCATAGGGCACAAAAAAAAAAAAAACAAACAAAAAAAAAAAACAAGAAGATCTAACCTGTTGAAGATATGAATAACCCAGCACCTGTTGATTATATTTGATTTCAGTTCTATAGCATAATTCTGAGTAAGAGAAATTTCTGCCATAATTAATGAATGGGTTAACATAAAAAATACAAACTAGACAGAAATCTAAAATAAAATATTTTATTAACAGAGTAATGTAGCTTGTCTGGTGAGTCAGATAGTTGGGTATTTGACACCAGTGACAGATCAGTGTTCAAGCTTCGGTTGAAAAAAAAAAAAAAAAAAAAAAAAAAAGATTCTGCATGCTAATTTTCAAAGCTATCAAGTTCACTTCACTCGGAAGATCAGTGTAACAGAATCTTCCTATTCACCCCTTTGAAATTAATTACAAATGCCAGTTTTCTATTTACACAAGGTTGGACTAATAAGTCTGTAAATTGATACATATTTTTTAACCGAGTTTGGATTTGAAATTTTCAATGTATAATGTTCTATGTAATTAAGAGATTCAGAATCAAAGGTTCATGGAAGAAAATCAAGCAGTAAAATCTGCTGTTTAAGTTGAAGACTTGGAACTTCTTACTGAGTGAGTACATAACGAGTCCTGTAACCCATTAGAGTCATAAGGGTATCACATGTACTGCAGCCATAAGAAAAGTGATGTGTCTAGGGCAAGATAAGCAGAGTAGAAGATTATTTGTATTATTTACATGTGTACTATTGCCCTCATCTTTGTTAGTGAGGGAAACCATCAGGGAGCTTTAAACTGAACCAATTATTTAATCTACACAGGTAGATTGTTCTTGTTCACCTAACCATATCTAGAGATACTGTGTCTAGTTCTTATTTAGTAATGCTCAATTATTTCATGCCCTGTTTCAACTGAGTTTACTGCCTGACCCAAGAACTAAATGGTACAATACTCAAGTGGATTAAAACATTGAATCTGGTGAAACAGTAATTGCAAGTTCAATCCTTGGACTTGGTGGAAACATGGAGAGCAATAATTAAGTAGTACTAAATAGGGACTAGATGAGATATCCCTGGAAATGAAAAGTGGAATGATAACAATCTACCTACATAAAAGTTCAGTTTAGAATTCCTTGAAGGTTACCTGGATTGGCAAGCACTTGAAGGTCAGAGGGCACAACAACCAAAATGTTGTGATAACAACAAAGATGATTGGTTTGGTTTGTTTTATGCCATATCAACCTCAATGAGTTATTTAATGCTAACAAGATTTTTATTGCTGGTAACATTTTTTTTTTCTTAAAAAATTTATTGCCAGTAATAATTTTTTTACAAAGTATTTCTGGCATTAAAACCTATTTTTACACTTTCATAGTGTTTTGACCTCAACTTGGGGGTTAACTATTTACTCATAGCTGGGACCCTAACAGATGCTACCACCCCAGGTCAGGGTGGACCTGGGAACACCAGCAATTAAGAGGTAGTTCCATGCTCCTCAAGATCTCCTGATCAGAGGCCTTGCTGTTTGACGTATTTTATCCTCTTACCCAGGATGGCGATGTAGTTTATCGTCATACCCAGGATGGAACAAAGATGAGGACAACAGTCCACATATAAGTAATATAAATAATGATAACTTCTCATCCCAAAAATTCAGACAAAAAAAAAAAAAATAGATGTTTTAAAAGCAAAAATTAAGAGAACCCAACTGGGAATATCTTCATAATAATTCTTGCTTGATCTCTGTATTCCTTTAAAACAACAACCTCATTTTGTAACCCTCTACATTGAGTGGCTCTTGGGTATTTATATTGAGTAAACAATAGAAAAAAAAAATAAGGATAAAAAGCAGAAATGAACAAATATGTTAAATACATGTACATACATGAATTTAAAAATTTAACATAAATGTAATCTGACATTTTGTATCAATTGATTTGTAGTCTTCAGCCTGTTAGCCTAAAGTTCCTCTCCATTTCACTATAGGTTTTGTTTCTCAGATATACACTAGTGATAAATGGATTGTTTTTTTGTTTTTTTTATGAGGTGCCCTTAATATTTCTCTCATCTACTTAACTGTCAGTAATTCTTGCTTCCCTGCACAAACAATGTTTGAAGAATAAACAAATCAAATACACAAAAGGTCAGTGTCAGCTTTATTTATTGAGGTTTCATTGTCTGGGTCTGTTTGTGTTGTTCTGAATAATCTGTCATTTAAAACTTGTTAAAAGTAAACGTATCTTACAAGAAGAAAAAAAAAAAAAAAAAACACACAATCAAATAAAGAAAAACAACAACAGGCTACAAAAAATTTAATTTATACACGTATGTAATCTCTTACCTATGACTCTACATCAAAACCTTCCCAGACTATTTTTTTCTACACATGAAAGCTCATGACAAAGATGATGCTCCAGTAAGCACAACCTGATTCAACTCATGTTTGACCCAAATAACACAGGTAAATAAATATGCAACAATGGTATCCTAAACATTTTGAAACTTTAAACCAAAACCACAGGATATCCACAGATATATTCCAATATCCAGAAAATTTCCAATTTCAAAATAGTTCTTAAGGATATCAGATAAATGATTATGTATGTCTCGTAACATAATAAAAGGTCATTATTAAAATTATTTGCTAACATTAATTCTTAACTTTATGTTGTTAGAATATAAAGACAAAATAAATGACCAGCTTAGCAAAAAAAAGTAAATGAAACTTAGAGGACTTATCAAAATTCAATATATTTGCAACTTAATAATCTTGTTTCATAAGAAAACATTTTTGGGGTTTGTTTATTTTCTCTCACAATAAAGAACAATCAGATAACGAGATCATCTAATGTAAACAAACATACAAAATGGACTACAGTGGAACCTTGGTTCATGAATTTGTTCCTGAATGCAATTCGTAAACTGAAACCAATAGGAATAAATGTAGAGAAAAAAGTCACAGTACAATAAAGCTGGAAAAGAAAAGCATGCCACAACATACAAATGTATACAACACGGTGGTCGACTCAGAAATTATTCCGTTCGTGTTAACTCTGTTCAGCTATGTTGTTTGAGGACCAAAATTTTGATTGATAGCCAAGGCATTTTCATCTTGAATTTTCTGTTCGAAAACCAATTTGTATGACATGTGAGATGTTCAAGAACCACAGTTCCTCTGTACTTTGTTTTGTGTGTTTTCTGGAGGCTGCCAAATGTTGCTGGTAGCACCAATACTACTACTGGTAATGATATCTCAGTTTTGAGTTTTGTTGCTATATTGTTTTAAAATTATTAAAAAAAAAAAAAAAAAAAAAAAAAAAAAAAACGGAAAATATAGATTTGTAGAGAATCATTGAAAAATACATTTTGTTTAACACAAACACTTTCTTCTTTTGTGATAATTACATTTATTGCAAAATATATAATTGTATAATTTATTCATATATATATATATATATATAAAAAAAACAATATTTTAACTTTTGAAAAGTATTATATCTGTACATTATAACAAAAGGGGTGCTGAAAAGATCTTGGCTTGACCCATTTCTCAAAATCTGATCAAACAAGAATTTATTTTGTAATCCCATCTTGATCAGACTAAAATATTTTCAGCACCTCCTTGTAAAGTATATTTTGATAATACAAAAAGGAAATCATGTGTTTACACTTTTATATAATGGCCTTACGATTTATGAATTTGAGTAAAAACTATTTTATTACTCTTAGTTTCCAAGAATTTAATTGAAAATACAATATTTGTCTTTTGTCATTTTTCTGTTTGAACTGTACCTCTTATGTTTTCCAAGGCTGTGGAGAAAGCAATTCCCCTGGAGTTCAACATTGGATGTGGAAAAGATGTTGAAGTCTTGAGAGGGCAATCAGCTAATGGCACAAAAAGAAATCAGCCAGCTGATTTCAGATTCTGTGTAGAGAGATTGCATTTACTTTGGAAAAGGCATGAATACATGTCTTCTCTCCCACCAGCTATGGGTTCATAGCAAAGTAAGAAGGAGGGCTTGTAAAATCTAATACTCACAGGACAGAGGGCAAGAGGAAAACAATGCATAACATATGTCGTGAGCTTGAGTAAATGATAACAGAAAGATAAAGTTTATTAAGAGATACAAGGGACAGAAGTTGTGGAGAGCCATGATTCCCTACATCCTGAGGGGACATGGCACATAATGAAGAGACTTGATTGGCTATCAGAAAGATAAATTGTGGAAAAGGCAAAAGGAAATTTCTCCATCTTTCCCCAAAACAATCATGGCAATGCAATTTCCATACACATATATATATATATATATATATTAAGCATATCATCTCAAACAAGGCAGGAGTGCCATTAGCATGCAAGGAGTTATAGAGAGTGAGTGAGAGCAAGAGTAAAGAGGGGGTATTTGAGAAAAAGATAAAGAGAAGAGCCGGGATAAAAATCAAGGCATTAGAAGATGTCAATTCACGTTACATTTGAATATTTTAGCTATCAGGGAAGCAAGTAAGAGGAAGGGAGTTTCACTGTCAGGAAATGCGAGATAAACTGTTGGAGTAGAAGAGATGGCTACATTTAACCATTTCAACAGTGAAAGGGTGGGACCAAGATGCCAACCTAGTAGCATGCTTAAATTCATGCAGTTTGGGTACCAGAGAAAGTAACTCATCAGAGCAGTTGCTATGAAAATATTTGTAGAGAAGACAGAGGGAAGCCACAACACGTTTGTGAAAAAGTAACTGTACACAAGATGCCAGATCAGGGCCTATCACACTGCATATCTCTCTCTGGATTTTGTTGAAGACCTCAAGATGAACAGAGGGGGCACTAGATTAAAAGACAAATGAAGCTGTAGAGAGCTATGATTGATTATGTCCTAAAGTTAATTATTATTTTTTTAAAATTGAAAAAAATAATGTTGAAAGTAAAATCAACATTATTTGAGGCAGTGTGAGAATGATGCAACACTCTGTAGGTTCATAGCTTACTTATGATCAAATCTTTCTGAAACATTGATTTTCATTTTATCACCAGTGTTAAGTGATATCAAGCCAGGTCAGTACTTAGATGGGGGACCACTGGATACGGTAAGAATTGGCTATGCAGCTAGCAACTTCATCCTGGAAACCACAGTATCAACACCTAGAGAGCTGAGACTTCTTACTCTTTAGTGGAACCCTTATGGGGGGAGGGACTAAAAGAGGGAGGTTCATAGGTCAGTTGATATATTTTATAGACATTTAAATTTGAAATGCAGACGATTTCACATCTGCTCACCATAAATGTAGTTTGGAAGTGGCATGTTGTGTGTACAAACATTAAGCATTCCTTCATCATGTGCATAAAATGTGAATATTCAGACAATTTTAATTGAAACAAACTCAGATTTCAAGAAAGTATATTCATAATTAATTCTATATTTTCTGTTAACGCAACATTATTTTCATAATATTAAAAAAAAAAGAAAAAAGAAAATGATCGATTCCTGTTTGAATTTCTGAGATGTGGAATTCTCAACATTTTTCATCATCTACTTGGACCAGTATCTTCATCTTGATTGTTATATTCATTTCTTTTTAAAATTTTATTCATCAATCTTGGGCTGCTACATAATTCCATAGCATAATAAAAAAAACATTTATTTTACAAAAATATTTTTCAGCAATTTCCTTCCTTGTCAATGCACTTAATTCAGTGGAGAATATTAATTTCTTAGATAAAACCTTATTAGATGAAAATTTCAAACTAAAATTAAGGTAAATTATCAGGCAATAAACTTATTGATCCACACATAATTTCCTTTTAAAATGTTATCATCATCAGGGTGTGCCGATTACACAGATCCTTACTCTTTCCAATATTCAGGTTAACATCCTGTGCCTTCACATATTTTTTCAATGGGCATCTAAAGCTAGGGACGGGGCTTAGGCCGAAAGAATGAGACACCCAGTGAGAATTGAACACACTACTTAGTCACAATTATTTTAGTGGGACAAGCATGATAACCTCTATACCAGGTTGAGGTGCCCTAAATGATTTTCTAAGCATAGCTTAGACGTGGCACAAAGTTGAAAGTATGGTTCACCCAGTGAGGATCAAACTCACTATTCAGTCATAACTGTTTTAGTGAGATAAGCTTGCAAACCATTACACCAAACCAAGGTGCCCTGTGTATATCTAATTAGATTACAGCTGAAATCTATAATTTGACCGATAAGTAGGGTTTGGATAAACTTACTACTAGTCTTCATCATCAGAGAATACCAATTGCGCAAAACCTCATGACTTTCTCTCCAGTCTTCATGTTTATCTACTGCACCTGGTTGCTCTTCAGATTGGCATCCTGATAATTTCAAAGTGACACTAACAATCAAGATGAGAATACTCATCCAAACAGTTTATTATGTAATCGTTCATTAGATGCCATGTGTGATGCACACTTGGGCAATCATGTCTCTTTTTGATTCATAATGGACTTAGCAGAAGTATTCCTGCAGTAGTACTTTCTCCGGTAGACTGGTTGCCAACCATGTCTATAGAACCCTCTCTGATCTGCTATTTAACCCATAGCTGGGTGAATAAGAGATGAATTCACACCTTTTCCAAGGGTATTTGAGCATAAGTGAGTGTAATGAACTTGAATGGAATTCAAGCCCAGCTTTCCGATTTCTCATTCCAAGCCATTATACATAACACCACCTGTACATCCAAGCTTACAGCACTTGATATTCACCCAGTGGTCACCCATCTAGAGACTGACTAGCCTCAACATTGCTTAACTTTGGTGATCAAATGAGAACTGGTGTGTCACTGTGATATGGTAATAAGCTATTTGATTATGACCTAAGATCTAAAATTCTTGCAAAAAGTGGAACTTGTACATATGATATCATCTCAAAAGATTCTGGAAAAATGGTCAATTCCTTGTACTGCTCCAGTAAGTACTTGACTCCTCCTGCCATTCTCTACTTTTACAAGAGTGAGATCAAGCCAAAAATTGCTGCCATATATAGGCAGGAGCTCCCCAGTCTTCATTTTCCAGTCCCAATAAGAGTCCAAAAGCGTCTCCTCCTCCTCCTTGTGAATGACAAATTATTTTCCCCCATGCAATCTCTTTCTTGCAGACCAAACATTCCAAGTCTCTCGCTGCTCTATTGCTATTTCTTTAGAAAGTGTTCAAACAAACTATATTCCTTATTTTCACTAATTCTAACATTCATGGCTAAGACCAACCAAACCACCTTGTAGCAAACCGACCTTATTCCAATCATATTCTATTGGTGAGATATAAGTTCCACTCAAACAGCTTCTTCCCACGAACCAATGCTTTTTGGAATTGATTCCCAAGAGGATGCTTCCCTGATCACGACAATCTTAACTTGTTCAAGTCTAGGGTTAACCATTATCTTTCCCCAAATATCCTTATAAACTGTGCCTCTTACTCTGTAACCCTCTATCTCAAGTGGCTCTTGAGCCTTGTAAAGGTTGCACATCATTGTAAAAAAAAAAAAAAAAAAAAATATTTTAACATCATAAAAATAACGAAACAATTTTAAATATAGAGTAAACTTTTTGAGAAATAGCTGTAGACCAAAGCAAATCCCAAATCCTCATCTTGCTGTAAATTGAGAGGATAAATGCTGCACACACATTAAGGCAGTGAAGGATGAAGGTTCCTGACATAGCAGGGCATTCCATCCACTAAGATGGATTGTGGACTAACAAGTCCAGTAATTCATTCCTTTCCAAAAGTTGTGTGGCGCCTTTACCCACACAGGGTCTCCCACCTTGATTTGTGGGTGCAGTTAGTGGTGAGGTGTCATCTTTGGGGATTATATTGTACCAGTAGGTGGCCTCTTCAACACTAAACTTCAGCCTGGCTGTAATCCTCTTGACACTTCTGTGACACCACTCCATTGTTCCATTTTCTGTCAGGACATGCACATATCGAAATTGCAAATGCACATCCCGTCCATGGGCAAAGGCCCAAATCTCCCTGCTGTGAAACATGGTGTTATTGTCTGGGAGTATCTTACATGGTGGTCCCCTCTCACATAACACAGACTCTAGCTGATGCATGATACTCAATGAGTTTTGGTGGTGTAACAGTTACCACACAGAAAAACATGATGGAGCACAATCTGTTAGTGTCAGGTAATGGCTGTCACTGTAGTGAATGATAGCCATGCCGAACCAATACCAAGTACTGTTCACTCACAGTCTGCCCTTTTTCCAATGAACTGGTGCAGGACCTGTTGTTATTCTTCAATCTACACAGGTCCCAATGTCTGATTTTACCATGGCCTTTGTTATGGAAGGACAAACTCTTCTCACAAAATATGTGGTACACCATACTCCTGGATGCCTACTGCATTGATGTACTTTCATTATGTGACTAGGACTCATGGTGCACAGGTTCTACTCCCTTTTTGACCAGATTGAGCCACCTTTGGGATACATGGGTCATCTCGTCTGCAAAGTTCTGGTTTAATGCAACCAGCATCACTGATAACTTATATTTTTGGACCAGTTCCAAGATTGTGCTCAACATTCTTTGTACTAGCATCTTGCTTGCTGCTTTGGCACATACCCTAGCTTTGCCTGTGAGGGTGTCAGACAACCAGTGGTACACACAGATAAGGAATTGATTTTTATGTGCAGACTCTTTGTCTGTCACTGGAGAGCCAAATTGAGGCCTTTGATTGCAGCATCCAGTTCAGCCAAGTTGATTATTAAGTGTCGCTTGTTGACCAAAGTCAGCATGTGTTCTCCAACGTTGCTCTATCTTTTTCCAGCACCACTCCTGTCACTAGGGAGCTTGCATTGACCTACATGTTGATTTCAGATCCATTTACACATCAGTCACCCCAGGCAGGATTCTGTTTACAGTTTCCTTCACCATCTGCTTGAAGGGGATGTTGTGAACTTGGTCATCACATCCCTTTGTGACTGCATTTGCCCACCACTTGATGAACCCAGCCGCCACATGCAGCCATCCATACACAGGGAAATGTTCCACCAGCTTCCCGTAGAGTGAGAAGACATTCCAGAGAGTCATAACATCAGGGACATTTAGGATCACACTTCCCAACATCCACCACAGAGTAGATGCGGGGAAGCGTGGTCAGTCCAAGCATGCATGCCCCATCCTTCAAATGTTCTGGATCATTGCACATCAGCCTATACTGGGCCAATTTTGCCCAACATGTTCTGCAGACATGGTGCTCTCATTGACATACACATCGTCAATGTACGCCGATGTCACTCTCTCAATTGACTCTGCATGTGACCACATGGTGGCAATAATGGACTTCCTGACTAGAGGTGTCACATTGAAGCCAAATCCCAACCATGCTAGGAAAAACTGCTTCCCCTTGATCATCATAGTTTGATATGGCCACAGTGACTCATGTACATGTACTTATGCGCTTCGCAAATCAAGTATGGCCATATTTGCCTCTTGTTGCACCACTCTCGCAGTTTGGCTGAACAAATGTCTGCATTTGCAGTGAACACATCAACATGTTTGTTTAGCTGGTGATAGTCCATCACTGGACACACCTTTTCTTTGTTGCACTGCATGATGATAATTAATGGCACTAAGCCTTTGGGTGGCCCCAGTTTCTTTCAGGTATGGTATTAGCCAACCATTGGTGACCCATGTCTGGAGTTCTTGAGCATCCCTAACATCCTTTGAAATGGGGTACTTCAACACCCTGTTACATAAGTGAGCCAGTACCACACCTGTATCCACTTACGTTTTGCAATCCAGATCCTTTCCTGTTTGGATCACCACACGTGTTGGTGTTTCTTTGCTGCAGAACCGTATGGCTCCAGTTAGTGTGATATGGATATCACCTAATGCAGTCACTGCGGTTAATCCAGAAAGTCAAAGGCGAGAGGTTTATCACGCACCACAAGGACATCAACCTTGGCTGAGTTGCCACTGTCTGTGCAGATATTAAGTCCTTAGTACATAGTACACCTGCATTCTACCATAGATTGTCTCCATATCTATGTGCTTTTCAGTCCACAATCAACATTGCTCTGCACTAATGATCAACTGAGATCAACACCCAGAGTCAGTGAGAGCTGAACACCATTCCCAGTTGACCAATACGTTGACTACAGGCAGCACAGCATTTATATAGGTGGAGAATGAGACTGGTCCTGATGTCTTTTCTCCTGATCCATTTCCCCCAGACATTTCCGTGATATATGACCCAGTTTGTCACAGCAGTTTGAATAAAGTTGTTGAGTTTACCACATCTTGTGTCAATTTGACTTTTCAGTGACCACTCATATAATTTATCCTTCCACCCTAAAGTGGAACATGGTGTCAGAGAGTGATTCTTTCTAAAAGAAAATTATTTTCTAGCAGAAGAATAGGATCCAATTTGAAACAAAAAAATTATTAAAAAAATATGTTCAAATTAACTATACCAGAACCATTTGACTTGACAAATCCGGGAAATTGGCAAAAATAGTTGCAGAGATTTCAATAGTTTCACGAAGCATTGAAACTCTGGGAAGAAGATAACAAAACTCAAGTCAGTACATTGATAAATTAACTTAGGAAGGAGATGTTTATAACAACATCAATAAATGTTGGTTATGATGATTGTAAGCACTTCTGGCCCCACGAAAGAATGCCTAGAGCAAACAGATCAAGCAGCTGTTTGAATAATATTATTGAATTTACCACATCTCATGTAGTCTTTGTGTTGATCTGACTTTTCAGCAGCCAGTCTAATATAATTTATCTATCCACCCTAAGTGGAGCAAAAATCATGGAAATACCCATCATCTGCTGTTATGGATGTCAGTTCACATCTTTAGTGGGTTAGATCATTTAAATTTTCTGGCTATGTTTTTTTTGTATCCAATGACCTTCAGAGGTCATTTGAGTGAATTAAAATTTAATAATTTTTTTTTGTGCCTGAATTTACAAAGATTTATAAGTAATTCTTGAACACATGCATTTTATCCTCATCAAGATTTCATTATCCTAGAGTCTAATGAAGTTTTAACACTGAATGATAGACAAAGAAAATCAAAGATTACTGTATCACATTTTTAAAAATGTCAGCTCCTGATAACAAAATGGTTGATGCTTGAATCCTGATTTTCAAGGTTGGCAGCTTCTGGAAATCATGGCTTTACTGTTCTAGAACTCTGACCTCTGGTATAGTGATTTTCCAAGCGTAGCTTAGATGTGGCACAAGGCCGAAATTAGGGGGCACCCAGTGAGGATCGAACTCACTACTCAGTCGTAATTGTTCTAGCGAGCCAAGCTTGCTAACCATTACACCACCTCGAGGTGCCCCTCTGACCTCTGGTATAATTGGCAAATACAACTACCTCGGTCATTAATCTAGCCGAAGATTTCTCTTCTTATTGAAATTAGTTTTTGTACACTTTTTTATTTTGTTGGTGCAAAAATTGTAAAAAAAGTTAAGATTAATGTTCAGATTGTTTTGCTGGGTTAGTAAACAGAAAGTTCATCACGACTTTCAACTTAACTCACCAAAAAACTTCATAACGCATTTATTTGAATTATAATGAAATGAAGTATAGTTTGATCATAAAATTCTCGTTTCAGGTTTGCTAGAACGAAAAATCTTACACCTCTTCTTACACATACCTGAAAAAAAGCTTCTGTGTAGTCATTACTTTTTTACACTTAGTTTTTTTTTACTAACACATTTTTTTTATTTTACTGACACATTTTTTTATTTTACATTTTACAATTTTTAAAGTAATTTGTCATTATCTTTCATAGAACCGAAATTTAAATTCAAAGAAAGCATTTTTTTTATTTTTATTATTTAAAAAATGCATCTTTTGGGTTTTTTTTTTTTTTTTTAGAAAGTCCGGGTCGCTTTAAACTTTTGAGAAAGGAAACATGTCTGATTTTTTTTTAATTAAAAAAAAAAAAAAAAAAAAAAAAAAAAAAACTAGAGAAAACAATTAAAACTTAGTGTTAGGTTTTAAACTTTAAAGTTTCAGTTACTAAAATGAAGAAATAGCCAACCAATTTAAAATAATTGTTAGTTAAGTTAAAGAAAGAAATTTGTTTTAAAAAAATAGACTTTAGAAATCCATTTTCATTTAAAAAGCGATAACGGGAGATGTTTTCAAAGTACAAAACATTAGAAATACAAATAGGAAATACTTTTAACAGGGAAAGCCAACACAAGCATTCACACGTCTCTTCTAGTAATAATAAGTAATTTGTTGAATGACACACATGTTCATTTACACCAGGGTAGATTTTTGCCTCGAGTCATAGACAGAAGAAAATACATCAAGCTAAGATTTCAGTTTTAAAACCACCTTGCGTGTATTTTTTCTGTTACTAATGCAAATAATAACGACAATAATAAATCGTATTGTTCATTTACACAGGTACAGGTGAGAGTGATCCTTAACAGACAGGTGTACTGTATTTTTTCTAGTTAGATAAAAAAAGAAATAATAATAATAATGATGAAAGAAAATAAAAAGACATGACGAGAAGTAAGAAGTTCAAAGGAAGATGATAAAAAAAAATTAGGTAGAAATTCCGTCGGTCAAAGTACTCAAAGATATTTAGGTTTTATTGTCGATAATAAAATTGTTAGTGTCAGGGTAAAAAAAAAAAAAAAAAACATCACATCGCCCACAGCTAAAAAAAAAAAAAATTTACTACTACAAAAAACTACATTCCATCAAGTGGAAAATGTCCCCCAAAATATTTATTCTCTTTTAAAAAAGGATTTTTACAGAAGTAAATTTAAAAGAAATAACAGAAATACTGGATTAATTAATTTAAGAAAGTTAATTAATTGAATAAGTAAAATAAAACCATTGCATGGGAAAATTTTTGTAAAGTTCTGTTGCGATTTTTACTGACGTTGATTTTTGGTCTGAAAATGAAACTAGCATTGAAAATAACCATTTTTAACATTTTTTGTTTTATAACTTAATGTCGTAAATTAAAATTATTTTTGTAATTGGTAGCGACCAACCCCCTCTACTTTGTAAAGTAAATTTTAAATGGATAAAAAAAAAAAAAAATCTCTAACTTCTATTATTCACTCTTCATTATTTTATTTATTGTGAATAATACTGAATATTTACTCTTTCTTCTTCTTAGTAAATTTGTTATTTTGCGTGCTGGACTAAAATCTCAGCTTTAGGATTGGTTTTTTTACTTTTTTTAGTTGGAGTAAATTTGCATAAATTACAAATTTTACAGTTCTTATCAGCTGTAAACGATTAGCTCGTAATCTTGAATTTTTTTAAATCAAAAAAAGAGGAGACACCAGCGAAATATGGCATAACGTCCAAGTTAAACAGGTTGATACCTACATTTTATTTATTTATTTTTTTACTTTATTCCAGTTTAATTATGTTTTTAGTTTTTAAATTTGCATCCAAGCCAAGTCTAACTAAAAATGTCTTACTCTTGCTTGAGTTTTAAAACTAAAAAAGAACTTTTAAAAAAATATTCAGTTTCAATTCAACTGTTTCGTGCATTATGAAGTAAATTAAAAAGGTTAAAAAAATTTTGTTAATTAAATAAATGCAGCTTACTAACATTTATTGAATCAAACATTTTTTTAAAATTAATAATAAAAATTCCTTTTTTTTTTTTTTCGAATATTTGTAATTTTATTTTTGAGATGCTATCTTTTAAATATTTTAAAAACTACCTAAGGTTCATTAAAATAAAAGTTAAAACCAAATATAGGAGGTACGCTATTTTAAAACCTTAAAAAACATAAAAACTTTTCTTTGACACCTTCGTAATCTCTACCCAATTAATTCCCGTTAGTTTGATATGCAAGGTAATTTGCGCTTTTAAATTAAACTGCTGAGAAATATCTTATTAAAGAATAGTACTTAAAAAAAGTTCAAATATTTTTAAAGAGCTATCATCATGGGATCATTTTTTTTTTTTCGACTTAAAATGTTTGATGAAAAATAAGGATTCATCAACTAAAGCCAATATATTCCATTTTCCATGCTTTCTAAATTTTAAAGGTAGAGAAAATCTAGAGTTCAGGTTAGGCTAAAAAAAAAAACAGAAGCAGGCTGAGACAATTTTTAAATTTAATTTATGGCAACAAAAACAATTTTTAGATCCCATTTTTACATAATTCTAAAAATAACCATGTGTAGAGAGGGGGTTAAGAAATTATAAACAAATTAGAAAACGGGTTTTCAAAATAGAAAATAACCTAGGCTAAGCAGTTTTGACTGAGTGTGGGTCGTGGAGTTTTTTTAGTTAATTAAATTTATTTACTTATTTTTTTTAATTTTTTTTACAGAAATAAAATTTAAAAACTTACCTTCGCCAAACAAGTCCTGCAGAACTCCATTCCAATTAGTATTATTCCTCCTTGTACGAGTTTTGGAAGACATATCAACAAAAAAAATCCTTAATCTCACATGTTTTGTTTGTATATATTTTACTCATTAATGAGTTTCTGTAATTTTATCTTTGATCAATAGCGCCGAAGTCAATGAAACTTTTTAATATTGATCCTCAACTTGGTAAATCGTTACATTAAATTTAAAAATAGTTGTAGTAAAAAGTAAGACTTGTCACAGCATCAGTATGAAAAAGGATGAAAAGATTTTTTTCCTTGCCTACTGCTTTTTTAGTTGTTTTTTCTTTTCCTTCACATAGTGTTTTTTTGACTTGATTAAAGAAAGTTTTTAAACCGTGTACCTCTGGTGATATACCACAATAGTAGACATCCACAATAAAAATTCGGAAGAAAAAAAGCAATAGCTTACAAAACGGATGAATAATAACACCCGACTAAGTTTAAAAACTGGAAATAATAAACAAATCAACTTTTTGTATTTAGTGGTTGGCAGACGAGACAGCAAACGGGTATGCCTGCCTCTTTTCCACCACGGATCTGAATACGACGACAGCAGCAGCAAGCGACGAGTCACGTGACTCGCGACAACAGGTGCCCTTTACTACACAATACTCAACTTTTACTTGTTAAGAAGCCCTTTCTCACTAATAAAAAGAAAGAAGTAAAATTTAATACTTTTTAGGGTTACGCCGGAATTTTACAAGAGGACTGATGACAGTGTATGATGTGAGGCGTAAGTTTGATCTAACGGAAGGCTTTTTAAAGCAGAAGTATCTGAGCTGACCCACTAACAAAGGCTAACACATAGGGATCAAATTATTTATTTAGTTTTATTTTTTTGCGAACCCTGCTTTGACTTTGCCCGTTGGGAACCTATTGTCTTTTTACTGGATGAGCCCAAATTCCTAGCATTACTACAAAAATGTTAGATAACAACAACAACACTAAAAAGAGAAAAAATTAATTAATTTAACACATTCTTTAAGTAATTTTTGAATGACATAGAAGTTAAGTCAGGTGTGTGTTGGGATTTCTGAGTAGAGGTTGAAGCTTAAGAAAAAGTAGTTTGAGGCTGATGACACAATCTCTTTACAACCAGAATACACTGGTAGCCACTGCTGATGGCAAAATAGTGCCAAATCTTAAGTTATCCAATTTCTTAGGTGATGCTTAAATCATAGACTTTCTTTTTATTTTTGCTGCTTTTTATCACAATTTTCAGTTCATTTTTTTCCTTTCTATGGTCATTAAGCAAGCTCAAGCAGCATGTGTTGGAAATAGCTTCTCTAAAGGGATATGAACTTCCATTTCAAATCTTGGGACCATATCTGGCATGGCTGAGGCATTACTGATTAGGCCACAGATACCTCAACAAACTTCAAATTTATAGACAAATTTTTTTTTTTTTTTTTTTTTTTAATTCATGCTGTCATGTGCAACAGGACCTGAGTGATGTAATAAAAAATTTCTGAAACTGGTTTTTATTTCTTTTCAGAAATTCAGTTCTTTTGTTAATCTGCTGGCTCCAGTTCTCTCCAAATTCTACAACTGTTGCCTTGCTACATTCTGCTTTCCTGCTTGTTGGAATCCTCTGTACTTTCTGTTTTTAAGAACTCTGGAGAAGCTTCTGAACTCTCTAATTATTGCCCTATTAGTCTCCTACTGCTTTTCAGCAAAGTATTCAAAGCTTTAATCAATTCTGAAGTGGTTAAGCATCTTACCTCTCAGGATAAACAATATGGCTTTTGTTTTGCCAGGTCTATTGTTGATGTGCTAATGGCCATCACTGAATATGTATATCAAGCTCTTGATAATAACAGCAAAGCTCAAGCTGTGGCCTCTAGATATCTCAAAGGCTTTTGACAGGGTTTGGCAAGCAGGTCTTCTATGTAAATCCCAAGGTTATGGTATTACTGGGCAATTGTTTGATTTAATCCAATCATTCCTATCAAATTGTGAAATGAAAGTTGTTTTGAATAGGCTCGCTTCCAAATCTTTTACACAAACGTGGGTATCCCTCCATCCTCACAAAGCTCTATCATGGGTCCTATGCTGTTTCTGATCAATGATCTTCCTGATGTCATCAGTTCCCAAGTAGGCATTTATGCTGATGACTTTACCATTTACTCCTGTCTCAGTAGCAAATTGGTCAGAGCTGACAAAATTAACCTGGCAACTACTCTTGAAAAGTACCTCCAATCTGTGGTTGACTAGGGCAGGAAGTGGCTCATAAATCTTTATGCCTCCAAAACTAAATTGCTCTCATTTAACCACCACAGAGAAACTTTCCTGTCTCCCTGCTAAACTCATAGAGAGCAACACACTGCACCTTCTTAATCTCATGTTTTCAACTGACCTGAAATGGAACAACTACATCAAATCAATAGCTGCATCTACTGCAAGGAAAGTTGAGTCACTGTGTTGTGCCAGAAGGTTTTTCTCATCAGAGTTCATTTTGCACATTTACAAATTTACTATTTTTCCATGCATTGAATACTGTTGTCATATCTGGTCATGTGCTTCTGCTACTTATCTCTAGGTTCTTGGCAAAATCCAAACAAGGATCTGCAATGTAATTGATTCTAATTTGGCATCTAGACTTCATTCACTTTCTCACCAGCAGGACATGGTTTCCCTCTGTCTTTTCTACAAATATTTTCATGGCTACGGCTCTGATGAGCTTTTTTCCCCTGGTGTCCAGACTATGTGAGTTTAAGCATGCTACTAGATTGGCATCTAGGTCCTACTTTTTTACTGTTGAATTAGTTAAATGTAAATTCTCTGTAGTCACACTCAACAAATACAACTCATTTATGGACAGATCTGGAATGTATTTGCATAGATATACCCCTACAATGACAATAGCACCTCCAAGTGAAGACAGCTTATAATAACTGCCATTCAACTGAACTGAGTGGCTGCACATTATTAGGGAATTGCCTCTAAAATTTTGGCACTTCAATTTAACTAAAATCTTTTAGTATAAGTTTGTATTTCAAAAATTAATTATTGATTTTTGAATTAAATGAGGATTAATCTTTCACTAGCAGAATTATCTTTCACTGCTGTATTGTTATAACATTGTTGTCTGGCTGTACTGGCTCCTTTTAGAGAAAAAAGGGAATTACTATTTACTAGAAATAGATGACTATAAAGACACTGATGATGACTTCTCATAGGTGGTGCCATTTTGTTTTCAATCAGATATTCTGCATTACAGACTAAACTAAAAGATACTCCCAACACATAACATAATAAAAAATATCTCATAAAATAGGTTGTATTGTATGCTACTACATACGTATGCTGGTTTGTAAGTAGCACTAAACTCTACTTTATTTCATATTGTATTGAAAACATGTCAAGAGGAAGCAATCTTTTGTTAAAGTAGAAGTGTTAAGTATTTGTTCTTCTCTGCTTGAATACACATGGTTATACAGATTAGCATGTTATTGAAACTTTGCTTGATCCTGAGTGAGTGCTCAAGAAGAATGGCCTTGTGCCAAAAAATTCTAATATATCTACATTTTGTAAAAATAGAAATAAAAATGAAAAAAATTATATTTTGAATATAGCGCTGTCATATTAAAGACATAAAAAGACTTTTATGTTATTAGAAGTGACCACCTGAGAAAAGATTTAATCTGTTCTTTTTGGTTATTCATAAAATTAATTTCACTTTTATTGTTAGGCAGCATTAAGAGCATTTAGCTTTAACTCTATTCAAAAAGAATATAAAAGATCCTTTTTGATTTATTTGTGGCAGCAGGCATTTTTGTGTGTAGTTTACAAAATTGGAAATTTTTTATTTATTTTGGCATTGAAGATGGAACAAAAAATCCATTTAGGTATATCATGCCTTTTCATTTTCAGAAAGATCAAAATACAACAGGTAAAAGAGTGACCAGTTTATGAAGAAGACTCTGAAGGTGTAAGCTACAAATTCAAACTACAAATATCAAAAGTAAGAAAGTACAAAAATTGATATATCTGGCAAGTGTTTTAATGGACAGAAAATGTGATGCCAAAATCTGAAGCCACATTGTATTAGCAAAGATGCCTTCTAAAAGCTAAAGAAAGTATTTACAGGAAAAATATTAGAAGCAGAAAAGAGTGCCATATTTATCCTCCTCTATGGCAATGAATGCTGGACAATTTCCTCACAAAGGAAAAGGAGCCTTGAGGTAGCAGAATTGTTACTCTACAAAAGAATACTATGGATAGAGCATGTGAGAAATTAGGAAGTTTTAAGGAAAATGGAAACAAAAAGCAGAGTCATACTTAGAATCAGAAAGAGGCAGTTAAAAATCTTTGGGACACTTAATAAAGAAAGAAGACTTGGATAATTTGACATTTACAGGGACATTGAGGGGAAACTGTGAGTAACTTACCGAACAAGCTTTTGTAAATGGATGGCAGAAGAGAAACTAGGAAGGATGGTAAAAATGCAAACCTTACTAAGAGCTGTAAAGAATAGGAAGTTGTAGAGAGCCATGATTCCCCATGTTTTAAAGGACATAGCATATAGAAGAAGATTCATTGATTTAAACATGTCAAAAATGGTTTGCAGAGTTTCATTGGAGTTGTCTTACTGAATAATTCTTTACAGTTGAGTAGATTGTGATCATATCAAAATAAAGATGAATAATGTTATACAACATGAGAAGCCTTTTTATAGGCAAATAAAAATGCTACCACCAATAGTTATGAGTGGAAATTTTTTAGCTTATCAAATTGACAAATGATTTGTCAACCTAAATTTTGTTAAAATAATCTGACAGGATGTAGTGCTGTTTTTATAGCAGATTGTCTGTCTAGTCTGAAACTTTGTGGGTGGGTTACAAAAAAAAGAAAGGTCTTTTATGTTTTTTGTTTGTAGTGTAGAATGTGTGTGTTTGCTTCATGTAGAGTTTCTAGTTGACTTACTGTATAAATCTTTTATCAGCAGCATGTGTTCAATTCCTGACTGGCTGGTTCAAAACTGCTGTCTAGACAAAATGTAGTGCCATTTTTATAGCTGTCTGTCTTGATTGTCACTTTCTGTGTGTGGGTGATCATGGTCTGTGTGAATAGTTGCTTGTGAGTTGTTTGTAAGAAATGGTATCATTACTGTGTCTTTTGTTCAGTAAAATTTGACTTTGTTAAATTAGGGATAATGTCCCTACAAAATAAGCATGTCCATTCAAATAAATATTCTGATAGCAATTTTTATATAACTTTAATATACTGGAACAAATAAATTGGGCCATCGAGAAAAGTATTTGAAAAAATAAGTGTTCCATATCAAATAAATACTGTTCTAAGGGGAAATTGTAAGAAGTAATTTGTACTGACACATGTATTCAAGATTACTATGAATAACTGAACATCTCCAAAAATGGTTTGCAAAGTTTTTGCTGGAGATATGTTCTTATCTACTTATGCCTCTTAATTTCTTGAGGAATATAGGGCTGCAACAACACCTCTCCATCAGACGTGGTTCCGCGCAATCCTCTTCAGCTTGGCCCATGTCATGCTGGCTATCTTGTCAAGACTTCTGCACCAAGTCTGTTTTGTTCAACCCACTTTTCGCTTCCCTTGTGGATTCCAGTCAAGAGGTTGCTTAGTGACACTAGAAGCAGGCTTGTGGAGTGTGTGGCCAATGCATCTCCATTTCTGTTTCTTGATGTCACTCTCAATTGGAGCTTGTCTGGTTTTGTCCCACCAAGATCCGGATCTTCAACACCAACATCAAGTCGGTCCTACTTTACTGCTCAGAAACCTGGAGGGTAACCAAGACCAACACCCACAAACCTCAGACATTTACCAACCAATGTCTCAGGAACATCTTTAATATCAGGTGGCCGGAAGTCGTCTACAACGACCAACTGTGGGAAATATGTTACTGAATAATATTTGAGAGTTGAGTAGATAATGACCATATGAAAATATTACTTGAAAATAATACAACATGGGAAAAACTCAAAATGCCCAAATCAAGCACAGAAAGTCATCTGCAGAAGTTTGGTTTATTTTACCTACTAAAATTTTTTTGCAACATGCAGGCGAATGGTAAAATCCTCATTTTTTTGTTGAGATTTACATACTCTACATTTCGTTCAAGTTCACAAAGCAATCAATGAAGTTTGAATAAGCTGATTTGTTTGGAAAAATACTTTGACAAAAACCCTACTTCATGGTTTAATAATTTCTTTAATTTTATAGGACTTCATAGTAAACAATATTTTTGCTAAGAAAATTTATTTTTTCCTTTTTAACAGCAAAAAGTAAATTAAGATTTCTTACTCTTGAGCATGCAACATACAACTGACCAGGTGTAAATATTTCTTTCTGGAGCCAAATTCCAATTTTTTGAAGCATTTGGCCTTGTGATTTGTTTATAGTTCTTGCAAATTCAATCGGTCAATATATGGCTATTTTAGAGGGTATGACAGAGGGACAGACTAACAGAAGTCACAGAATTTTATATATAGACTTTTATTGCTTCCATAATGTTGTAACCAAGTATATGGTTAAGAAATAACAAAACAAGAGATTACAGATAAATTGTGTATTGAACAGAAGAGTATTACACAACTTGGGAGTGTGTGTCAGTTGACCAGCATTCAATCTATACTACTGTTCCCTCAAGGCTTACTTTCCTACTAATTTTATAGTAAGTGGAAGAGTCCACAATAGACTCATTAGAGGAAAGACACCACAACACATAAAAAACTTTTTTTCTTTTTTTTATCTTTTCACTCTAAGCAAGGCAATAAAGCCACTAGGATGTAAGAGGTTACTGAGTATTAGAGAATATGAGAAAAACTACTATGAAGAAGAGAAAACAATAAAAGAATAAGAATTAAGAAAATAGAAGATAATGATTGACATTGCATTTAAATTTCTGAAGATCAAAGTTGACTGGGAAGCAAGAAGCTAGAAGAGTTCCACAAGTGAGCAGTATGATAGAAGAAACTGTTAGCATAGAACTTATGGTTACATCGAGCCATTTCTACTGTAAAATGGTGAGACCTTGCTGCCAATCAAGTACTGTGCTTAAACTCATAGTCTATATACCATAGAGGAAACTTCATCAGAACAATTACCATGAAAGTATTTATAGAGAAGGCACAGGGAAACTGTTACAGTGGTGGGAAAGGGACTGAAACTGAGATGCCAGGTCAGGACCAATAACATTGCAGATTCTTCCTTGGATTTTAACAATTATATATAGCAGGAACACCTTTAATGAGCAATAAGGAGTGGATGATTTACTTTGTGTGCTGAATGATATTTTATGGTAAGTGAAATAAGCCCAGTGGATAAAAGCATTTGTTGGACCCAGTTACTTGACCCAAAGAGTTGTGAGTTCAGTACCTGGCTACGGCAGTGGTGAACAAAAACTTAGAGTTTATTGAAGGGAGATAACTGAAATATCCAGAAGAGGTGTGGCATGTGGAATTAGAACAATCTAGTGGATGAAATAAAGGGTTCAGCCTGAAATTCTAATCACCTGAAGAAGGCAGGAGTGTACAACAGTCAAAACGTCATGAATATGACAATAAAGATGAGGACAGCAGTCTGAACAATGTAAATAGTGTAAATAAGTAAAATGGACTTTTCCTTTTTATACTTAAGGCTAGTCTCCATCCAAAGAAGGTAGGATTAGAAAGGATTTCTTTATCATGAGCTCCTTCCAGAGAAGCAAACAATTGATTTCAGCGACTACTGCTCCTAACTTATCAACTGTAGACAGCAATCAATGAAAAGTATGCATCCAGAATTAGCAGAAAAGGTGTAATATTCCATTTAGATCATATCAGGATACATTTTTTAGTAACAAGATAAAAAATATTACAACTTGACTGGAAAGTTTCTCAAGAACAAATAAAATGCATAAATTCACTTTCTTATGTTTAGGTTTTATTAAAACAATAAACATTGCCAAGGAGTGAAGGTAGTTAAAATAATAGTGGTGTCAAGGGAAAAATCATCCTTTTGACACACTGTATTTTTTTGGTTATGAAGGTTAAAGATTGCTGAAATTTCTATCTCTTTATTATTCACTTAATGGGAGGCAAAAAGTTTTATTTCCCTGGAAGACTGTAAAAGGCACCAAGAACAGATGGTATGAAGTTAAATAGCATTAAGTTTTAATGACCTCAGGTTTACATTTCATAGAGAACTCTTTTCCAATCCTACCTTCTTTGGATTTATGACTATATCATGATCAACTAAGTTAAGCAACATTGAGTTTGGTCAATACCTAGATGGGTGACCACTTGAGAATACCAGGTGCTGTAAGCGTAGATGTGCAGGTGGTGTAATAGATAATGGCATGGAATTGGACAACAGTTCCATTTCCAGCTGGGTTCAGTTATATTCATTTACATGCAAATACTCTTGGCGGGTGGGAAATATGAATGTGTAGCGATAGCAACAAATAAATTACTAAATAACCCCCAACCCCTATTAGTAGACTATGTAGTATTCTGGAATTAAAATAATTAATAATAACAGAAGAATGATAATTAATAATAAAGAAAGAAAAAGTTAGATTATAAAGAAAATTTAATATAGAATACTCTTATAATATATCAGAAAAAGAATTTTACCACCAAAAGAAACAAAAGTCAAAACTTTCTCTCTGTTTTTCAACTTCACTGAAGAAGGCAGATATTCTTGGGGAAAAAAATGTGGCAGGAATTGAAACTGCACCCCTCAGGGTAGAGATAAAAATCCATTCCAATAAATTCTCTTTGTTTATGTTTGGATACAAAACTGCATGCAAATATGAAAAAAATTTTGAGAGATCATTGACAAGAAAAATTTTGCTTGAAAGCATGAAATTTGGCCTCACCTGACCATCTGTCTCTTCATAGCGAAAGTGGTATAGGTGCACTGGGCTAAATGGTGGATCTCTCTACTCTGAGAGATGCAGGTTTGATTCCTGCCGAAGAGCACAAATTTTTCTTCAGATTTCAAGCTGATAGGTGAAAATAAATATACTGTCTAATATATAAATGGAGCAACTACTCAAATATGAGTTTTCACTAACATTTAAAGTGCTAAAAATGTATTCTAATAAAAAATTATACATAAATATATATATACATATATATATATATATATACACACACATATATATATATATATATATATATATATATATTTAAAGATATATATATATTTATGGGATAAAGTGATCAATATCAGAAATGGCATAGGACATATGTAAATATAAAAGTGAACATTGAAGTCAACACTCAGAGGCAATTGGCTGTTTCATGCTAGACATAATCACATCTAGCATGAAACAGCCTGTTGCCTCTGAGTGCTAACTTCAATGTTCACTTATATATATATATATATACACTTTCACACTTCATTGTTCTGTATGGAAGAAGTATGAATCAATTATTTTTGTGCCCCCAAGCTATGAGCTAAATAGCAGGGTAGACTGGGCTCTCTCACTTTGGGTGGCACTTAATATTAGAGAAGGAAAAATTGAATTCAATCTAATTGGGTATACATGTGCAGTGAAGTGTAGAGAGCTTGGTCTGGTCATTCAATGCAGTTGATTCTTTTCCAATTGTCCTAGACCCTATTTTGCTGCTGGATCCTGGAGGGGATATTGTGACAGTGGCTCTCGACCTGTATAGCTCATTACTATAATAATAGTAAAAAGAATCCTCACATACTATTCTTTGAAAGGAACCATCCCTGGGATAAATAGAGATTTATTTATATATATATATATATATATATATATATATATATATATTATTTTTATAAAAAAATCTGCTCTACTTTGTATTGAGCACTCTTTTAAGAATAGTAATTGTTGGTTATTGGAATTCATTCCGTGTATACCAATTATATACTTTGGTATATATATATATATATATATATATATACTTACATAAAAAATTGTATCACTGTATTTATTACTTAGAAATTTACATAAATCCTTGGTTTTATATTGTTTAAAGTCATTTGATGATGGTAGAAACAAAATTTCCAAGTATTTTCAGTGGAACCAAAATAAAGTTTGACATCATTACTGGAATGTATGCAATATTGTCAGTCATACATTGTTGGTTCCACTGAAAATACTTGGAAATTTTTCATTTATCACCTGGGATATTGTAGCAAGAGCCAAATCTTACAATAGGAAAGGCAATAAATGTAGTTTAAGTTTTGCTGAAAAATTAGTTATCTTAAAACATTTAAATAACCCTAGTATATTAAACAAGAGAAGTGAATTAATGGTTACATGTAGGCATAAAAATAAATATCTGCTTAAATATGTTGATTTAGAGTAATTTTTAATGTAAATTATGGTTTGTTGGTTTTTAAAAAGAATAACTAACCTCCCTTTATGCTTAATATAAAAAATCAATATTCACAACTTTAAAATAATTTTTTTTTACATACATATATAAATCCTGTTTATTTTAAATGCCAAATATAGTTTTTAAAATTAAAAAAATGTAATCCCAATATAATAGATAACTGTGCCAACAATGCGATAACCAGACATTTTTATTAAAATTTAAATTATGTAATGGTCAGTTTATAATCAGCACCTGATGATTGCATTGTGCATGAGTCATGGTATCGGTGAGGGTTAATATGTATATCTGTTAATATATACTTAATAACTCTGTTGTATTACATCAAGCACTATTGCTAGATGCAATCGTTAGGCCCTGATGATTGCGTCTAGCATGAAACAGTTTGTCGCCTCAATTGACTTCAATGTTCACTATATATATATATATATACGCACACACATTTTATTAAGGACTAGTAATAGAGCCCGGCATTGCCCGGGGATGTAACAGTAATAGATAGATCAAGTATCAACCATCATAAAGACTGAAAAATAAAATTGACAAAGATTATTGTTTAAGGTTGACGGACACGCATTAGTTTTTTTTTTTTTTTACGAATTGGTCAAACTCAAACTCAAACATTGTTTTCAATCGTTATGAGTCTACCAAGTGAATAGAATTTTATTATAAACAATTGTCTTGTAAATGGAATTTTTAAAGCATTCTGAATGTAAAAATAAAGAACAAAGTGTGCAAGACAATAAGAAACACTACCTGCCAAAAAAAAAGTGAAGTTTTGTTGAAACTGGTTGAAAAATGTAGGAAATCCAATCCGATATATAAATGAACACACACACACACACATACACACACGCACACACACACAAACAAACAACCTGGGTTTTATAATAAGTATAACTTGATATGAGTTGTCCCCCTTTCATTCTCGTGACAGTGATGCCTCTTAATAGTGTTTTCAAATTGATTTCGTGCAAAAACAATTGTGTTTTTCCAATTTTTGGCACTGTCAGAACCACCGCAAGGTAATTTTATGTAGTCCTGTAAAGTTTTGTTTAAATCGGTTGAAAAATGTAGGCAATCCGATCCAATATATAAACGTACAGACACACACACACAACCTGGGTTTTATGATAAGTATGATGATTCAAAAGTTACTGTGGTTAAGCTTTTTTATTTAAATTTTTTATGTTCATATAAGTGTTTTCTTTTATGGACATATAGTGTGTAAAAATTGTCAAAAAAAGAAATGTTTATATGAGTGCAAGAAAAATTTAAAATAAAAAGCTCAACTACAGTACCTTTTTAGTTGCCTTTAATGAAATTTTTTGGTTAAACTTTGTATTTTCTTGACTTCTAATGAAAACTTGAAATTTTCCAACAGTAAAATTTTCACTTCTTAAAATTGTAGTTTACTATTATAGTTTAGATATATGGAAGAAGGTATCAGTTTTAATGGACACATTTTTGTCTTGAAATAATTTCACATTTTAAGTAGACTTGCATTTTCCTGAGTGGATAGATAAAATTATTTATACATCATCAAAAGCTAATTCCAGTTAATTTCACAAGTGGAGTTTATTAAATGTATCAGCTCTTTATATAAAAATGTATCCTCACCTTTTTTTTTCCATTTAAGAAAATAAAATTAATGAGTTTTACTTACAAAATAATATACTTAAAAGATACAAAAAGACAGTAAAGCCACTAAGTTTACTTTGGTATATGTAGCTGACTCTATAAATAGACAGGTGTATTTGGTTTATCTCCCTATAGCCAAAATTTTGCCTGACAATATGTAATACTTTTTTAACCTCTTTTGCAGGAGATTATAGCAAATTTTCTCCTAATGTACTTGTAATTTTCTATTGTTTGAGCCACCTGCTTACCAGCTGGACTGGAAAGATGGATGTTCAGCATAACTTTGGTTTTGTTATAACCTGAATTAAGAGATCAGGGAAATAGTCAGAAAATAAACAAAAATAATAAAACTGAGAAGAGGAAATACTATGTATTCTATTATCATTTTGTTTTTGTTTTTTTTTTAATATTATTTTATTTATTTGCTTTTCAAAAGAATTTATCCTAAACCTACTTATATAGTTTGGTGAAAACTTGTATTGTTTTGCTATGCTTGGTGCGACAAGGTAAACTTTGAAGCTGTATATTGTAATAGCATTTTAGCTTATTACCTGAAATTTTTTTATTTAATTAAGACCATTATTGTACAGCAGATGCCATTCCTGTTACGTGTGCAAATGTATTAAGAAAAATATTATTTTGAAGTTAGGGAATGCAAATACCTATATACAAAAATAAATTATTTATACTATTTAAATTCAGACTATGGTCCACATCTATTTTTATTGTTATTACAATGTTTCGGCTGTTGTGTCCTCCAGTCTTCATCAGGTTCATATTGATCTGGATAACCTACAGGGCATTCTGAACTAAATCCTTTATTTAATCTACAGGGTAGACTGTTCTAGCTTCACTGTCCATGTCTAGGGATACCTGGTCTAGTTCTTATTTTTAGCACTGCCCACCTTAGGGATTGAAACTACAATTACTACGTCATCAAATTCACAAACCAGTGTGTTAATCCACAAGGCTATAGTCCTGCACAGTTCATAAAATTTAAAGTTGCTTTCCACACCGTAGTGATATCTTATTTATAATTTTCAATAAAAAGATGTTCTTATTTAAACTGAAATTGATTAATTAACAGAATGTTTTAATGTGTGTCCACTCTAATTTGAGTCTGTATATTTTGACTTACCAAATCTTAATCTGTCCTGGATATGACGATAAACTACATCTGCATCCTGGGTAAAACAATAAATTACATCTGACAGCAAGGCCTCTGATCAGGAGGTTTTGAGGAGCGTGGGACCACCTCTTAATTGCCAGTGTTCCACCAGGTCCACCCTGATTCTGAGTGGTAGCATCTGTTAGGGTTCCAGCCATGAGCAAGTAGTTAACTCCAAACTGAGGTTAAAATGTATAAAAATAGGTTTTATTACCAGTAATACATTTTTGTAAAAAAAATTATTGCCAGCAATGAAGTTTTGAAGAAAAAATTGTTATCAGCAATACATTATTACCAGCAATACATTTTTAAAAAAAATATATTACCAGCAATAAAAATCTTTTCGGCATTAAATAACCCACTGAGGTTGATATGCCGTAGAAAAAAACAAAAAAAAAACAATATATACTGAGATAGATAGATAAAAAAATATTACCAGCAATAAAAATCTTGTCGGCATTAAATAACCCACTGAGGTTGATATGCCATAAAACAAACCAAACCAAACCTTAATTTCTACAGCTATTAAAGTTTTTCTTCACAAATGTTACACTAAAGTTAGTAACCACAGTCATTTCTTGGTAGTGTATTAGTTTCTTGATTAGTTATAAAGCAATAATATGGATGTGGTGATAGTGCAATGGTTAATGAACCGGGAAGAGAAAATTGGCAAACTGAGTTTGAATTCCAGACAAATTTTTTACTTTTGCTTTTGCACAAATACCATTAGGAAAGGTATGAATTGATCTCTTTTCCCTCCAGTTATGGATTAAATAGTAGGGTTGATTGGGTTCTCTTGCCTTGAGGTAGCAACCATTCTAGGAGAAGGAAAAATAAATTCAAAATTACCCTACAAGATCCACAGCCCACTAATATATACAGCCCCACATATCACATTTCAGGCTAATTTCTAACAGTCCTATTTGGTTTATAGTCAATTTATGCCTGTTTTATGTAAAATGTTAAAACCATCCAAAAATACAGAAACTGGTTGTTTTTTTTCTCTTTTTAAGCAGAAAATTAATAATAAAAGATTGTAAACAAACAAAAAATTATTAAAGAAATAAACAGAAATACAAAACAAATACAAGTAAAAAAACTTACCAACAGTTACTCTATAAATCAATTTTCTTTTGACCTTTTTTTTTAAAACATTCTACAATATTTTTAGAACTCCATCTAAAGAAAACTTTCATTTATTGTTGTAAAATGTATTCACAACAATTTTTGCTGCAAAGTGAATTCTTTAAGTGTGTTGCCCACAAGTAAAAACATATTTAGGAGAATAAGTTTACAAAATTCTTTCAGCAGACTCTCTTGTAGTAGATTCATTATGTCTTACAATAAATTTATGTTCATAGTCAAGTATAACAAAACAAGCACAGACAAACTCTGCCATTTGGCTAGATGGAACCATAAGACCTTCTCAAGAAAGTAATTCAAAGTACTGCTTCTCTCTAGCATCATCACTATCATTACCTACCATGACCAGGGGACACGTTTTACATTGAAAACATTTAATTAATTTTTTGAAATTACTCTAATAAAGAAAAAAGATGGTAATGGAAATTTCTCCAGAAGTAATTTGTAGGCTTGTTGAAATGAATAGCGCAGTAGTAAGGCGTAACATATTAGTTATGCAGAAATGAAGGACGACCTCTTGGTTGGTAATGCTGACTTTTTGTAATTCTTTTAAGGTTGTTCTTCCACCACATTTTGTATGTAGTTTGGTAAATTTTCCAACATGCTAAATCTTGTGAGTTTAGCATTATGTCCATGTATAGGGGTTCCATCATACTGGAGCTGGATGTGAAGGTTTTGGTCACTGTGAATACATTCTTTTATAGATAGAAAATGTGTTTCAGTGTCAAGGCCTATTCTATAAATTAGAATATAATCTTCCATTTTTTAAAATTCAAAATTGTTAGGACAACACTTTGCTTCTTCCAACTGTGTAAAATCATTTATCGTATTAGCTGAAATAAAATCATGTCATTCATCAGTTTTGACCTGTCATTGTTTTTGAGGCTTTCTGAATTCCCTTGTATTCAGCAAAAGAGACAGTTTTCTTATTTTTTCTGAATGTATTATATAGGAATTGGATGTAAATCCTAATTCAGTTTGTTTCATTTTCATTTCAAAATAAATTTCTCTTCAAAATGTTTCATGCAGAAAACTGAATTTTTCATAGGAAACCAATCAATATGAATGATGAATTTTATCCATTTTTCTACAAGGCTGGATTTTCCAAGACAAAAAGAAAATGTTGATACCTTTTTACTGTTATTAATATATCCACTAGAACAGCCAAATGCAACACATTTGTTAACCATTTTTGTTAAACAAAATATCACAACAAACTTTATAATTTAATATTTAAATGCAATAAACTATGAGGTAAAAAAAAATTACCTAATAGCATTCATTTGCAAAATGAGTCGTATATGCAACTGAATATCATAAATGCAAGTAATTCACAGCTATTTATATTTCATGGATTAGTAAAAAAAAAAAAGGATTAAATATGCATTTTAGTGTTGAAAATATGTCTAAAGAATTGAAATAACGTCTGATAAATTCTACTTAATTGTACATTGTTAATTTATGTTCTAAGAATTCAATTTTTAAAGTTATCTCCCTTTTAGATTAGCAATTTTCTAAGCAGCCATTCACTTTTTTTTTACATTACATTGGCCCGTTAGAATTCCGCTTGTTATGTGACGTGTGGGACTGTATAATACTAGTTGGTCATGCAATATCTCACTATTTTACAGTTGAAATGGCTAGATGTAACTGTAAGTTCTATGCTAACAGATTCTTCTATCACACTCTCTTCCAGCTTTTTGCTTTTCAGTCAAGTTTGATCTTAAAAAAGTTAAATGCAATGTTAATCGTTATCTTCTGTACTCTTAAATTCTGTTCTTTTATTGTTCCTGCTCCTTAATAATGTTTTTCTTATTCTATTCTTATTCTACCCTATTAGGATTGTCCCCCAAAATTACTACTTTGTGAATGCTTCCCTGAAGACTACAATCTTAAGCTCTTCATCAAAGATCTATCCTCCTAATTCTCATAATCTTCACTTTCTACCACCTCTTCTTTCACTCCTATCACATCTCATTCATCATAACCATTTTAAAAGTAACCATCTAGCCTGAGTGGCTCTCCAGCCTTGTATTTGAACTTTAATATAAAAAAAACTAGAGGCAAAAATAGACCACTTCAGATATGTGCATTACTAATGTTGTCTAATTGTGATAATAAGATAAAAAAAAATAACCTTGTCGTTCATTCAACTGAAATGATCCAGTAATGTTATGATCAGCACTAATATCACTCACACCTAATAAGGATCAGACATGATTGAATGCCATCAGGAGAGAGATAAAAAGCTTTAACACTCCACTAGATTTAGTCACTTTTCTAGCACTTAATTTACTTTACCTATATTGCTTTCCCTAATTGGCAATTGTTTTGAAGACTTTTTACATGACCTGAAGGATTTATTGTAAGGTTTTTTTTAACATTATTTTCAGAATTAATGTTTTTATCTTTTACATGTTATATCAATTAGCAAGTGCTCTCATTAAGATGCCTTGTAAGTAATTAATTGCTGAAAGAGACATATGCTGTCACATAAAAATGTTTTATCCATGCAAATAGTACAATCTCTGCAATCTATTACGGCTGTTTTATTAATTGTTATTGATGTATGGTTGGCTATGAGCTTAGCTTATAGCATGTTTGTAACTGGGTTCTGGGCTGGCATATAGCTAAGATGTGAAAACACTAGAAGTAGTAGTTTTCTGTCTAAACTTTGAAAAGTTAATGATTTTTTTTCTCCCATTGTTTAAATCCATATTTTCAAAACTCTTGTTTCTTTTCTTATTTTCAGACAAAATTTTAGTGCTTTTTATGTACAGAAATATAACTGGTGAATCAAATTCAAACTTTGTCTAGAATAGTTTGCATTCATGTCCTTGAGAAAGACATGAATCTATGGGATTATCCCATCTTGTTTGTCAGGATACCCATCAGGTGGCATACTATTCAGGATTATATAAGAAAGGACATAAATCCCCTCTCTTTTTCTTTTCACTCTATAGAATTGTTATAGTGGAACACACCTATTCTATAGTTAATAGACTCTCCCACCTATAATAAGTAGGAGTAGTAAGAATAATGAAGAGTCGCTCAGTGAGACGGTCAGTACGTCGATGTCAGACAACAGTTAGTCGAATACTAAAGTATCAGCGACCACAACTAGATTACTCTGCGTTATACCTATTATATCAAGTTCCTACCATTTTGTACGTCGAACCTATTTTAGGATCGACTTAGTACAAATACAAGCCTCCACTGTGAAATCACTCCACAACAAGAATACAGGCAGCTAACTGCTAAACTTCAAACCCAGCCATGTGGCACATTATATACATGCACACTTTCTGATAACAAAGCCTATAAATGTTTTTCTTTTTTTTTTCAGCTGTGTACACGTATATTTTCTCTCTTCTTGAACTATGTTATTATTTATTAAAAAATATGTAAAAATACTCCATGTGTTGAAATTAATTTCTTTTGAAAATTCATATATACCAAAAGTATTCATCTGCATCAGCAACAAAACGATGTAACTCCTTCCACAAACTGATGGCCAACAGTAACCTCATCCATCATAACCAACAGTGCATCTGCTACAAATCCATTTCTTCTGCAATCTAACTAATCAGCTATGGCTAAAACCAGCCTCAACCATATTAGAATTTAAAATGCAAGTTCACTTCTGCATAAAAGTTTGGGATACTTGGTGACATTACACTAGATGTTTATTATTAATAAATAAAATTAAAGCACATTCACTTAATTTGTGACTGTTTAGGAAGCTGTGTGATGAAAAAGAATGATGAACTAGTAAAACAATTACTGTTAAATGCTAAAGTAATATGGCTGTCAAGGTGTTAACTTGTAAAGGGTTTGTTGAATTGCATAACTCAGCTATTTAGTTTTTACAGTTCTTTACAAATTATCTTAAATACAACATAAAAAGTGGTGACATGGTAAAATATTTAAACCATTACTATACGTCACTGAACAAAATAACCATAGTTGCCACCACTGGTGAACAATCAATAGTTGGTCATTACAGAGGATTTGTTTCGTGTCTTAAGGAAAAGGTTTTTATCATACCCACTATCCACTGTGTATTGCATAAACACTATCTTGTGGAAAAAAAAAAAATCAAACTCTGTGACAAATTACATGATACTCTACAATAATTTGTGAATAAAAACTCAATAATTTGGTTTTAAGTTTTTATTTGTTTTGCAGCATATCAAGTCCTTATTGGTTATTTAGTGCTGAAATTTAATTTTCTTGGCAATATTAGAAATTTCCTTTACAAAAATTGATTGCTTGTAATTTTTTTTTTAAATGTATTGCTGGTAATTTTTTTTTTTAAATAGTGTTAATTATTTTTCTAAAATGTATAACTGGTAATTTTTTAATATGAAGATGTATTGCTGGTATTTTTAATATAAAAATGTATTTTTACACTTTCATAGAGTTTTGATTCTGGTTTAGCGGGTTAATGTGCCTATAGTTGGGACCCTAACAGATGCTAGTACTCTGGGTCAGGGTAGACCTGGGAACAACAGTAATTCAGAGGTGATTCCATGCTGCTCAAAACCTCTCAATCAGAGGTCTTGCTGTAACTTATCATCATACCCAGGAAAGTTGGTTAAAATATCTCACATAAGCCATAAGAATGTTTGAATTATCAAAAATTGATTTATCAGATTGAATGGAAATTATAAAATGCTTGAGATCTGTTTCAAAAGTTGTTTTATTTCTAATAATTTTATAATCATTGTTGGGAAGAAATGACACAAAATAGAAAAGCTTTTTTAATGACAACAAATTTCATTTTTACTTTCATGTCTTAGGTTGGAACCTTCAGGTCAGATTGAAAGACAAAACTTTGTGTCTTTTGTATCAAACCCATTTTTTGTCCGTTTGTTAGTTTGGTGTCTTCCAGTCAGAATGAAAGAACAAAACTGTTTTTTTTTTTATTAAACCCATTAAATTTGATTTGAAATTAGCTCTCTTTGAGTAGATCTGTTATTCTCTCTGCTAGCTTATCTACTGCAATTTGTTGTTATTGCAATGATTGGTGACATTATGTATGAGCCTGGTCTTAGCTTTATTTTTAAGAATTGTGAGATCAGGGCAGTCTCAAATCATTTTTTTTTCTTAGGGAATTCTTTTCTCTCCTGATTGGCATTTATTAAGGCACAAAATTGTCTTGGTGAACTACCAATGCATCCAAAGTGTTTTTATGTTGAAATATGTTTGACACAGTTTTGTCTTTCATTTTGACCTGAAGACACCAACCTAGTTTAATGCTGCTGTTGACCTTAGATCCTAATCAGTGTTAACCAATACCATCACCCTATGAGTCAATCCTCATCAACAACCACCAGTAATGTAGCCCTATGACCTGTCCTGGTTTTCAATTCCATTCAGACCACTGTGGTCACCATTTAGCTGACTCTTCACTTGTTAGTGAAGGACTTGTTTTGTTGCTTGTATCATGATGGTGGCACAGTTCCACTCAACTTAGATGGAGCTTGTCTGTTCATGAACTTTCACTCCTCTGTCACATTGTGCTTTTGATCCCAGAGGGTAAAATGATCAATGATGAAGCAACCTCGGAGTGAAGTCTGCTCTGACAGCAGGAGCTACACAATAAACAAGACTCCTTTGGAATAAAGAATTAAGTTGGGTTAAAAATTTAACAATGATTTGGTTTATATATGATTTGAACCGGTTTTAACCCTTCCTACTTGTTATAATCAAATGACACTGAGATCCCCTTCAGAGTCTGCAGCTTGTTTTAGTAGTAACTTAAATTTCTAAGTTCTAGTCTTCATGTCTGGCACAAGGTCATTTTGGTCAGAAGGTCTTGGCGAACAATATGAATTCCAGTAGCTGTAGGGTGGGGACTCTATGTGTGTGTGCATGTCTTTCTCTCTCTCTCTCAGCTGTCTGGAGTCCTGTGTCTGGCAGGGGTGGGGTTGACTAGGGCCTGGGTTCAGTTGTCATCTACCCTAAGCATCAACCTTTTTTAAATTTCCATATATAAAAATACATTTACTCAATTAGTTTTCCAAATTTGGAGTGATCCAGTCTCCTTTTGAGAGTGGTCAGAGAAATCAAGCCACCCCTTAACTCCAACTCTCTTCACACCTCACCTTGCACCATAACTCCATATAGGCAGTGCTAATCTATCTCTTCTTTCTTCCACTTTCTCAGCAGCTTACATCATCCTGCCCCCAGGGCTATGTGATGAATGCAACTCCCAGATGGCATAGTGAAAACAAAAGGGGTTTCAGTCATTAATCTTTTTTTATCAGCTAGTCCCATGCTGTGATTTCTCGATTGACTAGACCACTCAAGAATTTGAAAAGAAAAGAAAAATTATTCCTATTCTCCTTAAAATGAAATTTATCTTTTCTCTGTTTGCATTTTTTATGATCAACTGAACACCCAGGCTTTTTTGTCCATGGTCTCTTCAAAATAGTAATTAATTTTTTTCTTATCACTTGTATCCAAAGGAATCTGAATTAATGTTTGTAAATAAAATTTTTCTCTGGACAAATGTCACAGAAATTATAATGACAAACTCGTTAAGTCAGCCTCTATCTCTGTGGGGACACTTCACTCCTGTGTGGCTGATTCAAAACAGATGGTTTTTTTTGGCTCTTTTGTCTAATTGTAAATGTTATTTTGGCAACCACCCTGGTTTCTTTATTGACAACATGTTTTTATTTTATCTGACATATTTGTGGATACTTTAATGGTCTCTTTCCCATTGACAGGAAGTGGGGGAAGAACAGGTAGTCTTGGTTTTGCTCAACCTTACTGAATTCTGTCTCGTTAAATTTGGGTTTGATTCTCCTTGGAATTATTTCAAAACATGATTTTTCAATGCATTTTGTCTTTAAGTTTCTTAACTTTTCAATCCATCTTCTTGTGAATTTCAACAATTACCATCAAGTTAGTAGACTCTCTTCTCTTCCTTCTTTCTTTCTTTTTTCGTTTGATCAACCTCCAGAGATCCCAGTATCACACTGGCACACGAAAGCAAAACATGTTTTCATTAAAAAAGCTTTTTCGCTTGGTATGATTTCTCCACTTTTGTTTGAATACATTCTGCTAACATGTTTAATTAGTTATATTTATGTATTTGGACTATCATCTTCATCTTGAGTGTTAGTAGGATTATGGATATTGTACTTTCTAGCCTTCTTTTATTTATTGTATTTGGTTATCTTCTGGCAATTTTGAGTCAAACCCTTTATTTAATATACTGTATTATTTTCTCCTTCCATTGTCCATATGAAGGAACCTTGTTCAATCCAAGATTCCAAAAATGGTTACTGAATATAACAAATGCTTGAAATTTTAACCTGAAAACTGCCAGGGTGAAACTACTAGTTTCATTCAATTAGTATATAATAATTTTTTACTTCAGTAATATAAACAAAAATGCGATGGTGTATTTGTCACATTTTTTTTTTCTATTCCTTGGTTCCTCTAGTCCAAACCTTCAGTTAGAACCTGTCATGCTGAGTTGACTCATCCTCATTTCTTTTATATTCCATCAGTGAAGAGGAAGTTCCATTCAGACAGCTTTTTCTTCAGAACTGCTGCATTGTGGAATAGACTCCCAAGAGGATGCTTCCTGATCACTACATGATTGATTGATTTGGTTATCTTCTGACATCCATTAGACATGACACATGAAAGTAGAACAGTCTACCCCAGTGAGCGAAATAAAGGCTTCACTTCGACATTCCAACCACCTGAAGAAGGCCGGAGTGTACAACGGCCGAAACATTGTGATAAACATGGTGACAAAGATGAGGACAATAGTCTGAATAATAGAAACTTTGTCATAAATAAATTACCATTTTAAATTTTACCACAATTACTGGAAGTTTATTTATTGTCTTAATTAAGATGCTGGCTCATCACCAACTTTCTGTTCCCATTCCACTGTTAAATGTTGAAAATTATGTTATTGGCAATAATGTTGTTTGGTCAAAGGTCAGAGAACATTGCATTCATGTCCAGCAGCAAGTCATAATCAAGTGTAGATGACATGTACTTTATCATGAAATTAGTGATATGTTACAAAATCATGTGACCCACAAAGTATATATCATCAGATACTGAATTTAAATTTGACCAAAGAATGCATAAAGTAACCAATAAGCATTTGTCACAGTATTCATCAGTATCTCTGCCTTCTGTGTGGTTAACCATGGTTAAATGGTTTCAAATAAGGCAACTTCCTACCTTGTTTGATCACTCTCTTCAATTTTTGTCTAAATAAAATGAGTCATCAATCATCAAGTTGTGTTGTACTTTACTACTACTACTACTACTACTACAACCATTCATATGAACAATACAAAAGTCATTTTAGCACTAATTAACAATTAAAACTAGTCATTTGAAAGTGTGTACAGATCTGCCAATTATACACAAGTGTCCATAAAGTTTCTTTACAATTTAAAAAATCATTACAAAAGTAAATAAACAGACAAATATGTGGAAATTGTTACAATATGAGGAGTAGATATTGAATTTGTTTTAACTAATTTAATACACCTCTATATGTGTTATGGAGTGGTTTCACAGTGGAGGCTTGTATTTGTACTAAGTCGATTCTAAAATAGTTTTGACGTACAAAACATTAGGAACTTGATATAATAGATAATGACGCAGAGTAATCTAGTTGCGGTCGCTGATACTTTAGTATGTGACTAACGGTCATCTGGCATCAACTGACTCACCGACCAACCCACTCATTACTCTTACTACTCCTACTTATTATAGGTGGGAGAGTCTATTAACTATAGAATAGGTGTGTTCCACTATAACAATATGCACACCATTCATTGTACAAAGCATATCAAGCCAGTATTCAATTTCTTGCCAAGTTCTTGTGTTTCAAATGATTTAGTATAATCTCATCAATTGTGGCAATGGCATCAGTGCTTTTTTTTGCTTTAGATCAGTGATGTCCCCATAGAAAAGAGTGTAGGAGAGTGATATCTGGTAAACAAGGTGGCCAAGGAATTGGGCCATCCCTTTCAATTCACCAGTCTGGAAATGTTTGATTTAGAAACCCTCAAATATACAGTCCTCAATGTGCTGACACACCATCTTTCTGAGAAATGATGTTTTCTTGAAGGTCATCTAGTTATGGCACCACATCAGCTCTCTTTGTAATATATTTTTTAAAATTGTAAAGAGACTTTATGGACACACTGTACAATTTATTGAAAATGTGGCATACAAATCTACAGATCTGAGTAATGAAATGACAAAATGGGTAAAAAAAATATTTTCAGATTGTAAAATTTTTGGTGGGGAGATAATAATGATTTATAAGTCCAGCTACCCATAGCTGGAGGATAATATGATTCATACCTTTTGTATGGATATTTTTGCCTAAGTAAATAACAAACATGACTTGAATTGATACTCTGTTCTCCAACTTCCAATTGCAAGCCATTATCCATTACACCACCCACACATCCAAGCTAACAGCACCTGGTATTTCCAAATCTGATCACTACAATCTTATCCTCTTCAAGTCTATGGTCAATTACTGTCTATCTTACATATCCTCATAATATGCACTTCATTTTTCTTCCACCACTGTATACACTTACAACCTCATTTCGTAACACTCTACCTTGAAAGACTCTTGGGCCATACATTGGGTGAACAATAGTTAAAAAAAAATTCTTCTGGATATCAGATCTCAAGAATATGAGCTCTTTTATCAACATTATATAATGCTATAATGCATCAGATTGAATTTTATGTTGCTAGAAAGTTTCAATTGCTTGCTAAGATTCTTAGTGTATTGACCCAAATAAGTTCTAATTAGTATTATTGGAAACAATTGTAATTAATCTTTTGTCTAAATTGGTATCTACTATTTTCATGTTTTTACAGTTGAATTACGATGCATCTGCACAAAGTGAACATTACATGGGACGTAAACCAGGACATAATAACCTTCTCCCAGGTGAGTTTTGTTACAAATCAATAAAATTAAACTTGCCTTTATAATCTCCACAGAATTGTCGATTTATTTTCCACACAGCTCTAGATTTTCCGACTGAGTGAATAAATTTTGGGCTTGTCACTTTACTAATGATTACAGGTCAATAGATAAATATTAAATCAAAGCTTTGTCTTACTTTGTTTGCTGGAAATAATACTGAATAAACTGCTGAATTGTTTTCTATTGTTAAGATGAAAGCCTTGTTAAAATACTTTCCAATAACAAACTATTCATAGGTGTCTGCTTACATTCATAGATATCTGCTTTTTTAAAAATTCTTCTAATGACAAAGGTTTCTGCAAAGATCAAACAGTTCCAGTCATTCAAATCTAAAAATCTAGCTCCCTGTATATTTCCTTCAATGCATGATATATCACAATCTCTCTGTATATTCATGAATCATGTTGTTCAAATTCCATTGGTCTTGGGTATGACCATAAACTCCATCTGGCAGCAAGGCCTCTTATTGGCAGATTGGAGGTTTTGATGAGCATGGAACCACTCCTTAATTGCTGCTGTTCCTAGGTTCACCCTGACTCAGCGTTGTAGCACTTGTTATGAGCAAAGTGAACCCCCAAACAAAAACACTATGTTAGTGTAAAAATACACTTTTATAATAAAATTACTGACAATACACACATACTAACAAATTGTAGGAGGAGGCATGGTGGAGTAGTGGATAGCAGCTTGGTTTGAGGAATTGGAGAGCCGAGTTTGAATTCCAGTTAAAATTTGTTACATTCAGTTATGTGCTAATACCCTTGGGAAAGGTATGAATCCTCTTCTTAGAGCTCCCCCTCCCAGCTATGGGTAAATAGCAGGACAGACCAGGTTCTGTAGCCTTGGATGGCAACTGGGCTACTGCAGAAAGAAATGGAAACCTACTGCAGGAAAAAATCTGCCTCATCAGTCATGTATCGAAAAATACATGATTGCCTAAATGCATATCAGCATAGCACATAACTTACTGACTGAACAAGTTATAAAAACTTCACCCAAATCCATTTAAAAGACTACCAAACAATCAAAATGAACTCTTTCATGACATTAATCCTATAATATAATATAATATCCTACAATTTCTTAAAGAAATCAAATCGTATTCCAAAATATGACTTCAACAAAACAACATAAAACAAATATATCAGTCTCTAGTAATTGTGTCCACACAAACATATATATGAACAAAAGCGGAATATCATCTGCCATGTATTCAACTGTGAAAGCAGAATAACATATTTTTTATTACTTCCATGCTCTCAAGAAAATTAAATTTTGGCATTAAATGACCCATAAGGAGTTGATATGTCATTAAATTGACAAATCAATCAATCATATCAAATTTCTATAGATTGTCAGTTATTAGTTTTTGACTTGTATTTCTTCTCTTAACTTCATTGGTTTTTATCCCAGTTTGCAGAATGTCATTCTAAAATCATTAGTAAGCAGTTTCTGTTAGAAATAAAGAATGAAGATTTAAACTTATTCTTGGGAGCCTGCTTTGAATTATATTCTATCAGTCTTAGTATGTGACAGTGAATGTTGGACAATCTCCTCACAGATGAAAAAAGACATGAAGCAACAGAAATGTAGTTCTACAGAAGGATGCTGAGAATACCATAGACTAAACATATAGTGTGTTAGTGACAAGACTGTAACTGTGAGAGAAGAATAAGGAAAATGGATTCATGACTTTTAAGAGAATTAGTTTCATTTAATGGTGCTATAAATTCTTAATTAGAATTTGGACTTGACTGATTCAGAATTTAACTATTGATCTAATTTTTGTTTACAATGAGATTTATACCATTATTAGCTTGGTTCAACATGATATTGAGGAAAGACAGAAACAAATAATAAATGAACTTTCCTCGGTATCAGAACTAGGTTATGGTTTATGGCCATATGTTGAAACACCAATTCTTGTACGTTCATCAAAGTTAATGAATGATAAGACTGGTCAGTACCCAGATGGGCAACTGCTTGGAAATACTAGGTTAGTTGGTTGATTTTGTTTTCCGGCATATCAACATCTCTATGGGTTGTTTAATGCCCAAATTTAAATATATTGTATGCAATTTTATACTTTCAAAGTAAAATGTATATTTTTTAGATATATATTTTGTAGATCATAAAATGTATTGTTGGTAATTTTACTATAAAAATGTATTTATTCTATTTATATGTTTCATTGTCATTTTGCTATGAAAATGTATTAGTCATTTTATTATAAAAATGTACTCTTGATTTTTGTTTGGGTGTTCACTATTTGCCCAATAGCTGGAACCCTAACAGGTACTACCAACCTAGGTCTGAGTGGACCTGGGAACAACAGCAGTTAAGAGGAATACTAGGTATTGTAAGCTTACATGTGTGGGTGGTGTAATGTACTTCCAATTCCAGTCGGGTTCATTATAATCATTTACATGCAAATATCCCTGGAAAGTTATGAATCCACCTCTTCTTACAATCTAAAATATTTTCTGGCTTTAAATGAGGATTAAACCACAAAAAACAAATCACTCAATCTATACAATTAGATTATAATCTTCTTGACACACACAAGCATAAATTTCAGGTGTTGTGTTGAAAATATTGAAGAGCTAACACAAAGTATGGCACAATGGTCAGGTGTGTTGATTTCCGATCATTGTCAATGTATATCTTACGTCTGAGTGAGAATTGTTAATCTTCTGTCACTGAACCCACTTGCTTATATGCCATAGGCCACATGCTCTAGAGCTTCTCAAGATGAACTGCTCGTCATTGTGAAGACTAGTGACTTAAAGTCAGCTAATGACACACCCTCTAGTGACTAATAGTACTAGTTTCAAGGACAATCACTCAGCTTAACAATCACTGTCTTTTTTTTCTTTTTTTTTGACAAAGGAAAAAATTTCAATGTTCAATTTCATTTATCAATTCCAGAAATCCAAAAGTCCTTCAAGAAATATATATCTGGTTTCTTAGAGGAATAAATACAAAAAGTTAGTATGAAATTCAAAACAATTATTTTTTTAAAATGTTGGTAAATGTATTGAAGTTAAGACAATTTGCAACATATTCCATTATCTTATACGAAACAACATACCTCCCTGTTCTTTTGAACATGTGTAGAGGTTTATCCCTTTTTTCCTGTTTAGGAGTAGATTTCCAGTTTCTTCTAAATTCTGCTCATTCTCTTTCACTTTTAGTAGCCCCTTGTGGCATCATTTCCTTAATTTGGGTGAATTCATTAAAAAAAAAGAAAAACATATCCACATAAAGTGGGCCTCATAATCTGTAACCCTCTACCTTGAGTGGCGCTTGGGCCTTGTACAAGATAAGCATCATTGTAAAAAAACAAAAAGAAAACACCTAATTTTGACAGCTTATCTACAATTTTAAAATAAAAATATGTGTGTTGGGCTTTGCCGTGTTGTTTTTGATGAGAATTTTCAAAAAATATTAAGACAGTATGTCTCCTTTGGCAGGGGGCTGGGTTTATTGCCCAGCACCTGAGGTGTTCCCAAAAGGGTAAGTGCTGAGGGGGCTTGAGCAATTTTTCCACTGTTTTGCTATTAAATCTACTTTAAACTGACTTTGTGTCACAATCGGTAACAACATGGGTGCACTGAAAAATACTCACAAATGACTGAAGATGAAAAACTTATTTCACATTACTGTGTCATTGAATATAATGGTACCACTGCACAACTATATACAAAAAGTAAAGTCAAACAGTAAATGCACATTATAATAAAGATTCTTGATAAAGAAAAGATTTTGTTTTTTCATGTGAAGCATAAACATATCTGAGGCTGTGACCTCCAAAGGTTAATTAAACAAAAAGAGAATAAAAGAAGCAAGCGGAGTGAGCGTATTTCCTGGATGATAATTGTTGAAATTTCAGGTAGATGGATTGAAATGTTGAAGAAAAAAAAAATTAGATACATTGAAAAATCATGTTTTTGAAATAATTCGAAGGAGAATTGAACCTAAGATTAACTAGATAGAATTCTGTAAGATTGAACAAAACCAAGACTATCAGTCATTCACCATTTCCCACTGATAAGAAAGAGATCATTAAGGTATCCACAAAGATGTTGGATAAAATAAAAACATTTTGTCGATAAAGAAATCCGGATGGTCATCAAAACAATATTCATGATTCCTCTGGACAAAAAGAAAAGAAACATCTGTTTTGAATCAGCTACCCACGAGAAAAAAGAAAAGAGAGAGAGAGAGAGAGAGATTAGCACTTCCTATATGGAGCATGAGGCAAAGTGTAAAGAGAGTTGGAGTTAAGGGAGTAGCTTGAACCCTCTGGCCACTCTCAAAAGGGAGCTGGACAACCCTAAATTTGGAAAACTATTTGAGTAAATGTATTTTTATGTATAGAAATTTAGAAAAGGTTGATGCTTAGGGTAGAAGACAACCAAACCTAGACCTTAATTGCCGGACATAGGACTCCATATAAGCTGGAGATTTGGGATTCTGAGACAACAACAACAACAGAGAAGAAAGACACACAGTGTCCCTGCACTACTGCTACTGGAATCTGCATTGTTTGCCAAGACCTCCTGATCAAGATCTTGTGCTGGACATAAAGACCAGAACTTAGAAGTTTAAGTTACTACTAAAGCAAGCTACAGACTCTGAAAGGGATTCCAGTGTCATTTGATTATAAGAAGAGGGTAGGATTAAAACTGCAGGATACAACAAATTATATATAAACCAAATCATTAAATTTTTAACCAGAGTTAATTCTTTATTCCAAAGGATTCTTGTTTTTTGGTGTAGCTCCCAAACCATCTTCACTTCAAGTGTGCTTTATCAATGATCTTCTCACCCTCTGAGTGGCAGAGGAGCGAATGGTTGTGAACAGACAAATGCCAGCTGAGTTGAGTGGAACCGTGTTACCCTCACAATACCAGTGACAAAATGAACCACACACTAATGAGTGAAGAGTCATCTAAATCGTAACCACAGTGGTCTGAAGAAATTTGAGAACTAAGGACAGGATGACATAATTAGTTACTGCTGATAAGAATCGATACATTGGGTTACACATAGCTTGGTGCACAACTTATGAAACATTGACTATGAGAAAATTAGAGATCCTTCAGCTGTAATCCAGTCATCGTCAGTGTTTGATCCTTAGATTCAATAGACAGTGGAGGAATAACTGGAATTCTTGGAAGGAACACATCTTTCTGAGCAGCAGCCTGTTAGATGACATCATATAATGCCGTTAAAGGAATGTGGAACATCTGTGTTCATAATTGAAATAAGTGGTGCTTACTGTAGCAAGAGTCTGAGTGGTGGCACACCATTTGGTGACATGCTTTTAAGAAATTTATAAAGTTAATTCACAGCTTTAACCCAGTATCACTGTCAACAGGTTTGTATATTTCTATATAACTGCTTCTTCTTTGTAGTTTGTTGGAATTTTGCTTCGATGAAAACAAGTGCTCACTTTGACAATAAATTAACTCTCCTCAATATTACAATTAGATTATAATCTAACAAAACAAACTGGCTTAATTTTAGACCAGCTTCATACATTTACTTTTTTGAGACAAAAAAAAAAAATTAAAGTTATAATATTTTCTGAACACTCAGAAAAGACACACAAGGCAATTTTTCTTTCCCAAAACAGTCCAGCACAGCCAGGCAACTACGAAGAACTTTAGTTTTTCAGTTCCTTTTGGCAGAAACAAATTCATAGATGACCCAAAATGAGCATCATTAAACTCATCTGATCTCTCTTGCTGTAAATGTGATATTGGGAGTAATCTTACATTTACAGTGAAATCAAGAATAATCTGATAGATCAGGACATTTTTTCTCCCTCCTTGCAAGATGGATGTTTATGAAACACTGGATTTTATATATATATATATATATATATATATATATATATATATATATGTGTGTGTATATATATAGATTACAATAAAAACATTTTACATTGCTACACAAACATTTTCAGGTTTCAGAACTATAAATGTCCCTCTTTGGGTTTTGGTAGATAACATATAATGAAAATGATTTATTTTGGAAATTTGAAAACAAATCATTATCTCTTTTGAAAGTTAAAATAGCTGAGGGAAAGTCCTAATATCATAATTAAAAAATATACTTGTGGGCATGTCTGGATTAACCAAATATAATATAATGTAAATATAATATTTTGCTCTACATTGTATTAAGCACTTTTTAAAAAAGTAAATGCTAAAAACTGTGGATTCTAACTCCATTTGTTATTTCTCTGGCTTAAAATATATATATATAGTCATCCACAGACAGACTGTTTCACAGCTCTTCAGTATGGCTTGCTTCAAGCTGGGATTGAAACCCAACCAATTTGGTATCAGTCAGAGATTGTACCCCTAGGCCATTGTTGTACAGCAGAGAGGAAGGGAAATTTTAATGTTTTCTATGCAAAATATGTCAGTGGCCGGAGAGCTCAATTTAATTTGGTTGAAGAGCAATGTGTTAATAGCAGTATGAGCCACTGTTTTAAAACCACCTTTTTCTCAAGAGATTTCCTGTGATCATATATATATATATATATATATATATATATATATATATATATATATATACACTTTTTCCCAGGTAGTGAGGAACAAATTAGATTATAGGTCTTCATACATGAAAATAAGATTTAAATAATAAACGTTTTATGGGAAAATGAAATAAAATCAATAAACGTAACAATGATCATGAATAATGAGAAAAGAAATATATTTTACCATGATGTTAGTCATAAAGAAACCGGAAATATGATTATCCACTTGACTTTATTCGGACTATTGTCCTCATCTTTGTCACCATATTTAGACATGGCACATGGAACTAGAACACTCTACCCCAGTGAGCGAAATAAAGGGTTCAGTTCGACATTCCAACCACCTGAAGAAGGCTGGAGCGTACAATGGCCGAAACGTTGTAATAAATATGGTGACAAAGATGAGGACAATAGTTCGAATAATTTAAATAGTGTACATAATACCTCACCTCAGAAATATAGACAGCCACTTGACTTTGTCAAATGTCTGTTAGGTGGTGCTGTTTTAAGTTCAATAAAAAGACAAGCATTTCCTTCTTTTCCCTCTTGTTCTAAGATGTACCAGACTGTAGAAAAAAATACATCTCTCCTGGGACATGTTTGTTTCCCCAGTCCACTGATGATCAACTTTTTCTTTAGTCGTTCCAACTCAGTGCAAGGTTGACTTGAGCTCAACCATTATAATGATCCTTATCCTTACTTACCCTAACTTCTGGACCAGAAAATGAAAACAGGCATACCCAAGAGACATTAAGAACTTTGTTTCTCTACAGTTTATATAAAAAAATGAGAATGGTCTGTGGTAGAAATCAAAGTTTTTGTCTGCTTTTTCTTTAATTTTTTATATATGAACACACATACACACATACACTGACAATATACAGGGTACAATGGTTAAATTATCATCTAAATTACACAGAAATGAAAATAAAACTGACATCTCATTTTAACAGATATATTTACCAAAATTACACAAAAATATCTTAAAATACTGAAGAATAAATTTATTCTATAAGATCACCATTGGCTTCAGCCACGGCCCCCAGACAACTTCAGAATCACCTGCGACTCTTCTGGACAGTCTCCTTGTTGAAGTTGGTGAATGCTGCCATAATCTTTGCTTTCAATTCATCTTTTGGTATTACAAGGAGTTTTGTTGGTCTCTTACTCAACTGTGCCCCACACATAATAATCAAGGGGATTGCAGTCTGGGGAGTTAGGTGGCTAGATTTAAGGGGTGATGTGGTTGCAGAGATTGTCTGAGAGCTATGACTGGGTTCTCTTGCTTGTATAGCATGGTTCAGAGTCCTGTTGCCAGACATAGTCTTCCAGCAGCCACCCTCTTGACTAAGGGCAGCGCTAACTCCTCAAGGTATTTGGATGCAGGCCTTCGTTTTCTGTGGAAAAATGAATGGAGGCATAATGTTGCAATCACTAGTGATCACTCCAAACATCTTCGTGATCACCATTAGACTAGCCTAACTCTTTCCAAATTCTCTGGACAGTCTTTCAGTTGTCACCCAAACATTCTGAAATGTTCGTATTGGAGCTTCTGGCATGAAAGCCAAGCAGTACAGCATGCTGTTTCCAAAATTTCTGGTGGTATTAATTGCATCATGGTTCTTTTTATCTCACAATACCCAACTGTCCCTACTATACTCAGCAGCCAACAAAATTAAAAACAAATAATGCACAAAATTAAAAATATAAAATGGCGACAATTTACCCATCGCACCCTGTATACCAACCTTTAAATATGTATTTTTTTAAAGAATAGAGGATTTTTTTAAAAAATTTCCATTGGGATTATAAATAAGCTTAAAAAAATAAAAAAATTCTAATCATGACAAAAGATCAGGAAATAATTTTTATAACAATGAAACTGGAAAAGATCTTATCAAATCATCACACTGTAAGGAGTGTCCAATAGCTTTGTTTAATTAGGTTTCATATTCTCCACTTAGTAGCATTTGCACTGTGTAGTGAATTTGGAGATTGACATGGATGTCAGTTGGATGGGGGTTAATATATATACAGATCTACAGTAAACATATAACCTGAAAAAGGTGAGAAAAATATCTATTAAATCTGCAATAGAAAATAAAACATATTTGTTTACTCAGTGAATTCATAAAATAAACATGACTGTATAGAAAAGTATTTAAATATGCACATAAACCTGTAGTTCTTTTTATTACAAATATCTGGGGTGGAGATAAATACACCCATGAACATATGTTTAAATAGTTTTTATTGTGAAAGCATATTGATAACGCAGTGACTCCCCTTTACTCACCTACATGTCTAATAGGTAAACTAGCACACATTCGCAAGCTTATTATGAACCTAGCGTAAATTTGTGTATCCACCTTTTCATCTACATATACAAACATATGACACCATGCTGATAGCAGTCACGGAAAGGAAACTACAAAGCCTCCTACAGAAGGTAGCGAAGGAGAGCAAGAAGAAGGGACTAAGCATAAACTACAAGAAGACAGAATGCATGGTCATCAGCTAAAAGATAAGCTCAAAATGCAATTTACAGGTCGGGGACACTAAAATCAAACAGGTACAGAAATTAAAATATCTGGGGAGTGTTCCAATGGAGGATGGAAAATTCAACACAAAAATCTGAAGACATATTGGGATGGACAAAGACGCATTCTGAAAGCTAAGCAGAACATTATGAGACAGGAAAATTTTATTGGAAACAAAGAAAAGAGTACTGAACTGTTACATGATATCTGTTCTCCTGGATGGCAAAGAATGTGGGGAAATCTCCTCAAACATGAAGAGACTCGAAGCAACATTAAAAATATAAAAACATTTTCATAATAAACATTGTAAAACATTTTTATATATACATTTCTATTTTTAACATGTTTCTCATTTTTATTTGTTTCACCATTTCATTACTGTTAAGTTTACAAGTCAAGACTAATTACATACTGTCTTAATATTGATCAATTGATTTTATAACAGCGATTATAGAGTTTGTAAAAATGTTGGCTGATTAAATCCGTTTAGAAGTGAATCCATTTAAGAAGCCCTAAATTAAATCATTGAAATATTTTCAAAAGGGGATTTAAATTTATAAATATAACTTAGTACTTAAATGTACTGTTTAAGTAAGCAGAACTTAATGAAATAAAATCCTTTGTAGTCCCCTGAAGCCAAGTTGGCGGGGGGATTTATTATTAGCATATCTTTATCTGTTGTTGAACAAAAACTAAGTTTATCCTGTTCATTTGAATATATTTATGATACTGTTACATAATCTGTCCTGCTATATGAGAGTGAATACTGGACAATCTCTTCATAGATGAAGAAGTGACCTGAAGTAACAGAAGTGTAGTTCTGGGTGTTGAAGGCAAGATAGACGGGAGAAAGGAGCGGATAACCTACTGAAAGAGCTTGGTTGGCAGAATAGGGGTGAGGACAGATAACAAAAAGACAAAATTTATTAAGAGCTATAAAGGACAGGAAATAGTGGAAGGCCATGATCACCAACGTCCTAAAATAACACAAATATAAAAATTCTAAATTTGGTAATAATTGTTTGTTATTTTGCTTTTATTTTAAAACTATATTTACAAAGTTCAAGAAGCACTATACACATTATATCTACATTTATTTATACAGACCTTGTAATTGCATGTGTAGGGTGTGGTGTAAGTTAATTTACAAGCAGTCAACTGACCAAATTGTTATAATGGTTATCATTCTCATATTCGTGGACAGATTTTTAAATTCTGATAATAACATTGGATTAAAAAGATTGAAAATCAGAGTATGAAGTTACCCCGCCCCTTACTTTATTTTTAATGATGAAATTTATAAAATCTTATGATGTTAAAACTTTTTCTTATTAATGTTCATCCAATACAAGTCCCAAGAGTCACTCAAGGTAGAGGGTTACTGTGTGGAATTGTATTAGCGTAAGAAAGGGCAAGATAACTGGAAAGATAGGCAGCTAATTTTAGACTTGAAGAGGTCAAGATTTTTTGAATATAATTTCAGAGTTGAAGTGGAAATGTTAGGATTATAGAGTTGAAGTAGGATTTAGAAGGGACCAGAAATCCAATCCTAAATAGGAAACAAGGTATGAACCTCTACTCAAAAGACCAGGAAGAAGTGTGTACTTGACGATAGGAAAACCTATATTTGTAATAGCTGTAATGTTAAAAACCTTCTAGATAATCCTTAGATCCACAAATATTTTTATCCCTGCAAAAGCAGAAATAAGAATATTGTGCTGCATCAATTGTCTAAGTGGGAGGGGACTTTGTTTTAAGTGTTGTTTATCCTCTGGTCATAGTGATCTTAACTTTCCAAAGCGTATCACCAACATCTGCAAACTAAATTGCCATGACTGTTCTTGAGAATGATAATAGTGGTTTTCCATTAAATTCAGTTCTACTTCTCCTAGACTGGTTGCTAACCAAGGCTGAAGAAATCATTTTGTCTTACTTTTTATCCCATTTCTAGGAAGTAAAGTAGATGAATTCATGCCTTTTCCAAGGGCAATAGTTCAAAATGAACATAAACAGTTTCAACCAGAATTTGAACTTTGCTTTCTGTTTTTGTTTTTCACAGTAATCATTAATCCATCTGCACTTTCATAGGATAACTAGTATAATCATAACATATCCAATCAAGGCTAAAGATTCCATTCTGTCCTGCTATTTTACCTAGGGTTTAGGAAAGAGATTCAGACCTTTTCCAAGGGCATTCGTGCAAAATGCACACAAACTCTGTCAGAATTTGTATCCTGCTCACTTCTACGTTTTTTGTTTGCTTTGCACTTTTAACTATTTGTCTACCCACACTTCCATGAGGAGTAACTGCCTTGAAAATCAGCATGTAAAATATTGTCATTTAGGAGAGGGAGCGTGAGTTTTGACTTACTGTAGCAATGACCTTAGGTGAGTTGTCTTTTGGAGATGAGAGGTCACATTCCGACAAGTGTCATGAATCCAGGCTGTTATGCTGTCCAACTGCCCTAGATGTCTCTTTGATGTGCTTTTATGTCCTTTTCTTAGGCTCAGATTGGTTCCAATTTTTATTTTGTTTCTTTAGGCAGCAGTAGGTGCCATTGGATGGAAATTCTGGATTGTACTTTTCTTTGAGTGTGTGAGTAAAAATGGAAGCTATGTGAAGAGCCTATACGCAGTTGGTGGAATTTTAGTTCAGTCTTGGGTTTCAGAGCATTCACATCCAGCACTGGTGGAAATTAGCGTAGCATGAACCAGAAGATCTTGTTTCAGGAAGACTGTAACATTTCTTTTGCTCACTGACTACTTTAACATATTTAAAAGGCATTAAAACATTTTTTGCCCCTCTAATATAAAAAAATATTTTTACAGCCTAACATTTTGTAGAAAAATAGCCAACTAAATTAGACATAAACTAAATTTGTAATTGTTTTTATTACCATTGAGTGGTAGCCATGTTCCTGTTGATAGTGTTGTGGGTGTTTTGGTGATGCATTGGCCTTGTCTGAATGTAATCTTTTTTATATATGTATTTTTGGAGGTTAAAAGGGCATGATCAGACCACAACAGGATTCTAATATTACAAACAAAATCATATATGAGATACAACGAAATAAGCATAGACAAAAATGATAAAATACTTTTATATACATTTCAGAGAAATAATTGCATATTTTAAAGAACATGTATGTATACAGAAATAAGGAAGCTTTTCTTATCTGTTGGTGGCAGCATGCTTTCCTGAGAATGCCCAGAAAGTTTGTCTGTCTTTGGTGATCGAAAAACAAAAAGAGAAAGTTTTGGTTTTTGTTTCTTTTGGTAGCAAAACACTTGTCCTGGTGCATCATGAGAGTATTCTATATTTTATTTAACTTTTTTTGATAATCTTTATTTTTCTTTATTGTTAATTACCTTTTTTGTCTGTATTTTAAAGTAATTTTTATTTCTTAATTTTTCTTTTATTATTAATTACTAGCAGTAGAGCCCGGGGATAGATCAAGTATCAACCATCATAAAGACTGAAAAATAAAATTGACAAAGATTATTGTTTAAGGTTGACGGACACGCATGTCTTAATTAGTTTTTTTTTTTTTTTTACGAATTGGTCTAACCCAAAACTCAAACTAAAACATTGTTTTCAATCGTTATGAGTCTACCGATTGAATAGAATTTTATTATAAACAATTGTCTTGTAAATGGAATTTTTAAAGCATTCTGAATGTAAAAATAAAGAAAAAAGTGTGCAAGACAATAAGAAACACTACCTGCAAAAAACAAGTGAAGTTTTGTTGAAATCGGTTGAAAAATGTAGGAAATCCGATTCCATATATAAATGAACACACAAACAACCTGAATCTTATAATAAGTATAACTCGATATGAGTTGTCCCCCTTTCATTCTGGCGACAGAATTATATTTTATAGTGTTTTGAAATTGATTTCATGCAAAAACAATTGTGTTTTTCCAATTTTTGGTGCTGTCAGAACCACCGCAAGGTAATTTTACGCAGTCCTGTGAAGTTTTGTTGAAATCGGTTGAAAAATGTAAGAAATCCGATCCAATATATAAACGTACACACACACACACACACACACACACACACACACAAAGTCTGCATTTTATAATAAGTAAGATTTTGGTTCCAGACTACTACACAGTCTAGTAATAGTGGTTGGAATATTTAGTAATTTATTTATTGCTATGACTACAATACCTTTTGAGAATTTATAATTTTTTTAGCCTATCCAAAGATATATCAGGTCATCCCATAAGTTCTGTCTGAATTTTGAATAAAGAAAACAAGTGACCAAATGTTACATTTAATTACAGATTCAATCAACAATGTATTTTCCTGATTATCTATGACTTCCTTCCATCTATTAACAAGCTTACTAATTCCATTACTGTAAAATTCTTTTGGCTTTGATTTGAAGAACTCACAAATGTCAGTTTTAACCTCTTCCTGTGTTACAAAAGCTGTTTCTTCCAAATGATTCTGTAAGCTACAAAACAAACGGTAGTCTGAAGGAGCAAGATCGAGAGAATAAGGTGGATGAGGAGTTTTCTCCCAACCAAGTTCTTGTTTTCAGACAATTCATGAGGCACCCATTTTCCAAGTTTAGGAACTTTTCCAAGTTGTTGAAGATGACGATGAACAGTTGTATGGTTTGAACTGAGAACCACTGCCAATTCCTCAACTGATAAAGCAGGATTTTCTTCAAGGGCTGCTTCAAGAAGCTTTTCATCAAACTCAACTGGACGTCCGGTTCGATCTTCATCTTCAAGGGTGAAATCTCCACCTCTGAATTTTGCAAACCATCTTCTGCAAGTTCTTTCATTCACACATTCCTCTCCATAAACTGAGTGAATGTTTCTAGCCGCTTTGGCTGCTGAGTTTCCTTTCTTGAACTCATAAAGCATTATGTGCCTCAAATGATTCTTGGGTACTTCTATGTTAGCAGGGTTTTAATCAAACAAAATTTAATTTTATTGTTCTCTGAAATAAAATTTGATCAGTTTAAATGCATCTAAATATAAAAATAATGTTCAGCTCCATTAGACATTATAAAATACTCTTTAAATTTCATTCATTTTAACAAAAAGTTAAAATTCGGACAGAACTTATGGGATGACCTGATAAAACAACATGATGAACTTTATAAGAAAAAATAAATATTTAATAATCACCTTTAAAAAAGGCTGAGATTTGCTAACTTGGTCTTTTGTATAACATTTTTTTTTCTGATGCTTCTTCTTGCCCTCTTCATGTTTTCTTTCTTTTTTTTGTAAATATGTTTTTTTTTTTTTTTTTTTTTTTACTAAATGAAAACCTGTTTCAACTAAATGTCAGATGAAAAGCTGTTAATAATGGACCATGGTTGAAGAGGAAAAAACTGTACTGCCCAGTAGAGGGATTGAGCTCACAACCTTCAATCAACCAGCTAGAGACTTTAGCTTTTTAACAAGAGATATCACCCCTGTTGACTGGAATAAGATCACCTAGTGGAGCTCTATAAAAGCCAAAGGTCCTTCTCTCAAGTCAGTTCTTTTTAATTCTCTCTTGCCAGGAGAATCTTTGTCACTCAGTTTTGTTTTTTTTTTTTTTTTTTTTTTTTTGGGGTTTGTTTTAATTCACCATTCAGGATTTTTGCCAGTTGGTTGATTGCTGAGAAAGTCAAGTGGAAAAGAAAAGTAGACAAGTCAAAACAAGCATAGACTATAAGAACTGAGACTATTACTTAGTTTAGACTAAATGGACAGATCTTTTTTTTTATTAATCTAGATAAATGTAGGAGATTTTTTCCTTTTCTATCAAAATTGGAGGCATCCATATTTTTTTTTCTATTATATTTTGTCATATTTGAAATAGCTTCTCCTGAACAGGAAAACTTCAATAGAAACAAAGAAAAGAGTGCTAAACTATTATTTTATATCAATCCTCTTCTATGGCAGTGAGTGCAAGACTATTTCTTCACAGATGAAGAGACGAAGCAATGGCTGAGATTCTACAGAAAGAAGCTTAGGATACCATAGAGACAACATGTGAGCAATGAGGAGGTTTTTAATGATGAGGAAAGAGGACTTGGAGAATTTGACATTCACAGGACATATTGAGGGACAGAGAAATATCAAGTAATCTACATAATGAGATTGTGCAAATGTGAATGTAAGGGAACAAACACTGCTTGGATTTACAATGGATAGGAAGTTGTGGAGAGCCACAACTCCCCTTTTCCTCAAGAGAAGCTTCTACTGGTAAGTAACTATTACTTCAAATCTATTTACATTAAATGAGATCTCTAAATGCATGTTCACTTTTTGTCCTAGTGGCTTATGGCCACATCACAATGAAACACTGATTCTCATATGATCACTGAAGTTAAGCAATGTTAAGCCTGGTCAGACCAAGATTGATGACCACTTGGGAATACCAGGTGTTGTAAGATTAGATGTACAGGTGGTGTAATGGATAATGACTTGGAATTGTTAATCAGAGTTGAATTCCAATTCCTGTTGGGTTCTTTATATTGTGCACAAATACTCTTGGGAAAAGGTATGGATCCGCTTCTTCTCCTCCCAGCTATGGGTTAATTAGTAAAACTTGTATCACTAAACTATTATTATTTTTAAAAAATTCTTACAATTTAAAAATATTTTCTGGCTTTAAATAACCTGCAAAAAAGCCATAGAAAATGAATCCATCAATTTGTCCTGGTGGAAACAAAGACATAGTTTAGTTGAAATGAATCTTCTGCTATCAAATGAACTTGAAATTTAGTTCAGAGTAGAAATAGACAAATAAAGGAGGTTAACAAGAATTTATTTAAATTGTTGAGAAAAAATATACATGAGGATATTTTTCAATAGATGTCTTTCAAGAGTAATAGAATTTTCTAAAGGTGAATGTTCATGGGATCTTTTTTTCCATACACAAGAGACTCATTTAACTCACTTAGGTGCTTTGTGGTGGTGAACTATGCTTGCAAGAATATTGGTCAGATGTTATGCCAGGAACTAAAATTGGTGTGTTCTCTCTCTCTGGTGGTCCATGTAAAATGCAGCAAAGCTTCAAAAAACAATGAAAAATGTTAAAAACGGATTGCCATGTCAACTTTATGACTTGTTTTTTTCAAAGTTTCTGATTGCAAGATTGTCTTTGATCAAATACAAATTGGAAACTGAATTTCTTGATTCATAATATTTTGTCTGAACAGATTCAGTTTTTCAAAATAAATAAATAGAATTTTTATGCTCAATAAGTATAATAGCTTTTTTCTTGAAGAATTTAACTTCATACGACAATAATAACTTGCATGTGTCTATTAGGAGGCACAGTGTAGTAATGGATAGCAGCTTGGATTGAGGAATGGGAGACCCGAGTTCAAATTCCAGTCAAATCCATTACGTTCACTTGTGCACTAAGATACGAATCCTCCTCTTCTCCCCCAGCTATGGGTAAATAGCAGGACAGACTGGGTTCTATAGCCTTGGGTAGCAACTGGTCTAGGAGAAGGACAACTCTGAATTCAAAGCCTGATCCTCCAGGTTGGGGTTTGTGCAGTAGTCTAACAAGCTACTCACTTAAAAGAACTCGCTTGTTATAGAAACTTCAATGATATCTTGTGGTCCTATGTTCCTCAAAGAATTTAAAGGCATAATATTTATGTGTGTTTATTAAATGGAAAACAATGTATTTTGAACTTTGGATAATATTTGAAAGTAAGAAAACATATTTCAAAATGTCCAAGAAAAGAAACGGTAATCTTTTTTCTTATCAATTGAATAAAAGTAAAACCCTTGATAGACACAAAAGAACAGTCAGCATCAAAGGTTACAACATTATGAAGCTTTGCTTTGCTAGCAAAATATAAATGGTCTATGTAACAAAGAAAAAGAACTGATCAGTCTGAAGAACCTGTATGAAATATCCTTCAGATATGATATGGAGATTATTCATGACTCTCCATAACTTTCTATACTTTGTAGTTTTTAGTAAGGTTTGTCTATTTTTATGGTTGTGTGTGTGTGTGTGTGTGGATGTAAATTTAACTTGCATTGCTGTATTGGATACAGCAAGGCAGCACTTTCTCCTTGATAGCTGACTTTCTGAACTGTTCTTGTACTGCTAAGTGAAGTGTTGTGAAGAGACTTGTCAGATGGCTTTATTTGTTGAAAAGAAATGCTTTATAATAGAATAGGTCAATACATCAAAACCACTTTCTAATGTTGCAACTGATTGGTTAGAAAATAATATTCAGCAACCCTGTAATATTTCCAAATAGATCCACAAGGATTTTTCCCATATTGTCTCTTTGAACTGGTTATAAAGGATCTGTTTAATTGCATGATAAATACTTTCCTTTTAGTTTTATTTTTGACAGCTTGATTTGAAATAGTACTGACTAAACAACTCCCCCCCCAAAAAAACCCCCACTCTGAAACTTTTCCTCTAAAGCATTTTTTTATCCTCTTTCTTCCAATCACAAAAACAGGGCAAATTTCAGCCTTGACATGCTAAATACCGCCATGATACTTGCATGCCAGACAACCATGTCATTCTCTCTCTCACTCGCACAAACATGCACATACCTAAACAGGCAAAGAATACCATAAGTATTTTTGATTCTATAAGCTTTATAAACTATAACATTTAATTTTAACATATCCAATTTAAAATGACATTTCATTATTTTATTTATTTATTTTTTTTTTTGAACAGGTCATTGGAAACTCTTTCTCAAATTAATGAAGGCTTATGGCCACATCATGTTAAAACAGAATTTCCACACGACCACCAAAGTTCAATAACATCAAGTATAGTACCTAGATAGGTGACTGGTTGGAAATGCAAAGTGCCCTAAGCTTTGAGGTGCAGGTAGTATAATAGATAATAGCTTAGAATTGTTAATCTGAGAGCTGAATTCAATTCCTGCTTGGTTTGTTATATTCACTTATATGTGTGGGGTTCAGCGTACCCGGATTAAAGGAGAATTTAATATGGGATACCCTGCCCACAAAATACAACGCAAATTTCAAGAAGAAACAATACGATAAGGAACGTTTATAGAAAATAGAACATTGTATATTTATTATCTTGTGAATAGGGTAAAAAAGATTACTGTTTTAGTTCGTTTAAGCAAAAATGTGATTTTGATGAAAATGTCTGTGTTCGCTGTCTTTTAACAGAGTAGCAGAGTAATATATATTTGTATAGTTGCAAATGAAAAAGGGGCGAGCAATTTAAGTTGAAAAAAAGAGTGTGAATGAGGAATAAAGATAAAAGGAAAATGTACTTATGAATTGTTTTGGAGTCAGTTGTAAATTTGTTGTTGTTGTTCTTTCCTACTCCACTTTCGGCTCTTTGTGTCGGTTTGAGTCAGTGATGAAATTTACTGTCAATCTTCTGTGATCTTTTGCGCCCTTCTCTGACTGACTGACTGGCGACTGACTTGAAAACTCTGTATTTATTGTTGACTTTTTTTTCACACTGGCTCGTTATCTTTTTTTTTTTGTTTAGCAAATCGCCTCCTTTCATTGGTCAGAAAATTAATTTCACACCTTATTGTGAAATCTGCTTTTGGTCGTTTTGATCCGATTTTGCGGGTGTGCAAATCTACTTTGTGTTTTTTTAGTCATTTGTTGGAATATAGGATTTGTATCCTATATATGTAAACACCTTTGAGAAAGGTATGAACCCACCTTTTCTCTCCCTTCCATCCACTTATGGATTAATCAGTTAAATTGTAATGCTAAACCATTATCCTCTCCAAAACATGTACAAAATATTTAAATTTTGGCATTAAATAATTCATAGAGGTGTTGATATGCCACTAAACATACAACCAACTTTTCTTTTTGATGATTATTGAACTTTCTCATATGCATTTTTTAAAATACACACAAAATACATTATATCATTAAATTAGATTTTTTTATATATCCATTTTTAAATCTGTTTTACATATAAAATTTACATATTTTTTATGCCAATTTTTAAATCAGTTTTGCATATAAAAAAAACTGACATAAAATATAATTTAATGATATGTTTGTATTATACAATGCATTTTTTAAAATACACACAAAATGCATCGTCTTGTACAAACATATCATTAAATTATAATTTTTATGTCAATTTGTTTTATTTTTTTAAAAATCTATTTTGCATATATTGAGGAGGAGGCATGATGGAGTAATGAATAGTAGCTCGGATTGAGAAATCAGAGAGCCGAGTTCAAATTCCAGTCGAATCCATTACATTCACTTACATGAATACCTTTGGGAAAGGTATTAATCCTCTTGTTCTACCCCCCACCGTTATGGGTAAATAGCAGGACAGAGCAGGTTCTATAGCCTTGGATGTCAACTGGTCTCCTACAGAAAGAAATGGCAGCCAAAAATCTGCTTCGTCAGTCGTGTATCAAAAGATACATGATCGCCTAAACGTGTATCATGCATGACACACAATTACATATATTTGTCTTTTTGAATCCTTTACATTGCAACAAAAATCATTTAATCTTAGTAAAATGTTTTAGAGTTGAATTGTTACCAACATAACAGGACTGAATATAATGAGCAAGGTGTTACTGTTACTCACCTGAGTTTTAGCAAGTGTTACTAAACCTGATATATTCATTGCTCCTTACAGATACATGTAGATCATAACCATGCCAGTATGAAAATGAAGTAAAATTATTTTTATTTTTAAATTCCCTAACAAAAGATCTACTAATCTAAAGTTAGTAATTGATCTTGATGGTCTCTAGTGGTCAATTTGGTAACACTATGCTTCGGCTATATAGGAATGGTTTCTCTTATGTAAAAAGGTAATACACGTTCAATTCCTACCAGGAGACTTATTTCCTTAAGTAGGATTTCTCAATCTTGGCCAGAATTTCACTGTTTAAAGAAATAAAAGAAAAATGAATGATATTAAGTCAAACACATACACCCACTAAAATAATGAAAAATAAAAGAAAGTTCTACAGTGAGCTCCCGCTTATTTGCGTTTCGTTTCAGCATTCGCGGCTTCACACATTCGCAGATTTTTCCGAAGAACATATTCGCTGAGAACTCCTTCAATTCACCTATTTTTTGATAGATTTTAAAAATATTCTTGTATTATTTTTTTGTTATTTAAGTGACTTAAAACATATAACAGTCCATTTTTATGGTAAAAATTGGCAGAATTGTATATCTTCATTATAAAAAGTAAAACAAACGCAAAAACATGCATAGCAAGTGTTTGGGCTTTGTTCTTTTGTTAGGGGCTACACGGCTAGGGTCATAAAAGTGGTTTATGCTAAGTCTGGGGGCATCATCACAGTTCTGTTTTTTAGAAAATGTTTTAAACTTTTTATTATATGTCGTGTTACACATATTTTATACAGTATTTTCAATGGTTGTATCGATCTATGTGTAATTAAAAACGGTTATTGCACATATGAAAGAAAATTTAAAGAGTATGGTCACCAATACTATTTTTCAAAAATGTTTTTAAAAGGCTAAAGTGTTTGGGATGAAAGTTTAAGGCATATGTGGTTTTAACAATCAAAATAGGTACCTGTAAGCACTTTTAGGAGTGGGGTTACATTGCAAGTATTCGTGGATTCTAACTATTAGTGGCCAGAACTATACTCACATCTGTAATATGTTTGGCAAATCTAATTTCAATTAGAAGCAATAAAACTGAATTTGCAACATTTCCTTTTAAAATTATTTTTCTTCAAAAGAAGCTGCTGCCCACTTAAGAGTGTTTACGTTAAATTTCCTTGATTTAAACTACCACTTTAATCATGGTTGCTTTTAGAAATTCAAAACAGGAAACTAATCAAGCCTTCTAAATAATCCAATTCTTTTCTAAAAACGTTGTCTTTTTAAAATTTATCTAATTTTGCATTTTTCAAAAATGGATTCTTAATCTATATTTAATATTTTTATTTATTTTATATATCTTTAATTTACCCAGATTATTATTTATCTTATTCTTATATATGAGACGAAGTGGAAAAACTTGTACAGATAAAAAAAGTAAAACGCGTTTTGCCATTTTCTAGCTGGCATGTTGAGGTTGGAATGAGACAAAAATGCTGTGTGTAAGGTAAGTGGGGTGGAAATTTTGAGGAAGTGGTCATAAGTAACCTTATCAGATGCTATGGCCAGGAGGTTTTTTGTTTGATTGTTTTTTTTTTTTTTTTTCATTTTGCATTGAAGCTGTTAACATTTGCTGGATTTGAAATTAGCCCACTCAGAGTAGATATGTTTCTTCTCTATTAGTGTGTACATTGTATTTGGATACTATTGGTTTTGTGATGATTGATGATATTGTATATGGGCTCCATCTTAGGTTAACATACGAGACTGTAAAGGCTAAATAGACCAACAAATATTGTCCACAAATGCCCAATGTCAGCAGCTGTATCCCAGGGCAACCTGTACTAATTATAGTTTTAGGCTGAGCAAGTTATGAGTACTTGATGTATGTGTCGGTATTAGCGCTCATACATGTCTGGACAGCTGGAGTGGAGAAAATCATTGAATGTTTTATGAATAGGTTCAGTAGCTATTAGCAATAATTCTGCTATAACTGAATGATTGATTTCGTCTTTGTTTCCTTCATGCAAGGCTTGGCATTGAAATGAACCATGACTCACTGTAGTTGATAATATATTTATCTGGACACTGTTTACTGTTATGTGAGCAGGAGTTTCCTGGTTCTGCAAAGCTGTAGAGAATCCAGGTGGGTTACTGTGGGCAAAAAAAAAAAAAAAATATTAAAAGTAGACTTGGACCTGAGACTACAAATACATTATCTTTTTGCAGCTGCTGAGAAAGATGGTAGATTGCAATGAGGAATAAATAAAAATTAATAAAAGACTACATAGTTTTTGTGTAAAGGAATTTATTCAGTTGATGCAAAAGTTCCCAGCATAATCTTTGTACAATATTAGGGAAATCTTAGAAATGTTTTAGAACATTACTCATCCTCTTTTTACTGATGTGTAGGCAAAATATGAAATACACATTTGTTTACTCATGTTTTGTCTGAAAGTTAATGCAGCAGAAGCTAGACAATGGATACTGATGATAATTGTACAGTAGGTGCAAGCATGTTTTGAGAATGTTATGATTAAAAAAAAAGATTTTATTATGAGAATAAAAACCTATATGGCTCTATCAAAAATATTTCATTTTGGACAGAATTTAATAATAAAAAGCTTCTGTTGGGTTAACTTTTCTTCCTCTTATTTAATTGTGCTTGGGTGGTTATATAACAATTAATGGCTAGTCAATGAAACTCAGTTTGGACAGAGGACAGATTTTGTGCCATAAAAAGAAGATGGTCTCTAATACTGGGGACTCACTGTAATTCCATTTTTAACAGGAATTTAATTCTTGAGAGTCACATGACAGTGGTCAGCTGTTCTATAGCTTTCTACATTTGAGGATGTAAGTCCAATGTATTTTAAAATGAAATCGAAAAGAGACCGTAGAGATGTTAAAAGTAAGAAATTTTTTTATTTTTACCCTCTATTTAGTACTTGTCACTTTATATGTACTTAAATTTATTTGAATGGGACAATTTCTTGTATAATGTGTGTGCGCTGTTTCTTTAATAGGACACATATATATTGAATTACTAAACCCCATCTGCAATATTTTTTTAATCAATACCCAGTACTTTTCACATCTGCAGTTTTGTATCCAAATGTAAAGAGTGATTTTTTTTTTTAAAGAAATATATACCCAAGTATATAATTGGTATATACAGAATGAATTCCAATAACCAACAATTACTATTCTTAAAATTGGCAGTTTTTAATTTTAATATTAAATTTTATCATATAACTTTATAATTCTTTTTAATATTACCCATATTTTAAAGATCTGAATAGCTATTATAACATAATTTTGTTGTCAAGCTTTTGAATCTTCCTATACTTGGATTTTGATTGGTTATTCTAGCTTTTGTAACAATGTTTCCCCCTAGTAAAGGATCGTTAATTAATTTGAAACTTTTAAAACCATTTATTTTATCTTTAACATCATCACTTGATAAGACACCAAGGGTGTTGAAACAAAATGGCTATTTTTGTAGTGATTTTATAACATTTATGTTATAATTTTTTTTTAATAAATAATAATTATATATATATATATATATATATATATATATATATATATATATATATAAATGTGTGTGTGTGTCAAGATTGAAGTCAAAACACAGAGGTGACACTTTTATGCTAAATGCAATTATGAGGCTGCATGATTGTGTTTAACATGAAACAGTGTGTTGCCTCTGAGTGTTGATTCAATGTTCACTTTTATATTTACATATACCCTATCTCTGATATTGAGCACTTTCTTATAATATAGCATACCTTAAAACTATTTGTTCACACACACACACACACACACACACACACATATATATATATATATATATATATATATATATATATATATATATATATAAATAAAAATTTTCACCCTAAGCCTGGTGAGAATGCCACTAGTACACAGGGGATTACAAAGGGTGAAGGTGAGAGAAAAGATTGCGTATAGGGGATATTGAGGAAAGGATAAAAGATGAACAGTGTTCAAGATGATAGAAGATGGCAATTGACATGGCATTTAAATTTTTGTAGATTGTAGTTTTCAGGGAAGCAAGTAAACAGAAAGGAGTTCCACTGTCAGGAAGTGTGAGAAAAGGAAACCTTGGAGTACAAGTGGTGGTTACATTTAACTCTTTTGAGAGGAAAAGAGTGGGAACTAGATGCCAGTCTAGTAGCACACTTAAATTCATGTAGTGGGAGCACCAAGGGAAAAAAAAGCTCATCAGAGCAGTTGCCATGAAAATATTTGTAGAAAAAAACAGAAGGAATCCATGTCAAATTGGTGAGAAAGTGAGTGAAATCAAGATGCTAAGGCAGGATGTATTGCATTCCAGATCCTTCTTTAGATTTTGTGAAGAATCCTAAGATGAATAGCAAGTGAGCCACACCAGATATGGCACCAGTACTCGATGCATGGTCAAATGGTAGATTTACAAATGTGCAAAATGGACTCTGACAAGAAAAAGCTTCTGGCATGAAGAACTAACTTTCTTTGCGGAAGATGCAACTATTGAGTCAATGCAGTTGTTTCACATCAAGTCAGTTGGAAACATGATGCCAAGAAGGCACAATGAGACGCTCTCCAATAGTCAAGCATCAGCCATACTGATGGCAGGCAGGGAAGTTTCTCTATGGTGGTTAAATAAGAGCAGTTTAGTTTTGGAGGCATTACAATTTACAAGCCATTTCCTGCCCCAGTTAACCACTGATTAGAGATCCTTTTCAAGAGCAACAGTCAGGTTAACTTTTCAGCTCTGACAGATTTTCTATTGAGACAGGAATAAATGGTAATGTCATCAGCATAAATGCCTACTGATGAGAACTGATGACATCAGGAAGATCATTGATGAAGATCAGAAACAGTGTGGGACGCAGGATAGAGCTTTGGGGGACATCCACATTCGTGTGAAAGATCTGAAAGTGAGCCCATTCAGAACTAGCTTCATTTCCTGATTTGATAGGAATAATTGGATTGAATCAGAATTGTCCTGTCATACGATAACACTGAGGCTTGTGTGGAAGACCAGCATGCCAAACTCTGTCAAATGCCTTCAAGATATCTAGAGCCACAGCTCAAACTTCACCATTATTATCTAGAGATTTATATACATACCTATTTCAGTGATGGCCATAAGCATATTAGCAGTAGACTTGGTAAAATGGAAGCCATAATGTTTGTCAGAGTAGGTCATGAGAGGTAAGATGATTAATTACTTCAGCATTGTTTAAAATCTCAACTACTTTGCCGAAATGTGGCAGGAGACTAATAAGGTGATAGTTGGAGGGGTCAGAATGTTCTTCAGAGTTCTTAAAAACAGGAACTGAAGAGTAATACTTGTAGAAAATACAAGTATAATAGCTGAATTCACATGGGGGGGAGGCTAAAAATAATGGAAGCATTAATAATAAAAAAGAAAATGCTAACATTCAATAACATCAACTATGAACATGGTCACAATGTGCTGACTGTGTTTGGAAAATAAAAAACATTCTCATCACTATAGATACACATATATAAAGATGTTTTGTTAAAAATAAAAATATCTGGAAACCTGAAGTCAAGACTGATAATGACTCATGGAATAGTGGAAAGTGCTTGGATATTTAGAACATTTGAACAGTTTTTACACATTTTTATGTCCAGAAAAGAATACACTTATTCAAACACAAGAAAAACTGAATAAAAAAACTAAATTACTGTACCTTGTCAGTAAACTTTAATGTATAAAAGAGGGATTGCTGCCCAAATACACAAATATATATTTGTGTTTTGTATATAAAATGTTTTCAGGATTAACTTATTTTGGTAGTTTATCTCTGTGTGTTCTAGTACTTCCATCTTAAGTTGATAGTGTAGTCTCAATGGTAAAAATTTTAATTCTTTGGATGACATAAAAAACCACCTTAATGAGTTCTTTGCTGAGAAATTACTGAAATTCTGGTAAAAATGGAATCTTTAAGTTGAAGGAAAAATGGAGAAATGTTGTTCAACAAATGGTTGAATAAAACTTGTATAATTTGTTTTCTGGAGAACATGCTGTTGAATTTCCTTTAAAAATCAGCTGGAACTTTCCAAACATATATATATATACACACACACACATATATATATATAATATATATATATATATATATATATATATATATATATATAGGGAGTGTTGCACAGTATAGTGGGGCATCATGTTGCAATTCAATCTGCCAGAAAGTTGGAATGACATGCTGTAATGCTTGGCATTCACCCCAGAAGCATCAATACAAACATTTCAGAGTGTTTGGGTGTCAATCTGAAGACAGTGTAGAGGATGGATGAATCTAATGGTGGTTACGAAGATATGCCAACTTGAAAACTCTATCTGATTGTTCTGATGAGAAAAGAAATCTTGAATTTGTTGGTGAGGGCCTCAGACACAACACAGCGGCCAACATCAAGTGTTTTGAGGAGGTAGTGCTGCCCTGGATCAAGAGGGTGATTGCTGGAAGACCCTATGTCTGGCAACAGGATTCTTCACCATGCCATACAAGCAGGAGAGCCCAATTATGGCTGTCAGACAATTTCTGCCACCACATCACCACTTACATCTGGCTGCCTAACTACCCAGACTGTAACCCCACTTTATTATTATGTGTGGGGTGCAATTGAGAGGGAGACCAAAAAAAAACTCCTTGTAACACGAAAGATGAATTGAAGGCAAGGATTATGGCAGCATTCACCTGCTTAAACAAGGAGACCATCCAGAAGAGTTGCAGGTCATTCCAAAATTGTCTTGAGGCAGTGGTTGAAGAAAATAGTAATGCTATTGAATAAATTTACTCTTTAGTATTTCAAGATATTTTCATGTAATTTTGGTAAATATATCTGTTAAAATGAGATGTCAGTGTTATTTTCATTTTTTGCATAATTTAGGCGACAATTTATCCATTGCATTGTGTGTGTGTGTTTGTGTATAAAATCTCAAAAAAACAAGTTTTGTTACATTCAACCCACAGCATCTGAGAATCTGTTTAATATTAGTTTGTCTAGAAAGTTCATGTCAATTTTTAAAGGAAATTAAAATACAAAACAAAATTATGCCATTAAATATTTATTCAACTAAATATGAACCATTTTGTTGCACAACCTTTCTCCATTTGTTTCCTTTAACTTAAACATTCCATCACCCCAGAATGTTGGCGGTTTCTCAGCAAAGAACTCATTAAGGTGTTTTTTTTTTTTTTTTTTATGTCCTCCAAAGAAATAAAATTTTTACCATTGAGATTATTTTGTAAAGACCTGAATAAATGAAAATCTGAAGGAGCTATGTCTGGTGAATATTGTGGGTGGGGTAACACATCCCAGCCAAGCAGCAACAATTTTTGCTGGGTGCCAAAGAAACATCAGGTCTGTCACTATCCTGATAGAAATCAACAGCTTTCTTGTTTGCAAATTCTGGGTGTTTTTCTTGAATTGTTGCATTTAATTAATCCATTTGCGAGCAGTACTTTTCAGAATCAATTGACTGGTTACTTGGCAGAAGTCCAGGATTCCTTTCCAATCCCACCAGATGCACAGCATGACTTTCTTCGGATGAAGACTTACTTTTTAGCTGGCTAAAGTTGGCTCATATCATTTATTCCTGGATATTTTCACTGAACATTGTTGTAAACAATCCATTTCCATCATCTGTCACAATTTACTTCAAAAAGGGTGTATTTTAATTGGGTTTATACAGCAAATCACAGATGAAATGCAATTCAAAAGATTCTTTTCCCTCAGATCATGTGGTACCTCAACATCGTAGTGTTTTGAGTACCCAAGCTTCACTAAGTGCTCATGGATGATGGATTTTGATAAATTTAGTGTTCCTACCAATTCCTGTGTTATGTAATATGGGTTATTCTCGATCAATGTCTTCATTTGGTTGTCATCTGCAGTTTGGGTCTACCTGAGTGTTCTTCATCAATAAGGCTACAATCACCAACTCTAAAACTTATCAAACCATTTCATACACTTCTGTTAGCTAAAGCACCTTCACTGTACACATCACATATCTTTTTATGTTCCGTACAAGGCATTTTTCCCTTTACGGTTAAAAAAAAAACAAAAAAAAAGCATCAATTGTCTAAAATGCCCCTTATAATCTTCCATTTTCATAGGGATGCAAAATTGACATGAATTAAGTAATTTTAAACTTTCTTTCTCAAAAGATAGTTTGAAAAGTGCTCTACTGGAAATGTATACATATATTTGTTGCTAAATCTGACATGTTTTAACATGTTGGAACATGAATGACTAAAAATCAGCATGAAATTTCTGGACAACTTAATATTTTTCTCATTTTTCCAGTTTTTGAATGAAATATTGTACATCCCCATCAAAATTGTGGATAATCTGTCCAAAGTTCTTTTTTTGTTTAAGTAATTTTATTTGTCTCAGTCATTATTAAGAACTGGGTGTTGTCAGTATAGTTGATTTTTGATTTTGTTGCCCAATGTCTTATTTAAAAAAACTGTAAAGAAGCAATAAAAAAACTCAAAACAGACCTTGTAAGTTGAATTTAACAGAACTTGTTTAAAAGAACTCTGTCTGTGTGTGTGTATATATATATATATATATATATATATATATATATATATATATATATATATATATATATATATATTACAAATGTTGTTACAGTGGATACTTGTATTTGAAATAGATGCCCCATTTTTATTTTAAACTGTGTGTATTATGTTTATCAGCCAGGCATTTAAGAAATGTTAAAGAAAATGTGCTCTTTGGCAGTGATTAAACCCACATCCTTGTTTGTAAGAGAAACCTCTGTTTGATCCAGTGTGCTTTACCACTTGGCTACAGAGAGCACCACAGTCAAGCAAAGTTCTATTTTCTATTTTAAGGAAAGCAAACTTCCTCATTTGGATATTTTTCTCGAAAAGCCAATATCTGCTCAGTTTCATTATCCACAGCATAAACAAAGCAATTTCTAAAGAATTAATAGATTTTTATTTTTAATCTGCCATTTTTATTACTTTAAACATTTTTATAATGGATACTCATATTTGATATAGAAGCCCCATTTTTATTGTAAACGGTGTGTATTAGTCACACTCTAATGTTTTGTTTTATTTTTAACATAGTTATTTACTTGTTTTATTTTGATACTAAGCAACAAATGTATGGTAACCTGTGAGGATCAAATTCTCTCTTGTATTAATAGTTTGTGGAAATTTATTCATGTGTTCATTCACACAGAATAAGACAAGGGTTAGGGTTTAATGTGGTATTTGGTATCTGTACAAAAATTGCCCAAACCCCATCAGTACTTCCTCTTTTTCTGGATGCCTCAAGCACTGGGTAATGACCCATCCCCCCGAGGAGATAATCCCTGGTGGAATGGCACCCTCTGGCAATCTGAACATAGATTCTAAATAGTTTTGAAGATATCTTTATAAATCTTAAATCATTATTTATCAATTAAAAAAGGTTTTTTCCAAAACTAATGTTTCCTATAATTTATTTTAACATCAGTTGAATTTTGGTATTATGTTATTAGTGATTGAACCTTCCTCTCAATCCATAATGTATTTTGATCTTTTTACAGATAGCAGCTGAGTGGCTGTCTGGTAAAATGTTTGGTATGAAAGTATGTTGAGAGCAGAAGTATGTCCTATTTCTTTCATATGGAAAAAAAATTGCACTCACTAGGCATCTATCAATGCATATTGATGATTTACAGAGACCAAAAAATGGATGAGAGCACAGTTAGGCTGTGGCTGATACTTTTCAGCATTGAAAATTGTTTGTCATGTTTAGGTTGTATTACAATTCTAATAAATCCTTTTTCAAAACAATAAACATTGCTGAGGAGTGAAAGTAGTTAATATAATAGTGTCAAGGGTAAAACCGTTCTTTTGACACACTTTTTTTTTTTTTGTGTGTGTAGGATGTTGTGGGCAATCTTGGAGCTTCATGTCCAAGATTTTCAAAAATTTATTAAGGAGAGAGAACAATAAAAGAACAGAAGATAATGATTGACATTGCATTTAAATTTTTGAAGAATAAAGTTGAGGGGAAAGCAATAAGTTGGAAAAGAGTTTTACTAGTGAGTCGTCCAAGAAACTGTTGGCATAAAACTTATGGTTACATCTAGCAATTTCAATTGTAAAATGATGAGACCAAGCTGGCAATCCAGTACTGCACTTAAATTCATAAAGTCGAGGTATCAAAGAGTAAAGCTCATTAGAACAATTACCATGAAAATATTTATAGAAAAAGTACATATTACAGCACTGGGAAAATGATTGAAGCTGAGATGCCAAGTCAAGACCAATAACATTGCAGATTCGGTTTTGAATTTTATCAAGAATCTCTAGATACATAGCAAAAGCACCAAACCAGATGTAAAGTTAAAACAACTAATCATCAGTTTCCATGAGAATTTAAGCTTTTTATTTATTTTTTTATTTTTATTTTTTTTCCAACTTTAATTTCAAGTAATTGTGAAATTGGAGGAAAAGTGATGGAATCAAGTAAAGATGTTAAAAATTACTAAATTAGCTACAACTAACAATTATTCTTGTCACAAACTCTTGATTTTTCCAATGGCATTTAGCCAAAAAAACAGTGAGAAAGGGGATAATATGCCGGTTTTACATGCTTTGAATAACAGAAAATTTACCGATGTGACATTTTCTACCACAGTATATGACAAAAATAGAATAAATCTGTGAAGAATTTTCAAATCCAATCATCAATATAATCTACAGAAAAAAAAATCTTGTAAATATCAATTGTCTTTATTAAACATTACGGTCGTAATATTTGTTGTCAGCCACAAAACTATATCTTTCAAGAATAATTAAAGGGAGAAAACTCTTTATTAAATTGCCACCAATCTAAGGGAAACTACTCTGTAATTTCAAAAATATTCTTCCTTTTCTTTTGCATTTCCCCACTCTCCATCCATCCTTTTTTTCCGTTCCCTTTCTTTTTCCTTTTATCCTACTCATCTTTTCTTTTTCCCTTTACTTTTTCCCTTTAGCGTTTCCCACTCTCTTCTTTCCTTTAGCCTTTCTTTTTGTTAGTTATGAGTTCCTCAAAGCACGTTTTTTTCCTTTCAATTTTTTTTTGCTTACAAAGCAGGGCTTGTGCTTGTAAACTTCAATTCATTTTTTTTGTAATGCTTTTGAAAATATTAAAAAAAATCCTAAAGATTCATTTTACATTAGAAACCATGGGAATACTTGGACTGCCAAAAAATTTGTATATACACACAGAAAAAGAAATCAGTGGCTGTGTAAATAATAATCACATTGTTGACTCGCTCATAATTACTAGTGAGTTCATATTTACGAAATGCATGCCATAATTTTTAGATATTCATTGTGACTTCTTTTTAAATACTGTGTGAGTCAGAGGACTGTGTTAATTCATAAAGTCAAGGTATCAAAGAGTAAAGCTCATTAGAACAATTACCATGAAAATATTTATAGAAAAAGTACATATTACAGCACTGGGAAAATGATTGAAGCTGAGATGCCAAGTCAAGGAAAAGTGATGGCTGTGATGATGATTACAAAACTGTGTGTGTGTATATATATATATATATATATATATATATATATATATAAGTAAAGGGAGAGCATTGTCCTGCAATTTTTCTCTCGTTCCCTCGTGGTAAATCTCATTTCTTGTATCTTCATATCATGGGGAGTAACTCCATTGGAATATAAAGTAACATTATTTTTTTTCTTTTTAAACTGGCAATATACAATTTCACATGTGTACGTACAAGCTACTTCGAAAATTAATCTCAAAGCCAAGGGACTTTAATGGCACTAGCTTCCAAAAACATCAGGAATAATCTGTAAAAAATTTGTGCTTATTACCAGTTATTTTGATGCTTCTTCAATTACGAAGTTTAAAACAAAGACGCAAAGACAGACACGCAAAGACACAAAGACAGACACGCAAAGACACACGCAAAGACACACACACACACACACACACACTGACACGCGACTCAAGATTTAATTAAAACTTACCTTAGCCGACACGATTCATCCAGTGATGAAAAGCCCTCCAAAACCTCAAGTCAGATGACACAATAGATTTTGTAAAGAAAAAAGGAAAACTTTTCTTAGCTGATGCATTTTATCCTCTAATGGACTTTATCAAGGCAAATGTAAGGATTTTATTTTGCAACAAGTACTTAAACAGAAGTAAACATTTTTTAATTAAAGAATGCTCTTAAATATACATCAGACGAACTGAAAGTCAAGGTAAATGATGGAGGACATGAAAAGGATATAATGACTAAGAAATGAAAATAAGTAAATATTGAATTTTTTATTATTATAATTTAGTTATTATTTATATTATTTTGGTTTGAGATTATTTTATGTATTATATATTTTAAATAATAGGTTTTGAATCTAACCATCTTCTTTTAAGTTTTTAAAATTGTTATAATCATGTATATTGATTTGGAAAAAGAGTATTTCTTTCAGGAACAGAGATATTTGAAAAAATCCAGGTTGCAGATTTATATTTTGGTATGATTTGATAGCAACACTCTCAAGAATTTTTCATCTAAATAAGTTACTTTATTAGTTAATTTAAAACCATAGACATAAAAAAAAATATGACTAGATATAAAATATACAGAAATTTTCATGTAAAGAAAAGCCTAAATTTACTAAAAATGCTTCTAACAAAAATAAAATTACATCTTCTGACACATAAGATCACAAATGTGCCATTTAATCAATAATCAAGGTTTTGTTGCTTTTATCCATACAGTCCTTTTATAGATAGATTTTTAGTTATAGCTGAATTCACACACACACACACACACACACACACACACATATATTGCAAAGAAAGACTTCAAATTCTTGAAATTTGACAGGGACCATGTTCGTATTGTTCAACAAAACTTATTTAAAAGAATTCTTATTGCCTAAATACACCTTATATATATTTATAGGTACCGCCAAAGATTCACTCGACAAGCATCTTTGAAAGTGAGACTATAAAGTCAAAGTATGTAAAATTGAATGAAATAATGTCAACGAATACTTGTCACTTTCATAATGCTCGTTGTAGTAGAGACTTTGTAATCGCAGATACATCTATAGTACGCCACCTCAGACACCTTTGAATAATCTTGCACTAATAGTACTTGCTCTATAATGCTCTCTCGAATAGTAACCACTAAATAGTAATCTGTATATAGAAATAGTATAGTGAATAGTATAGAGAATAGCAACTGTATAGTAATAGAGGATAGGACAGAAATGGTGATCAATTAGATGCCACACTAATTCCCATATACACATTTCCTTTACTATCATGTGATCTACTTATTTAAAATGAGATTGCCTGTGTTTGCTTACTGGCGATCTATGTTCAAACTACAGTGTTGGCAGTGACACTTTATTCCATTATAACAAAATATTAGATTACTTAGAATATTTATTTAAATTTTTAAGATTATATAAAAAAAGTACTCACATTATATTTGTAATGTAATTTTTGCAGTTATGTCCCACATAGAATTAGGTTTGGGAATATTTTCTATCAAGAGTTGTCAACACCTTTACAAGCCATTTTCTGTCCCAGTTAACCACTGATTGGAGGTCTTTTTCAAGAGCAACAGCCAGGTTAACTGTCAGCTCTGATGGATTTGCTATTGAGACAGGAGTAAATGGTAGTATCATCTGCATAAATGCCTACTTGGGAACTGATGACATCAAGAAGATCATTGATGAATATCAGAAACTGCGTAAGACCCAAGATAGAACCTTGGAAGAAACCCTCGTATGAAAGGATCTGGAAGTGAGCCTGTTTAGAATGACCTTCATTTCCCAATTTGATAGAAATGGTTGGATTAAATCAAACAATTGTCCTACCATAGCCTTGAAGCTTGGGTAGTAGACCAGCATGCCAAATTCTGTCAAATGCCTTCAGATATCCAGAGCCAAAGCTCGAGTTTGGAGAGAACTGGAACCAGCTCAGGAACACATTTCTTTAGGATGATGGCAGGGATCCCATCACCTCCACTTGCCTTATGGGAGTCTAATTTAGGAATGATGTCTGAGACTAATGATGGAGTTATGTGCATATCACTTGGTAGAATCTCTGTTCTAGTGGGGAAATCAGGTGTTGGTACTCCCAATAAGTCAAGTGTTGAGTTGGAAGAGAATTTCCAAGCAAAACATTCACTCTTATCTACTGTAGATGTCAGAACTTCAAATTGATTGAATAGCTGTTGTTCAGAACACACGTGCAGAGCTGCCAATAATCTCTAGAACTGAATTTGTGTGATGCTTTACGTTGTTTTTTATTCTATCAGCTAACAGTAAATTCACTTCTTTGAGGATACACTTGTACTCATTACGAGCAGACACAAAGAGACATGTGTTGCATTTAGACATGTCACTCTGGTACAAATGGAAGAAGTGATTCTTGTGGGCCAAGTATGCAGGTGAGAACCAAGGAGATGAATGCAGTTTAACTTAGTATTTCCTTGCTGGAATGAAAGCCTTGATGCCAACTTTCACCCAGGAGACCTCAGACATGCATTTTTGAACAGGATGATTAAAAACTTAATTCTAAAGGATGTCACAATCTGCCTGTTGATAACAAAGATATTTTATTGGTAGGAGGTTCTTGGTTGGTTGGGGAACAGAAAGATGTTTACAGATATTATCACATGATCAGAGTTGCCAAGAGGGCAGAGCTGCATAGTACGACATGAGTCTGAGATAGAGGTAAAAAAGAGTGTGTTCATCAGGGTTACTGGGGAAACGTGTGCAGAATTCCATCACTTGTGTGAGAGATTGAGTATAATGATCTTGAACAAAAACCTGAAGAGAGATATAAGAAAGTTTACTGCAGGATAGCAAGGGATTGCACTCTCAATGACAAGTTCTTCTATGTACGGTGTTCTTTCAGGACTTGGTCTATCATGACTCTCCACAACTTCCTCTCTTATGCTTATTAGCTATGTTTGTCTTTTTATTGTCTTTCCTAATCCCTGTTTTGCCAAACATTTACACAAGCTTGTCAAGTAGGTTATTTTCTTTTTTTCCCTGTCACTTTTGCTTTCAATATGTCCTGTGAGTATCTAATTTTCAAATCCCTCTTTCCTCATTGTAAGCTAGAAATTTAAATTGACTCTTTCTGATTCTAAGTGTCTAACTTGAAAACAACCAATAGGGCTATTGTTAAATTAGAGGGCCACTTTGAAAAAGTATACTTTGGGTCTTTCAAACAGGTGCTATGTTCATAAAACTTTCTTCAGCTTACAGAGGTATAGGAGCCTGTACTGCAATATTGGGTTATGTATGTGAAATCAGAGAAAGAAAATATACACCCACTGATAGAATGAAATATCATTAAAAATGCTCAGAGCTATAATTCAGGTGCAGTATACTGTAGGCTGTGTCAAGAAAAATTGGCCATCATCACCTTTCTTGACTAGATACTTTCATTAAATAAAAGTAGTTGAACATTGGCAAATACAAAAGAAAATATCTATTAGTGCATTTGGCACCAGATTATTGGTTCGATTTTCTAGTATTTAATAGAATAGACAAACTTGAGCTCTATCATGATATATACACCAATATGTTGATAAAATTGTCTCTTAGCACTTACTATCTGATGAGTTGATTTAGCAAAAAATGTAGTATTCAAATATATTACATCTTAAATCAAATTTATACTTGTGTATATATATATATATATATATATATATATATATATATATATATATATATATATATATATATATATATATAACAAGTTTTCTATCTGAATTTCTTTCTGGGATGTGGAGTTATCATTATTTCTCTTATTTATATTCGGATTATTGTCCTCATCATTGTTGTTGCCATCTCAATGTTTTGCCTGTTGTGGCTTCTGCCCTAACAACTGACTTTGACTGTTGGCTTTTTCCAAGACTTAGGTGTTATATCACATCATAATTCTTTTTAATATATATCATAGCTCTGTTATTTTACTTTGAGCACTATCTTTTATTCTTGGCATTTACTGTACACTACTTTATATATAATGTGCATGTGTACGTGGAGTGGGGGGAGAATTACAACAAATGCTGGTTATGATTAACACTAAACATACCTGGACACTTATATAAGACTGACTTCATTGATAAAATCATTAGTCTGAAGAAATTCATCCAAGGAATGAAATGTGTTACTTATTTTTTTTTTTTTTTTTTTTTACCCATTTTGTCATTTCATTACTCGGATCTGTAGATTTGTATGCCACATTTTCAACAAATTGTACAGTGTGTCCATAAAGTCTCTTTACAATTTTAAAAAATATATTACAAAGAGAGCTGATGTGGTGCCATAACTAGATGACCTTCAAGAAAACATCATTTCTCAGAAAGATGGTGTGTCAGCACATTGAGGACTGTATATTTGAGGGTTTCTAAATCAAACATTTCCAGACTGGTGAATTGAAAGGGATGACCCAATTCCTTGGCCACCTTGTTTAGCAGATATCACTCTCCTACACTCTTTTCTATGGGGACATCACTGATCTAAAGCAAAAAAAAAGCACTGATGCCATTGCCACCATTGATGAGGATATACTATATCATTTGAAACACAAGAACTTGGCAAGAAATTGAGTACTGACTTGATATGCTTTGTACAATGAATGGTGTGCATATTGTTATAGTGGAACACACCTATTCTATAGATAATAGACTCTTCCACCTATAATAAGTAGGAGTAGTAACAGTAATGAGAGGGTCGGTGAGTCAGTCGATGCTGGACAACCGTTAGTCACATACTAAAGTATCAGTGACTGCAACTAGATTACTCTGCATCATTACCTATTATATCAAGTTCCTAACGTTTTGTACGTCGAACCTATTTTAGAACCGACTTAGTACAAATACAAGCCTCCACTGTGAAACCACTCCATAACACATATAGAGGTGTATTAAATTAGTTAAAACAAATTCAATATCTACTCCTCATATTGTAACAATTTCCACATATTTGTCTGTTTATTTACTTTTGTAATGATTTTTTAAATTGTAAAGAAACTTTATGGACACTTGTGTATAATTGGCAGATCTGTACACACTTTCAAATGACTAGTTTTAATTGTTAATTAGTGCTAAAATGACTTTTGTATTGTTCATATGAATGGTTGTAGTAGTAGTAGTAGTAGTAGTAAAGTACAACACAACTTGATGATTGATGACTGTCATTTTATTTAGAGAAAAATTGAAGAGAGTGATCAAACAAGGTAGAAAGTTGCCTTATTTGAAATCATTTAACCATGGTTAACCACACAGAAGGCAGAGATACTGATGAATACTGTGACAAATGCTTATTGGTTACTTTATGCATTCTTTGGTCAAATTCAAATTCAGCATCTGATGATATATACTTTCTGGGTCACATGATTTTGTAACATGTCACTAATTTCATGATGAAGTACATGTCATCTACACTTGATTATGACTTGCTGCTGGACATGAATGCAATGTTCTCTGACCTTTGACCAAACAACATTATTGCCAATAACTTAATTTTCAACATTTAACAGTGGAATGAGAACAGAAAGTTGGTGATGAGCCATCATCTTAATTAAGACAATAAATAAACTTCCAGTAATTGTGGTAAAATTTAAAATGGTAATTTATTTATGACAAAGTTTCTATTTACATTATTCGGACTATTGTCCTCATCTTTGTCACTATGTTTATCACAATGTTTCGGTTGTTGTACACTCCAGCCTTCTTCAGGTGGTTGGAATGTCGAAGTGAACCCTTTATTTTGCTCACTGGGGTAGACTGTTGTAGTTCCACGTGCCATGTTTAATGGATGTTAGTTATCTCCTGTTAATTCCCCTCTGAAAGTTCTCCACTGCCTTAACCAGGTATTGAACTCACACTCTTTGGGTCCTGTCACTGGATCTAACCAACACCTTTATCCATATGTGTCCTTGAGGACATCTGTGTATGAATTTCTGGGTATTATAAACCTAATGTCTTCAGCCACCATTTTTTACCAGAACTCATATTGCAATTTTTGTTGTTATCACTTTTCTCTGGCATTCCTTATTACTGGTTCCCATATTGTATTCATTTCTATGCTTGGTCGGCTCAGGATAGAATAGTGTACATAATACCTCATCTCAGAAATATCGACAGACAAAGTTTCTGTATGTAAAGATGGGTGTCATTTGGTTTTTGTATCTTTCATAGTAAACTATCTTATTTAACGTGTTCATATAAACGGACATCTCTCTGATATATAAAATAACATTTACTAATGTTATTACTCAAAGTTTTAAGGAAGAAATGAATTACAAGTGTATATTGACTTAAAGAAACTGGCATATAGTTTGTTATTGATTCTTTTGATCATTAATGGCTTTGCTTCTCTTTCAATAATGACGTGAGTCACTTAGTGTAGAGGAACTGGCATTTTTGATTTGACTGATTGATTTATTGATAATAAATATAAGACTTTGCAACAGGTGTACTGTAGCAAAGCATTATATTATTTTTATTATTTTTCGTCTGAACTGTTGTCCTCATCTTTGTTGTTGGTATCACAATGTTTTGTCTGTTAGGCCCTTTTTTATTTTTTCTTTGTCTTTTTCTTTGTCTTTTTCTTTTTGTCTTTTTTTCTTTTTCTTTTTTTTCTTTCTCTTTTGTCTTTCCTTTCTCTTTTGTCTCCGTCTTTCTTTCCTTCCTTCATTCATTCAGACAATTTTAGCTCTTTGAAGTCTTAGCTCCTTGGTACTCAGATATGGTTACTGCTTTTCTACAATTACAAACAATAATGACTCCTAAGAGTGTTTTTATTGGTCTTATCCATTGTGGAATTCATAAAAATATCTAGTATAAAACGCATTTAAACTTCATTCTAGTGTACAGACATCTATGTTTAAGGGTATCCCCTCCATTCCTTAAAGGAAATTCTATTTATAGTCATTATATTAACCCTTTTATTTTTAATATTTGCTCTCCTTGAGGCTGAAATATCAGCTCAAAGTGTTAAAATATTTTAATTTGAATTAACGTGGTAAAACCTACCAGTATTGATTAGTCAGTGAGCTAAGGTTAATTTTGTTAGTATTTCAATTTCTATTCTTGTCATAGCCAGGGCACTAATATATTTTATTTGTTAATCAAATAATGATTAGCTACAGCTGTTTGCATGGATTTTAGACATTTGAATGCATGTCTTCAACACACGTCTCACTCTGTATAAGCGAAGGGAGCTTACTCTGATATATTTTATAAGCCATTTCAAGGGCAGTGGCTCAAGTGGATTAATCATTTTTATTTGATAAATAAATATTTACGAAATTACATCGTTGGAGGAAGGAAATTAAATATAAATTCTTAGAATATATTTATTTTATATGAAAAAATAAGAGTTAAAAATAATTTGTAGGACATTTTGTTAGTTTTTAAACCCTCATTTGAGCTATCTTTTTGGCTTTTAGATTTGGATTACAAATATCAGTGAATGGGGGAGATGCAAATTCACACCATTACATTCTCAGGGTGATGTGCATTAAAAGAAGGATATTTATAAGAAAAAAAAATTAAATCTATATCAAAAAATTATAAAGCTATTAAGTGATGGGAAGATATCTATTTTGTTTTACTTATATTTTTGACTGTCATACATGAGGAAGAGACAGCTGAAATTACTAGGATACCTAATGAGGAAAGAGGACTTTGAAAATTTGATACTCACAAAACAGACTGAAGGCAAGAGGGGCAGGAAAACAACCTACCTTGCAAGCTTGAGTAACTGGACGGTAGTACAAGGTTTAGGAGATAACAACAAAATTTATTAATAGCTACAAAGGACAGGAAATTGTGGAGAGCCATGATCACCAACATTCTGAAAGGACATGGCACATAGAAGAATAATGTTTTCCAGACACTTATTTGAATAATTACTACCAGAAAATAATTGAAGAATATTCACTGTTAGTTTAGCAATTTAGCAGAAGGTATCTAAATTTTACCTTTGATATTGTATGTGGATGTTTGTTTCAATGGTAATTTCTAAGTTCATGCCTTTTCGTTTTATTTCTACAGGCACAGCACAAAACATAATTGGTGCCTTGTAACTGGGATCAAAACTGTTTCATTTAGAGAATTGAACTTTTTCAATTATTTAATTAAAATTTGCCAGCACAAAAATAAAACCATATTGTGGTAGTCATAAGTTCTTGAAAATAAAAACTTCTCATTTAGATTATGAACATTAACTTCTTAATACATTTACTGTCACATGATACATAGATGTGCATCTTGTGGCATGTGTCTTGCTTCTGTCACACGTGTGTCTATTCCAGGGTTTTATTTAAGGTAGTGTAGTGTTAAGGTAGTATTTGTTGCTGTGTTTTTATTTATTTTTTTATCAAGGAAAAAAAAGTAAGCATTTCACATGGTACACTGTGGAAGAGTTAAACAAAACCAGTGTGATGAGCATCTATTATTATTGTTGTCCTTTATGCCTTTAATAAATTTTATTTTATTTTCCAACCAAAGCATATGTTGTCCTATATAGCAATCTAATGTAATACCTTATAGCAATATCATATAATGCTGGTTCTTGTTTGATCACTGAAGTTAAGTAACATTGATCCTGGTCAATACCAAGATGGTTGTCTGGGAATACCAGGGGCTGTAAGTTTGGATGGTGTGTGGGATAATGGCTATGAATGAGAAATCAGTGCTGTGTTTGAAATATAGTTATTCTTGTTATATTCACTTAAGCACAAATAATCTTAGGAAAGGTATGAATCCATGTCTTTTTCCCTCCAGCTATGGGTTAAATAGCAGGACAGACTGAGTTCTATAGTCTTGGTTGACAACCAGTCTAATACAGAAAGTAATGGCAGCTTATTGTGGGAATTCTTCTGCCATATCAGTCATTCATTAATGGATCAATTGATGATCCATTAATAGATAAAAAAAAAGATATAATCATTCAGAAAACATTGTAAATACTACGTTTTTCTTGTTTTACATACCCATCTGCTTCTCTCTCTCTTTATCCACTTGTCCATCTGCTTCTCTCTCTCTCTATCCACTCGTCCATCTGCTTCTCTCTCTCTCTATCCACTCGTCCATCTGCTTCTCTCTCTCTCTATCCACTCGTCCATCTGCTTCTCTCTCTCTATCCACTCGTCCATCTGCTTCTCTCTCTCTCTCCATCCACTCGTCCATCTGCTTCTCTCTCTCCTCTATCCACTCGTCCATCTGCTCTCTCTCTCTCTATCCACTCGTCCATCTGCTTCTCTCTCTCTCTCTATCCACTCGTCCATCTGCTTCTCTCTCTCTCTCTATCCACTCGTCCATCTGCTTCTCTCTCTCTCTCTATCCACTCGTCCATCTGCTTCTCTCTCTCTCTCCACTCCACTCGTCCATCTGCTTCTCTCTCTCTCTATCCACTCGTCCATCTGCTTCTCTCTCTCTCTCTATCCACTTGTCCATCTGCTTCTCTCTCTCTCTCTATCCACTCGTCCATCTGCTTCTCTCTCTCTCTCTCTATCCACTCGTCCATCTGCTTCTCTCTCTCTCTCTCTATCCACTCGTCCATCTGCTTCTCTCTCTCTCTCTCTATCCACTCGTCCATCTGCTTCTCTCTCTCTCTCTATCCACTCGTCCATCTGCTTCTCTCTCTCTCTATCCACTCGTCCATCTGCTTCTCTCTCTCTCTCTATCCACTCGTCCATCTGCTTCTCTCTCTCTCTCTCCACTCGTCCATCTGCTTCTCTCTCTCTCTCTATCCACTCGTCCATCTGCTTCTCTCTCTCTCTCTATCCACTCGTCCATCTGCTTCTCTCTCTCTCTCTATCCACTCGTCCATCTGCTTCTCTCTCTCTATCCACTCGTCCACCTATTTTTCTCTCTCTCTCTATCCACTCGTCCATCTATTTTTCTCTCTCTCTCTATCCACTTGTCCAGCTGTTTCTCTCTCTTTCTCTCTCTCTCTATCCACTTGTCCAGCTGTTTCTCTCTCTCCCTCTATCCACCTGTATATCTACCTCTCTGTCCCTCTCTCTCTATATACCTCTGTCTAGTTTTAGTTCTCTCTATCTTGTTCAACTACCTCTCCCTATCACTTTCTCACTTGATTATAGGACAACCCACCCTCATCATTTCCTACTCTTGTTTTTCTTTTTATTATATTTGGAACAACAGACCTCTAATTAATTGCTGTTACATTGCTTGACCATCTACTTTAATAATAGATGCCAGGAATTGGTACAGGAAGTCATTACTAGTATATTTTTGTTAACAACTGCAAAGTGTATTTTGATATTTACTAAGTTTACTTTTATCTGGCACAAGTTCACAGTCGGAGAGCCAAAATGAAGATCAGGTTCATTTTACGAACAATGGTTTGTAAAACTAATCCATTGATAATTGCGTGCGATTAGCACACTTTGTCTGCCAAGGAACTTTTCCTAACTCCCATTAAGTGGCATTGCATAAAATTCTTTTTAATCATTTCACTCCAAGCAAGTCAATATAGCCACTAAGATGGAAAGATTTACTGAGAATAAAAAAGTCTAACAAAAAAAAAATAATTAAAGAAACTAAAAGAAAGGCAGGATTCAAGGAAACAGAAGATAATGATTGAAATTACATTTAAATTTTTGAAGATCAAAGTCGACTGGAAAGCAAGAAGGTGGAAGAGTTCCACATGCAAGAAGTGCAAGAGAAGAAACTATTAGCATAGAACTTAGTTACTTTTAACAATTTCAGCTGTAAAATGATGAGACCTAGCTGCCAATTTAGTCCTGTATTTAAACTCATAAAGTCTAGGTATCAAAATGAAAGTTTTTCAGGATAATTACCATAGAAATATTTATAGAAAAGACAGGAGGAAGCTATTTCACATCAGTAGAAAGTGACTGAATTTGAGATGCCAGGTTAAGATCGGTTATATTACAGACTCTTCTTTTGGATTTTAAGAATCTTGTATCCTTGAATAATGTTACAAACAAAGGTGGTACTTGAATGAAAGGAACAGCAACACGGGCATAGATGAAAGTAAGAGAGGTTTATTGTAAAAGAGAATACACTACTGAAAAACAGGGAATCAGTTAGCAAGCTAGTAATTCCAGAAGCAAGTCTGCCAGGTATATCTTGTGCTTACTATATATTTATCTACTGATATAGTCAGTCCACATATGCGATAGGGAGTGTGGGACATTCCATTACAACAAATTTTGAGATATATAGTAAAAGCACTAAACAAGATATGGCAGAAATATTCAATGCATGGAAGAATGATAGATTTATAAATATGTAAGATAGACAATTTTTCTTGCCAGAATCTAGCATATCTGTGAACCAAATTTTCTAGCAATAGAACTAGTAATTGATTCAATATAATTGTCCCATTTTGTCAGTAGAAAATGTTATCCCAAGAAGGTGCAACGAATTGCTCTCCTGGAGGTTTGCATCAGCAATGGAAGGCAAAAAAGGTTCTCTAAGACATTTAAGAGATCAGTTTCACTTTAGAGGCATTAAAATTTACAAACCATTTCTTACCCCAGTTAACAAATTGAAGACCAATTTTGTAAACAACTGCCAATTCAACCTTATCAAACCAACTAGGCTTACCATGAAGACAGGAGTAAATAGTTGTCATCAGCATAGGTATTGGAACTTGTTGATGAAAATTAGAAACCAAGTAGGTTCATGGATAGAGCCCTGGGGAACACCTGCATTAATATAAAAAGATGTAGAAGAGTGGCCATTCAAGACAATTTTTACTTCATGATTTGATAAGATAACCTTTCAACTTGTGAAGAATACCAGCATACTGAACCCTATCAAATGCCTTTGAGATATACAAAACAAATTCCTGAGCTTCAGCATTCTTATTTAAAGCTTGATAAACTTTTCTGAAATAAACGTTAATAAATCAGCATTTGACTTAGAGAAGTGAAAGCCATATTGCTTATCTGAAAAGAGACCTGCAAGGTGAGATCCTTAACCAATTAAGAGTCAATTAAAGCTTCTAGTACTTTGCCAAAAAGAAGTAGAATAGGCTAATAGAATGATCAGATGGTTTGCCCGAGTTCAAAGTATTTATTGAAGAGTTTAGAGAGAAATATTATACCATAAGCTATCACAAAGACACAAACCATCTCTCTGTCTTACACACTTCAGCTGCAGGATGCCGTAGTAGCAAAATGTTTCCTTCTCCCTTTGTGGGACTTCTTAGTCTCCAAAAAATCATGTGTTGCATTTAACAAAATACTATCATTTTACTATGTCCTGTTAAAAAAGTGTCCCGGGTAAGATGATAAATAACATCCAACATCAAGGCTTTGATCAGGAGGTTTTGAGGAGCATAGAACCACCTCTTAATTGCTGGTGTTCCCAGGTCCACCCTGACTCAGAGTGGTAGCACCTGTCAGGGTCTCAGCTATAGGCAAATAGTTAACCCTCCCAAAGGGGGTCAAAACACTATGAAAGTATAAAAATAGGTTTTAATACCAGCAATACTTTTTTTGGAGAAAATTATTACCAGCAGCACATTTTTGAAAAAGAAAAATATTACCAGCAATACATTTTTGGGAAAAAAAATTACTAGCAATAAATATCTTGTCAGCATTAAATAACCCATTGAGGTTGATATACCGTAAAACAAACCACTGTTAAAGAAAAAAAATTATGACTACAATAATGGCTCTACTACAACCTATCAAAGAACAAAAAATATTCCTCTTCACACAAAGAAGTCAATACCAATACAGCTTTATGGTAGGCAACCAGTATAATATAGCAGGTATACAATAAACAGTTTGACACAAGATTAAAATAATGAGACACTGTGAAGCTCAAAGTTGCTATATTGTAATTAGCTGTTTCCACATAGGAAACATTTGGCATTCATTGACCAAACAGCTGTCATTGTCAGTTGAAATTTATAAAATCTCTTTGAAAATCGCTTTTCAGGAAAAGAACTTAAGTCCACTGTTATTGATGGGAATTTCCTTCCTAACCTTTTGTTTAAAGTAGTGTTGAAAGTCAACATCTTGATTATATCATTATATTCACATCTAGTTAAATGTGCTATCCATTTTTGTTGTTGCTGGTGCTGGAAGTTTTCAAGTGATGTGGTTTTTGTTATTTGGCAAAGCTTTTTGTGATTCTGTAGCACCAGTCTGTAGGATCTGATGAAGGGTTGTCGTCTTTTAAACCTAGAATATCCATTTGTTTGAAGCCATTGTTAATCATTGAGAAAATGGTTGTATACAGCTTGTTGTGTCCATAAGGAAATACATAAGTAAAAATTAATTTACTATTACAGTATCATGTCCATAAAAAATAAATAAAAATTAACTATAGTGTTGAAAATAATGATAATTATCATTAATTCACTCATTCTAAACCAATGAGAATCAACCCCACTTTTCTCCTCTGCACATAAACACGTGTCATTCTCACTATCAGACAAGCAGTTCACACGGACAGGTCATTAACATGCATGTCAGTTAAAATGTTGTCTCCTTTTCTGGCCATAAGTGTAACATTTATCTTTTAGTACTCAACAAAAATTGAGGTAAGAAAACCCAAGACACTTATTGTATTTTTCCAACTAAATTATCTAGACATTCATTATACATATCTACACTTTGCTTATTCTTTATGTTATGCTTCTGTCAGATTCCAATCAATATTTGATCCACAAACTCACTCAGTATTACTGTCTCTCACGTCTCCAACACCACATAACAACTAGATAATAAATAATATTAATTTTCTTATCTGTCTATATCTCTGAGATGAGATATTATGATTACTTGCATTATTCAAACTATTATCCTTATACAATGGCCAAAACATTGTGAATATGACAATGAATGTCATATTCACAATGTTTTGGCCATTATACACTCCAGCCTTCTTCAGGTGATTGGAATTTCAAACCAAACCCTTTATTTTGTCAAATGGGGTAGATTGTTCTAGTTTCACATGCCATGCCTCTTCGGGATGTCTCAGTTATTTGCTTTTAACTCAATTCTGATGTGGCTTGGTATTGAACTATTATCTAGTCACTGGATCTAACCAACATCTTTATCCACTGGGCCATGTGTTCATAAGTACATCTGTGCATGAATTTTTGGGACTCATAAACCTAATGTTTCAGCAATTATTTTTTACCAGTGCTCATATTGCAATTTTTTTTGTTATTGCATTTTTTACCAGAGCTTATATTGCAATTTTCATTATTCATTGCTTTTCTCTAGAACTCATTATTACTGGTTCCCATATTGTATTCATTTCTATGCTTGGTCAGCTCAGGAGATTTTTGTGGCCTAGCATATGTGCTGAATATGGCAATGAAGATGAGGATAACAGTCTGAATGATGTAAATAATTCAAGTACTCATTTTGTTGTTTCCATGATATGCTGTTTTTCATTTTTATGAGTATTTTTGTCTATAAAAATGTTAGGTGGGGGGTTATAATTATTTACTCAGTTATAACTTCCTGACAAGCTGATAATTTTGATAGGAGTAAAGTGGTTTGAGAGACAATATTACTTAGCATTATGCTATCACAAGTGGCTCTCTTTAGAGATGTTTACTTGATGCTATTTCATAGTGCTACCTAAGAAGCCAGTTGTAAACAAATGTGAACTCCATAGAAAAATCACCCTAATAAACTATATAACAAACCTTATCCTTCAAATTCTGATGAAGAGAGCACGTAGCATAATTTGTCCAGAAATAGGACAAGAATAGTGTGATTTCATTAAAGACATTGCTACAACAAATGCAATATTTTTCAATCATTTCACCCCGAGCAAGGCGGGAATGCCACAAGTACTCAAGGGTTTACAGGGAGTGAAAGAGAAGACTGAGTATAGGGAGGATTGAGAAGAGGATTAAAGATGGATTGGATTCAAGAAGATAGAAGATGGGGGTTGATGTTGCATTTAAATTTTTGAAGATTGTAGTTTCCATGTAAGCAAGAAATCAGAAGGGAGTTCCACAGGTGGAAAATGTGAGAAAATAAACTGTTGGAGTAAAATTAGTGGTTGCATTTAACTAGTTCAACAGTAACAACCTAGATGCCAATTTAGTAGCATGTTTAAATTTATATATTTGGAATACCTGTGTAAAAAAAAAAAAAAAAAAAAAAAAAAAAAAAAATCAGAGCAGTTGCCATGAAAATACTTATAGAAAAGACAGAGGGAAGCCACGTCATATTTGTGAGAAAGTGACTGAAGTTGAGATGCCAGGTCAGGATTGATTATTTAACAGACCCTTCTTTGGATTTTGTCAAGAATCTCAAGGTGTACAGCAGAAGCACCAGACCAGATATGGCAACAGTATTCAATGCACTGTTAAATGGTAGATTTGTAATTGTGCAAGATGGATTTTGACAAGGAACATTTCATACTTGGAATGATATCAGAAAGAGCAATGCAAATATGGAAGGATACATACTTATGTTTTATAGATTATGCAAAAGCGTTTGATAAAATAGAGGACAAGTCATTTGAAATACGAGGTAAACTTGATTTTTGGGAAAGATTTTAGAATAATTGAGAACTTATAATGGGAGAAAACCCAGTTGAGTTTTAAGTGTGAGTATGAACTTCCCCTCCTTGAAATGGGGAAACCATTGCTGTGCCATTCTGTTGGTAATGAAGTCCTCTCAATAGACTGTACAGATGTCTTGAGCAGCTTTATGACCTTGATTAAAAGCAAAGAGAGGAAGATGTCAAACATGCTCATTCTTGTCTACTTGGTATTCCATATCAAAGAGGTGTCTAATCTGAAATAAATTTCAATGGCATTAGACAAAGGTTTCACAGGACGACCAGAGTAAAAATAAGTAAAAATATTCTATAAAAGATTATTCTTCAAGATCATTCACAAAACATTCAGAAAGAATGAACAAATGCATTTGACAAACTTAACTCATTGATTGATTTTTCAGCATGTTTGATTGATTGATTTTTTTAAGCTTTGAAAATGAAACTCTCATGTTTGATTGATTGATTTAGTTTTTAAGCTCTCATTTGATTGATTTTAGTTTTTAAGCTCTCATGTTTGATTGATTTTTAGTTTTTTAAGCTCTCATGTTTTTGATTGATTGATTGATTTAGTTTTTTAAGCTCTCATGTTTGATTGATTGATTTAGTTTTTAAGCTCTCATGTTTGATTGATTGATTTAGTTTTTAAGCTCTCATGTTTGATTGATTGATTTAGTTTTTAAGCTCTCATGTTTGATTGATTGATTTAGTTTTAAGCTCTCATGTTTGATTGATTGATTTAGTTTTTTAAGATTTTGATTGTTTTTAGTTTTTAAGCTCTCATGTTTGATTGATTGATTTAGTTTTTAAGCTCTCTCATTGTTTGATTGATTGATTTAGTTTTAAGCTCTCATGTTTGATTGATTGATTTTTTTTAAGCTCTCATGTTTGATTGATTGATTTAGTTTTTAAGCTCTCATGTTTGATTGATTGATTTAGTTTTAAGCTCTCATGTTTGATTGATTGATTTAGTTTTTAAGCTCTCATGTTTGATTGATTGATTTAGTTTTTAAGCTCTCATGTTTGATTGATTGATTTAGTTTTTAAGCTCTCATGTTTGATTGATTGATTTAGTTTTTTAAGCTCTCAATTGATTGATTTAGTTTTTAAGCTCTCTCTCATGTTTGATTTTGATTTAGTTTTTAAGCTTGTTTGATTGATTTTTTAGTTTTTTGATTGAAAGCTCTCATGTTTGATTGATTGATTTAGTTTTTTAAGCTTGATTTTGATTTAGTTTTTTAAGCTCTCATGTTTGATTGATTGATTTAGTTTTTAAGCTCTCATGTTTGATTGATTGATTTAGTTTTTAAGCTCTCATGTTTGATTGATTGATTTAGTTTTTTGATTGATTGATTTAGTTTTAAGCTCTCATGTTTGATTTAGATTGATTTATTTTTAGTTTTTTTGATTGATTGATTTAGTTTTTAAGCTCTCATGTTTGATTGATTGATTTGTTTGATTGATTTTTAGTTTTAGCTCTCATGTTTGATTGATTGATTTAGTTTTTAAGCTCTCATGTTTGATTGATTGATTTAGTTTTTAAGCTCTCATGTTTGATTGATTGATTTAGTTTTTAAGCTCTCATGTTTGATTGATTGATTTAGTTTTTAAGCTCTCATGTTTGATTGATTGATTTAGTTTTTAAGCTCTCATGTTTGATGATTTTCTCTCATTCCAAACCCAGTGAAATTTAAAATAAAACTTATAAACTAAAAGAATAATCTTGTAAAGTTCCAAAGAATTTAAGTCATTATTTTGACCTCTATGGCATTTTAAAGTTGGCAGGTAAATCTGGTTGCCTTTTACACCTCCAAAATAACCTGCCTGGCTACACTCTTTCATTAGTGGTTTACAAGGCCAGCTTACTATCCACTGTACAATGAAGTATGTGTGTGACTGAGTAAAAGGTCACTAGGTGTGATTTCTTGCATAGGAGTACATGTACACAAAAAAATCTTGGTAAATATTAATTTTTGGTGTTGCATTTCACAATATTTACACTCAAACTATCATCCTTGTCTTTGTTGATAATATAAAAATGTTTCGGCCATTGTGCCTATTAATGGGACTAATGGGTTAATCCTAGTGGATTAAAGTGTTGATCTGTGAGTACAATACCTGAGCTGAGTAGTGTGTACATGGGCTCAGTGGCAAAGAATAACTGACCAGTACTACATAACTAAACAAGATATTCCTTAGACATGGTCAGTGGAATAAGAACAATCTCTCCCACCCCCAGATTAAATAGTTCAGTTCAAAATTCCCTGTAGGTTACTCTGATGAAGGCCAGAGGGCCCAACAGCTAAAACTTTGTGATAAAAACAACAAAGATGAGGATGACAGTTCACATGTAAATTAAATAAATGCAATGAGAATAGAATAAAATATTAAGCATATTTTGATTGGATGTAATGCATTCTCCTACAAAATACTCTTTGGAAAAAAAATGACACAAAGGTAATATTTCTTGTAAGTAAATATGTTATCAAGCATTTTATATCTGAATATATGATGATGAAATTTGTATGTCACTAATGTACTTGTGTCACAATTATACTGACAAATATAGTTAATCTTCAGTGTCAACCAGAATTATCTACTCTATTTCCAATTTCAACATTTAATCATGATTTATATTGGATTATCATAAGTTTTTTTTAGCTTTGTTTTTATTCATGAGGATAATGCAGATGTAAAATGCTTTAAAAACTTTTTTAAAAAGTATTCAAGTAGATTTTGCTATATATAACTTTTGTTATAATACTGCTAGAGTTAGATTTCAGTTACAGAACATGAAACAGATAAACTATAGAACATTGTTCAATGTACAGAGTTAGTGAGTTTCATGACCACAAATTTAACAAGATGAATGATTAATTATTTTAAGAATTAAAGCTTTTGTCTAATGTACAGAAATGTTATTCTATTATTAAAAATCATTTTTATTTTTATATTTTTAAATTTATAAGACAATCTAGACAAGATTAAAGAGTAAAACATCAAATTATAAATGATTTCCTTATAGCAAATAATTATAGGGGAGAAGGTGAGTTTAAAGAATTGCTATGATTTGTTTTCATTATTTAGATGCTGATAATTGAATACAAAGGTCAGATTGAACGAATAAAATTGTATCATTGTGTTTTTGTTGCTTTTTGTACAAGTGCTTTATCCCTTACAATGAGCAATCTTGCTGTATAAATATAACAAAAGCATATTTTATAATATAATATATAATTGCATATTTTTGTTTTTGTTTTATATACACAGGTGGGCAAATCTTTTGGGTTGACTACATAAAAGGACGTATAATCATTTTATTTCTTCTTTACATAAAGAAGACATAAAATGATTCTATACCTTTTTTTATTTTAAGATTATTTAGTCAGCTTTCATCAGTAGTGTGAAGCTTTTATTAGTAGTGTGAGGAAGTTGAGGATTGGAAAATATGTTTTTGTATTTTTGTAGGTGGCATATAACAGAAGATACACTATTTTAAGCTAGTTGAAAAAAGGCCATGCAAACCTATTGTGTCAATAAAAGATCTGAGATGATAAATCCATGATAATATGCAAATTTCTAAGAAAGAATTGTTCTATCTTATTAACATGTGTGTAACGTGCCTTAGCAAAACATTGAAGCTGAATATTAGCTTGCTTTTTGCACTAAAATCATGACTAAAATTTCTGATGAAACAGGGGTGAAGGTTGTGACTTGGGAGAAGATAACATAATGGGAGATAGTCAGGTTGCTGGGAATGTCCAGAAACAGTGTTAAAACCATTCCAAAGATTTCTGCTACTACTGGAAGTGTTTTAAGTGCAAAGAAAAGCAGACGACCAGAAAAGTTAGACAAGATAGATGAAAGAAAGTGTGTGAAAGTGTTGGTAGACAATCAAAAATTAACAGCCAGGCAAGTAAGGAGTGAATACAGTCTTAACAGTGAGATTTCAATTGATACAGTACACAGCATATTAAGAAAAAAAAACAACTTGAATAAGTAATATAGTAGCAAAAAAAAAAAAATTACCCAGAAAATATCTGAATAGAAGATTGAAGTGGTCAAAAGGAACATTTAAAATGGGGGATGCTGGAAAGGAACAAAAAGAAATTATTGGTAATGAATTCAAAATAGTTACATTCTAATACAAGAAAACATGTAAGAAGACCTGTGGGAGAAAGAAACAATGCAAGATGCGCCCCAAAGATGGTAAAATTTAGTGGTGGATGCATAATGGGGCTGTATCAAAAGTGATGGTAGAAGAAAATTGGTAATATTTAATGGAAATGTAAACGGTGAAAACTATATTAGTTTACTATGGTCTAATTTTTTGCCAGACTACGAATTTGGGAAAATTTGTTCAGCATGTCTGTGCTCCTTGTCACGCATCATGTGCAACAAAAAGTTTTCTTGTGGATGAAGATATTCAACTTTTGGAAGACTGGCCAGAACAAAATCTTGATCTAAATATAATTGTAACAATTGTGGTGGGAACTGAAGAAACAAGTGCTCCAATGAAAGCTACACAATCTTAAAGAGCTTTGGGATTACTGCCAAGAAAAATGTTGAAAAAATTTACAATAACAAAATCTGAACTTTTTTCTATTCAATGCCACACTGAATTGAGCCAATTATTCAAGCCAAAGGCAGCAATGCTAATTGCTAATGCCATACTTTGACATTTTGTATGTTCTGTAATAATAAAATAATTTTAACGAAAAAATAATTGTTTTAACTTAAGAAAAGAGTTGAAAGGTGAAATTTTATCAGTATTCTTTCATAACATTTTTTTCAGCATCACTAGGCTGAAGGAGAGACTTGAGGCAATGGTGGTAGGATTCTACGGAAAGATGCTAAGGATATCATGGACCAAGGTGTTTTGAAGAGGATGCAAACTAGGAGGAAGCATATATTTAACATCAGGAAGAGGCAGATGAAATTTCTGGGACATAATGAGGAAGGAGGGCTTGGAGAATCTGATACTCACAGGTTGAATAAAGGGAACAGAAACAAGGGAAAGCAATGCATGACATACCTAGTTGGGCTTAAGCAAATGGATGACAGAACATGGCCTGGGGGGAGTAGAAAAGGGACAAAACGTATTGAGAGCTACAAGGGATAGAGGGAAGTGAAGGGCCATGGCACATAAAAAGAAAAAATGTTAAAGATTCTCTATCATCCACCAGATAGCATTAATGAAAATGCAATAAATGCTTTTCAAGCCTTCAAATATACCGAGAAAAAGCATACTGCTAATCAATTTTGATTTGAGGATGAAGTTAACAAAAGTAAGTAATTTACTAAGGTGGCCCAGAAGTTTTGCACACCAGTGTATAATTTAAAGAAATAATTTTTAGTAAGTCAAGAGCTGTATGGTCCAATGCCATATTTGTGGTACCTACTGAGGGTCAAACTCACTACAATCAGAACCATCTTTGAGACTAGCTTGTTAACCATTACTCTATAATGAGGCACTTAAATTCACATGATTTATTCATAGTTTTTTTTTTATTTGCATGTTTTTTTTCTATCCTGCTTTCTTCTATAAGAAGCAGTGAAAAATTTGTAAATGGTGTCATAAATAAACTTAAGGAAGTTTTCATGATGACTTCATAATTTCTGCTTCTTGCTGGTTTACTTTTAGTAACATACCAAACATAGTGTCAGGTTAGTGTTAGTTATGTACTCAACTGTATTAAACTTGGTGAATTTTCCCAAGTTGGTTGACTTTGATCTTGAATTTGAACTTTTTTATTTTTTTTTTTATTTTTTATTTTCTGGCTTGAAAACAAAATCCGATGGAGTAATATGTAATCAGTATCAGTTTTGTGTGATATCAATATTGGTGTAACAATGTTTACCCTTATGGCTAGGGTGGTAGATATGGTGTGGGGAGGGAGGACTTTCTACTCTATCAAACAATACGACATGTTGGAGACAAGATATTTCTATTAAAATATATGATAATAGCAGTGGGAGAGATTATTATTATTATTTTTTTTTTTTTTCTTTTTTTTTTTTTTTACAATAAGGTTCACCTTGACCAGGGCGCATGGGGCCACTTGAGGTAGAGGGTTACATTAAGGGATAGTTTATATGGATAGGAGGGGGAAGATAATGATTGACTCTAGACTTGAACATGTTAAAATTGTAGTGATCGGGAAAACATCTTGTTGGGAGTTGGTTCCATAGGGTAGTGGTTTGCAGAAAGAAGCTGTTTGAGTGGAACTTTCTTCTTGCTGATGGAATACTGAGGGAATGTAGGTGGTTTGCTACTATGTAAATGGTATGGCAGCTCCTAGTCATGAAGGTCAGACCTGGTGTAACTAGGAGATGCAGTTTGTCTGAGCATTTTTCATGGTAGTAGCAGCAGAGCAGTGAGAGGCTTGCGATATCCCTGTGTGTTGGAAGGTGGAAAATAATTTTTCTCCCACAAGGACTCAGAGACACTTTTGAACTCTATCAAGACTGGAAAGTGAGGTCTGGGCAGCTCCTGCCCAAATATGGCAACAGTACCCCATTTTCAGCCTGATCTGGCTCTTATAAAGCAAGAGAATAGCACAAGGAGTCAGGTATTTACTGGAGCGGTACAGGAAGCTAATCATTTTACCTACCTCTTTAGTGATAGATTGTATATAGGTGTTCTACTTGAGGTTGGGTGTGAGTTTGAGGCCTGTATATCCCCTCAAGTGACTGGCAGTAGTTCAGGATCTGATTGACAGTGATGGGATGTAACTAGTTTGGTTTTAGAGGCAATGAATGTGACCAGCCTGCTTTTCCCATGCACCTGGAAGTTAGTGTTAGATTAGAAGAAATATCAGTTGCCAATCATTGTCAAGACTTTTAGAGGTGTGCCCGTATATTGTTGTATCATCAGTATAGTTTACAAATGATTGGAGTATATTCTAAGGTAGATCATTTATGTAAATCAGAAAGAGAGTTGGTCCAAGGAGTGACTCCTGGGGGGACACCTGCATTGACCACCATAGCCTTGGTGAACTGGTCGTTAATAACTACCTTCAGGGATCTACCTGCAATCCTAGGAAGGATTTTATAATAGAGAAAACCCTTCCTGTGATTCAATAGCTGGAGAGCTTGTGTAGCAAGCCTTTGTGCCACACCTTATTGAAGGCTTTTGAGATATCTAATGCTATGGTCCTTGCAGTATGGGTGTCATTAAGGGCCTCACTAATTCTATGTGTAATGGTAGTTAGAATGTTAGTAGTGGATTGGGTTGGTCAAAACCCATACTGCTTGTTTCACAAGAGGTTGTTTCTCCCTTAGTGCTATAATAATCTTGTATCTTCTTTTGATGCGGCTAATTTTTTATTTTAATTTTTGTCCCTTATAATAAATTGATTTTGTGTTAATAAAGTGTTCTAAGGCATTTGATTAGATTTGAAAGCTTATTTATTATTATTCAATAAAACTAGTTTAGACATTCATAAGTCTATCATGCCCTCAAGGTTGGAAGATCATCAGAGTTATGATATAGCTGGTCAATGTAGATGGTCTCTGGTTGACCAACCTGTATTAGCTGTCCAGAATTGTAGATTATTGGAAAATTTTTCTTCTGCTTACCAACAGTGTCCAGCAAAGTGCATTCTAAACTCATCTAAAACTGTTGGAATATCAGGGATGGATCCATAGAGCTGTGAGTTAGCTGGATGTGGTCGCCAAAAGATGTTAAGTATAGTTCTCAGCATCCGAGTGTAACTTCTATCAAGCTTAGACTCTATGGTACTGATTCCCAAACTTTTTTTTTCTCTGGCCTGAATTTTTAGAATGAAAATTTGCTTGTGCCTTACCAAATTTTATGTGATAAGAAGTACATTTAAAAAAAAAAAAAAAAAAAGAAAAATCGACTAATAGTGCATTAAATATAATATATAACAAAACTTATAATATGATGTAAATTTAATGAAAGGTATGAGCTTGTTTTGACTAGTAATCTCTTTTATATTAGGCCTAATTTGAGATAAACAAACTATAATGTCCTCATGAACACAAAGAAGCCTTTCCCTTTTTTGGTTTTTGATATTTGTCAGAACTGAAAATTCTTGTGAAAGTCCCAGTAAAAAGGTACTTACATCAAAGGAGAGAGAGAAAGAGAGAGAGAAAGAAAGATGGCTAAAGGGAGATAACTGTGCATTTGAAGTCAGAATATTATTATTGATAACTCTCTTCTTGAATTTGCAGACACTAGTTACTATATTCTTAATACTTGATATAATGCAAAAATATCACAATGATAAAATCAGTCAATAATTATTTATAACTATTTATACTTGGACTCATGCATGCAATTACAATCCATAATAATATTTTAAATTTTGAAATCCTATTTCTTTTTGGCATATGAATTTTTTGAAACTGATTCTAAATCTTTGATTTTCTTTCAATCATTCTGCCTCACCTGCTATCCTCTTCCACTGCACCTATGAGGCATGTTGCACCATTTGGGAAAAACTGCTCTAGGCTTTTAGTTAATGTTCAAGCAGTGGCACCATACATTATACAAATATCAGAAGTCCTTGCTTATAATCTCGCAGAATTATTTGATAATTAAAAAATTTGGCCTTCTTTTGTTTTCTCTTGGAATATTCCCAATGTCTTTGAAAAGAAATTCTTTAAAAACTGAAAAAAATGAAACAGCCCTTTAAAAGGAAAAAAAAAAAAAAAAAGTCATGATAAAATATTTTGGGTTTGAAAAAGATATTTTTGGAAATTGTGATCCTTTCCCAACCCATTATACAAATAAATTATTAGATTATATCATATTAATTTTTTTTTTTTTCTGATAATATTTTCTGGTTGCCATATTGAAAAAAATACAAAATGAAAAGAATGAAGAAACAAGTGAAGACAATGGAGGACAAACAAAGCAATAACTGGAAATTCTGGGAGTTATAATTAAATCAGTTTTTCAGTGTCCTTCATCTTCATAAAGATAAAGAAAAAATGCTTGCCAAGATATAAGGATGTTGTTAAATTTCAATATTATGAACACTTCATGTTTTTTGATGATTGCATCCATTTTTATAAGCTCTAAATTGATAATGTGTTAGTATCTTAACAGCTATCAGTGGAATTGTAGAATAGAATTCAAATTCCAACTTCACCTGTTAGGCTTACTTTTGCACTATTGTTCTTGGAAAAGACATGACTCAGTCACATCTAATGACCCCTTTCTCTCTTCTCCCAGCTATAGGTTAAATAGTAAAAAAAGAGTGGTTTCTCTGGCATTGGATAGCAGCCAGTCTAGGAGATAGATAACTTTGAATTCAAAAACATGGAGAAAGCAACATATTTATTTATATCCCAAAGGGAAATGGCACCATGTGCTTGTAAGCTGCTGGAAAAAGCAGATTTAGCCTCAGCCTGGGCCCATTGGCCCAGATTAAAAGAAAGCAACCTTCTCGTTCAGTTCCTGTCCACCAACTGAAAAATGACTGCCATTTTGTTTACTGTATGGAGTGACATCATGAAGTGGCCATCATGTGACCCACATGACTTATCTCCACCAAAGGGAGATAAGTGCCTTCTGTATCCTTACATGTCCATAAAAGTTTGGTTGAAAAGTCAATGCTTGTCAATAGTAAAAAATATTGTTCTCTTTGATGCAAATCCAGGGCCACATACAGGAAAGAAAAAAGTTGGAACTGTTCTACTCCATCTGCCATATTCACCTGACTTTCCTGCAATTAATAATTACCTTATTTTTCCCATCATTGCAAAATGATTTGAACAAAAATACTTTCTATAATGAAAACCAGATTGAAGAGTTTGTTGAAATTTTTTTCACATTAAAACCTGTGAAATTTCACTGAAAAGTTTATCAAAAAATTGCCTGATAATTGGTAGTCTGACATTGCAAATAATGAAGAGTGTATTGAATTGAATAAAATATAATTGCATTTTATTTTTAAAAGAATAAAGTTGATAAACAAAAACGGAAATTATTTATGGCTTAAACATTATTATCTTGACTCATTTTACGTACATATAGTTTGTAGTTATTCATCACAACTCAAACATTCTGTTGTCATTAAGAAACAGCATGGATTTGAAATAAAGAACAAATCTTCAATGAGATTCAAACCCCCATCTCTTTTTTTTTTTTTCTTTAGAAAGCCTTTGTCAAAATTAACAAGATCACCAGTTATAGAAGAGATTTCATTCATTATTTTTCCTGAATACCAGACGAGAAATAAAAAAAAAATAAGTCTGAGCTGCTCAAAAATAGGAAATTCATAAGATAAAATATTTGAAATAATTGCTGTTTGTTGAATAGCCTTGTTTTTTTTTTATTTGTATAGCATTGATTTTTTTTTTTGTATAGATTTGTTTTTGTTTTAGTATTTTTTTTTTTTTCATAAAAGACTATATAAAAGTCTGGTAATAAAATAATCACATCTTGTTTCCCCTCTCACTTGTAAGCATCCATTATAATAAAATAAACGTTTTCAGCACTAAAACTGAATTGGTCAAATAAAGCTTCATAAGCTTCTACTTAGTTATATTACAAAATTTTTTTTTATTTTATTTTGTATAGCTTTGTTTTTGTGTATTTTTTTTAAATACAAAACAAACTTATGCAAAAAATTTTTTTCTTTTGTTAGGGATAGCTTTGTTTATAGTGATTTTTATTTTGTTTTTGTAATATAGCATTTTTTTTGTGGTTTTTGTTTTTGTAATATAATATAGTTTTATTTTTTTGTAATAGAACAAAATTCAAAGGGAAAATAGAAAAAAAAAACATTTTTGAATTTGTTTTGAATTTTGTTTGCTTTATTATTTGTTCTTTTTTCATACATTTTTTTCTAAAATTCTTCTCTTCATTCACATCGTGTTTCAAGATTTCATCCTATTTTACAAAAAAACTACTTTTATTGGTGAATTTGTGCCTAATGAAATAATGTCTTTTGATTATTTGTCTTCGACCCTGAAAGTCTAGAGGTCAGCATTACATTTTGCCAAAATCTATTTTTCTTTGGGCTATGCAGACTTTTTCTGGTATTGTTTTACTTTTTCTATTTTTTTTTTTTTTTTTTTTTTTAAACATACAGTCACCATAGTAACCATGATGCCATGCCTAGGCATTAACCAGACACGAATGGAAGTAGGTGAGAGAAGAGTGTGTAGGGTGGTGCCATCATTCTCACAGAAGATCAAGATTTAGTTTCTTTATAAACCAGATGCATAGCCAGACAAAGCTTAACAAAACTTTTAATATTGGAAATGTTTCAGGAAATTTTCAAATTGTATTAGAAACTGATTTTTTAAAAAATTCAATAAATAAAGGTATATATTGAAAAGAATATTCAATAAATGTATTTTCATTATGCAAGGATATAAAGAAAAAGAATGAGTTTTGTTGTATAGAAAAAAAAAACCTGATGCACCAATAATTCCAAAATACAAACTTTGTTTCTCATAAAGAAGATATTTTTTATAAATAAATAAGACACTTTTTTTTTATAAATAAATAAGACACTTTTTTTTTATAAATAAATAAGACACTTTTTTTTTATAAATAAATAAGACACTTTTTTTTATAAATAAATAAGACACTTTTTTTTTATAAATAAATAAGACACTTTTTTTTTAATAAATAAATAAGACACTTTTTTTTTTATAAATAAATAAGACACTTTTTTTTTTATAAATAAATAAGACACTTTTTTTTTTATAAACAAATAAGACACTTTTTTTTATAAATAAATAAGACACTTTTTTTTATAAATAAATAAGACACTTTTTTTATAAATAAATAAGACACTTTTTTTTTATAAATAAATAAGACACTTTTTTTTTATAAATAAATAAGACACTTTTTTTTTATAAATAAATAAGACACTTTTTTTTATAAATAAATAAGACACTTTTTTTTATAAATAAATAAGACACTTTTTTTTTTATAAATAAATAAGACACTTTTTTTTTATAAATAAGACACTTTTTTTTTATAAATAAGACACTTTTTTTTTATAAAACAAATAAGACACTTTTTTTTATAAATAAATAAGACACTTTTTTTATAAATAAATAAGACACTTTTTTTATAAATAAATAAGACACTTTTTTTTTATAAATAAATAAGACACTTTTTTTTATAAATAAATAAGACACTTTTTTATAAATAAATAAGACACTTTTTTTTAAATAAATAAGACACTTTTTTTATAAATAAATAAGACACTTTTTTTATAAATAAATAAGACACTTTTTTATAAATAAATAAGACACTTTTTTTTATAAATAAATAAGACACTTTTTTTATAAATAAGACACTTTTTTTATAAATAAGACACTTTTTTTTTATAAATAAGACACTTTTTTTATAAATAAATAAGACACTTTTTTTTTTATAAATAAATAAGACACTTTTTTTTTTATAAATAAATAAGACACTTTTTTTTTTATAAATAAGACACTTTTTTTTTTATAAACAAATAAGACACTTTTTTTTATAAATAAATAAGACACTTTTTTTTTTAAATAAATAAATAAGACACTTTTTTTTATAAATAAGACACTTTTTTTTATAAATAAATAAGACTTTTTTTTATAAATAAATAAGACTTTTTTTTATAAATAAATAAGACTTTTTTATAAATAAATAAGACTTTTTTATAAATAAATAAGACTTTTTTATAAATAAATAAGACTTTTTTTATAAATAAATAAGACGCTTTTTTTTATAAATAAATAAGACGCTTGTTTTTTTATAAATAAATAAGACGCTTTGTTTTTATAAATAAATTTGTTTTTTTATAAATAAATAAGACGCTTGTTTTTTATAAATAAATAAGACGCTTGTTTTTTATAAATAAATAAGACGCTTGTTTTTTATAAATAAATAAGACGCTTGTTTTTTATAAATAAATAAGACGCTTGTTTTTTATAAATAAATAAGACGCTTGTTTTTATAAATAAATAAGACTTTTTTTTATAAATAAATAAGACGCTTGTTTTTTATAAATAAATGACTTTATAATGTTTTTTGTTTTTTATAAATGTTTTTGTTTTTCATATTTTTTTAATAAATATTTCTTTTTTTTAAATAAATGTCTTTTTTTTTATTTAAAATATGACTTTTTTTTTTTTTTTTTTTTTTTAAATAAATATATGACTTTTTTTTTTTTTTTCTGAGTTTGATAAACATCACAAAGTAGTATAATGACCTTATACCATAATAGCAGGCGATTGGTGGTAGAGGATATATGTAGTAGCAATAGTTGGGTTTTAAAAAATTTTTGTTTCTAAAAAGTAACCCTCTTCTCTTTTTCTTTATCTTTGTGTAGGGTCACAAGCCGTAATGGGAAAGTGCTCCTTTCTGGCCAGTCAGTAAGTAGAAGTTCTTTTTGTTCAGAAATGTAGACTTTTGTATTTGGACTCTGTTGTTAACAAAAGGTTCTCACAGCCAGACTTTTATTTTATTTCTATTTTATGGATTACATATTTAATGAAATTTCAAAATGTCATATATTTGCATTTGATTTGTATTGTTTTGTTGAAAATGTTGGGATGTGAAGGGTGATTATCTCCCTTCGGTTAAGATTAAGTCACAAGGGCCCAGTTATAGCCAGTAGGGGATGTGAATTTGTGGGGCGGTGATACCTGAGTTGCTATTTATGATGTGTAGAGTCAAGACATGTCTGCACATGTCAGTTGCTGATGATAGACCACTAAGGTGCTAGACATCATCTGAAGCCCACAGCAATAAGGAGAACAGAATAGCCCACAAGATACCTTGAAGTATGTAGAACCTACCACCAACTTGGTTATTTTTCCTTCAGAAAATGTTTACAAGTTACTTTTTACTTTTCCACTTTGTTTTATTCATGTTACAATTTTTCTGTGTGGGATAAATTAAAGACAAGTATTAAATAATAATTGTGCTTGTTGCTCCCTCTGTTTAGTTCCTTTGTTTGCACAATAGTTACTCCCTGCCATTACCTAATAAATAATGGACTACTCCATTTTGATCATGTGGTTTCAATGAAAAAAAAAGATATATAGAAGTGCTTAATGTCTCCTGCTACTTAGTTTCAATCAGAAAATGAAAGAAAGGAAGATAAAAGTGTTTAACATTTGTTTAGGTAAAATGAAAAATGTTTTCAATTTCAAATCTTTTCATTTGTATCCCCTTACTTCTTAAAATAATGGTCAGCATTCCTATTTATGATTGGTATTGCAATATTTTGTTAAAATTATTAAGCTCAAATATTTAACCTTAGAAAACTTACCATCAATTAAAGTTAGACCACTACTAACCATGGGTATATCATACGAGATTTTGAAAATATCAAAAAAAAAAAAAAAATATAAATATAAATCTTTATTTGAAATATTTTACATGCAAGCACTTCACACTTTCCTATTTGAGTTAACATTAATAGGAACTGAAAAACATTATTTAGGTAAGAAAATCAGGTACTGAAAATTGTAATTAAAAATAGGAAAATTTGCGCTGGGTACTATATACCCATGGTTAGTGTTCTAGAGTTAATGATATGAAAGGGAAATTTCTACAGATATTTTATTGTCCTAGAACTTGCTTTATTCAGTCATTAACTGAAGAATTAAGATTTATCAGAAATTTCAAATAGGAAAACCAGTTTATATACAGCTTCTTGTATGGTGTGGCTGTATATAAGATCTTTTTGAGAATAATGTACATTTGTCATTCATTTCCTTCAGCTTTTTTGTTGTCTGTGTGGAAATATTCTTTCTTGTCAGAATAAGGACATATCGCGTTGAAATAACAGTTCTTGTCTGGTCACCAAGGTTAAGCAATGTTGAGCCTGGTCAGTACCTAGATGGGTGACTGTTTGGGAATACAATGTGCTGTAAGCTTGGATATGCAGGTGGTGTAATGAATGACGGCTCAGAATTGGAAATCGGTTTTCAATTTATGTCTGGTTCATGGGAGGGGGGAAGTGTAGTGAGTTTGTGGGGTGACAAAAAACAGCCATTATTTGGCATGCATAGAGACAAGATATGTCTGCCCATAATGCTGATAATAGACCTCAAACGCACTAGATATCATGTCAAGACCACAGTAGGGAGAACAGAAGAGCCCACATCTTTCATTTGTGGATTAAGGTGTTACAATATCATGAATATAATAATGCCTAGAATAAAGAGAATGTAAATTAGAAATATTCTTTTTTGCTAGAATACGGCCATAGCGCATCGAAACAACGGTTCTCATATGGCCACCGAAGTTAAAGCAATGTTATAATTTCTTTGTGTGGGACAAATTACTGAAAAGTATTTATAAATGGTTTCTTATATGGCCTAGCCGTATATAAAATCTTTTTGAGAATAATGTATGTTTGTCATCCATTTCCTTTAGCTATTCTCTTTCATCTGTGGATTAAGGTATTACAAGATCATGAATATAATAATCCTTAGAGTAGAGAGAATGTAAGCTAGAAATATTCTTTTTTGCCCAGCACACCCACTAAAACTATTTTTATGATGGGGTATCTCATTGGTATATATATATATATATATATATATATATATATATATATATATATATCTATCCCTTCAGCTGAATGTTATGTTAAGAGACAAAAGCTGTTTTCATAGAAAGCTTTTGAACTATAAAAGTGACATAACTTAAAAACATGGGGTCTGGTGTTCAATTATGCAGTTTCTGTTTCCTGAACTAATTCTTTTCACGTAGCATTTTTTTTTAAGTATACAGGTCTTTATAGCAAAAGTATACAAGAGATGCTAGTCTCCTGATATTTTGAAATACACTTAACTTTTATTTTCAAAAAATTTCCAGATTATATATTTATTGGAATATATCTACAGAAAAATAATCAATTACCTGTCAAAATCGTTTTCTCTTTCTTGGTTTTTCTTTGGCAGCCAAATTTTAGAAATGCCCTCAATGCTCAAAAATATATTCAGAGCTATGTGTTATATTGACCAAATTTTTATGTTTATTGGAATCTTGTCTTTGACAGGTTTTGCAAAACATTTAGCTTCTTTCTCTTTAAATATTACTTTCAAATGACAAGAAAATGTTTCTTTTCTTTTAATCTGAAAAATAAAACCAATATCTTTCGTCTTTTCTTTCTATGTAGTTTAACTTATAAAATCAAAATTACACTATTTTTTCCCTTCCATGTATTTAAAAAAATAAATTTTTGTATGACTGTTGGTTTTAGATTTCATGCATTTGTAAAATCCTTACACATTTTATGAATTTCAAATTTTGTTGAGACAACTGAAGTCTTTTTTGCTGTTACTATAATGGTCAATCCATTTTTTTTCAGTTTCTGTATAACCGCTAAGAAAATAGAAATATTTTTTTTTAATATTCTGAATGGATGAGCAATGCTAGATACTAAGACAAAACTGTGCCATCATCCAAGTAATGGTGGCAGTTCTAATTGATACACAAGATAATTTTCCAGCATTCTCTTTGGTTAAAAAACACCCCCCAAAAAACTCTGAATTTTGAAATCTGATATACTGAGTGGCATATCTCAGTTCTTTCTGTTGCTGTTTTCTGAAGAGATAATATTTTTGCCCATACTTTTTTTCTCTTTCCTTATAGATTATACACTTGATGAAGGCTAAAGAATGAATTGGTTATTATTCAACTTTTCTTTTAATAACCTTTTTATGTCTCTTTGTAATTTTGAGAATTGTTTTTCTAATCTGATTGCCCAAGCTGGTTTGTTCAAGTTAATTGTGGTTTTCTCCTATTTTATAAATTTTTTCTATTACTATTCTTGCATGAATATAGGTCAGGCCATTCAATTCTGTCATGTTGTCAGTTTTGATATATTGTACAAATATGATTTTCATGATTTGGGATTTCTTATTTTTTTCAGTTCTTGTTTCTAATTGATGGGAATAGTTTCTTAATTTCTTGCATCACTTATATAAATATATATATTATCCTTTTACTTCTCTTTAGATGACTGTTTCTGTATTTTTTTGAGTTTTTAATTCAAGCATAACTCCTTTTCATTTACTTTTCTCTTTTCTATTCTTTTGTTAATAGTTCTTGATTCCCACTTTTTATTTTCTTCTAAATTATCTTCAGTTCTATATCTTGGACCCATTTTTTTTTTTTTTTCCCCAAATTTCTTTAGCTTGGTCAATAGGTGTTGAACTCAGTGTATTCTATTTTAATAAACTAGCAGAATATCCATTCTACAAGCAAAGAAATGTCATAAAATGTTCTCTTACCTCCTTAAATTTTCTGTATAAACAAAACTTTGAGCAAGACATCTATTTTTTAAGAAAAATTCTTTGACATTTTACTAAGTCCACTTGAATTTCCTACTCAGGGCATAAATCTGACAATGAGAGAAACATTTTAAATAATTTCTAAATGTTAATAATTAATTCAGCAACCTTACTATTTTTTCATTTGTTTTTTTAAATAATTTGGTAAAGTTTTAAGAAAATTTAATTAAACAGTTTATTTTGATTGACTTAGATAGATTTGTCTATCATCCAGTTCCTACTCTTCCCTGGTCTTTTGAATGGGAATAGAGGTTGTTCCCTGTTTAGGATTGGGTTTCCAATTCCTTCTAAAGATTTTTCTCATTCTTTTTTTCACTCTGTTTCCCCTTGCATCTTAATGGCATTAATGTCTTGTTTGGGATGAATTGATTTAAAAAAAAAAATTGCATAAAAAATTATTAGGGAAATTAAATGTTAACGCTTATGTTGTAAACGTAATTTGTTAGTCACTTAAATGCCACATGTTTGGGCAATCAGGTCTCTTTCGATCAGTGACTGGCTAGGCAGAAGATTTTCTCACAGTAGTTTGCCATTTCTTACTGTAGTAGACTGGTAACCAACCAAGGTTATAGAACCCAGTCTGTCCTGCTATTCAACCCATAGCTAGAGGGAGAAAAGATGTATTTATACCTTTCCCAAGCGTATTTGCACATAAGTGATTGTAACAAACTTGACTTCTCGTTCTGAACCAATATCCATTATACCACAACGTATAATGCAATTTGTTAGTAGTATATATAAAAAGACTGAAAATAAGCTCTTTATATGTTAGTGATGTGGGCTAAGCTGTTTTGCTCTACTGATGTAAGGTGGGGACACACAGACAAAATTTAGCCTTATGTAAATTTATAAAAGATAAATGGATTTCAAATTCAACCTCTACAATGATGTTATCCTAAGGGTACTAGAGACCCATCCAGGACTTATCAGTGGGCATAATTTTAACATAAGATATACAGATGACACTATCTGTCTATATCTCTGAGATGAAGTATTATGATTACTTGCATTATTTACATACTATTATCCTCATCCTCATCTTCATTGCTATATTCAAAACGTTTTAGCCGTTGTATGCTCCGGCCTTCTTCAGTTGATTGGAATTTTGAACTGAACCCTTTATTTTGTTCACCAGGGTAGATTGTTCTAGCTTCTCGTGCCATGCCTCTTCTGGATGTTTCAGTTATTTCCCTTTAACTCAACTCTGTAAGTTTTGTTTCATCACTGCTGTGGCCTAGTATTGAAGTCATAACTCTTTGGGTTTAGTCACTGGATCTTACCAACGTCTTTATTCACTGGGCCATCACCTGAAGAAGGCTAGAGTGTACAACAGCTGAAATGTGAACATGGCAATGAAGATGAGGATAACAGTCCGAATAATGTAAATAATGAAAGCAGATGACGCTGTGTTGATGGCTGACATGAAAAGAAAATTACAGGACTTCCTAGATAGAGTAGTAAAAGAAATCAAGAAAATAGGACTCTCAGTTACAATATGAAAGTATGGAAAAAAAGCCCAAGATATGAGTTACAAATAGAAGGTTCAAAATTTTAAATATCTGGGAAGTGGACTAGCAAAAGAAGCATCCCAAAAACTAAGCAAGGTGCTGAGAAACAAAAAAAAAATTGTTAGAAAGAAAGAAAAGAGTGCCAGATTGCTATGTGATATCCATCCTCTTACATGGCAGTGAATGCTTGACAATTGTCCCAAAGATGAGGAGAAAACTAGATGTAGCAGAAATGTGATTATACTGAGAATTCCATATTGACAGCAAGAAAGATAGGAGGGGGGGAAGTAGTGAGCTATTTACCTGACAAACTTGTGTGAATAGATGGCAGGAGCCTTAGCAAAGGAGAAAAACTGTTAAGGGCCACACGCGGCAGGAAGTTGTGGAGAGCCATGATTGCCTATGTTCTGAAGGGACACAGCTCAGAGAAGAAGAATGAAGTCATTGGCATTTTGAGAAATTAAAAAGAATTCTCAAGATTCTTCTGTGAATTAGTAAATGTTTAGAAAAAAGGAAAAGAATTAAAATATGGTTTTCTTGCTAGGCATCACATCATCCCTAGAAAATTGATACGAATAATTACAATTGACCAATTCTGAGATTAATGTTACTGACCATCTTCTTTTTTTTCAGAAATCTATGTCTGCAAGGGTTTTAGTGTAATTAAGTCTGCAAGAATTTCTGCCTTTCCCAAAATGAGTGTGACAATCCTATAATACTGATTTCTTCAGAAGATGATAATATAACACTTTCCAACAACCTCACTTGAATTTAAATAAAGCCTCCAATTCATTACCATTTGGTCTGCACCTTTGTTTCTTTCTGTATCTAATAATAGCTTTTGTATGAAAGAAGTTATTCATCATTTTCTGTACGCTATCACTAACGGTTTCTTGTTTCTGATGCCAAGGAGTCACCTGACAATTCCTGTCACTGAAAGTACTTTAAGACTAGCAGTCAAATCTCTGTCACTTGCAATACTTTTAGCTTGTCATGACTTAGCCTAAATCAATGTTGAGGTATAATCTCATTTGTACACAGTGTTTTGTTAACTTCCAAGCAAGTTCAAGAGTTATGTTTTATTTATATTTTTTTTTTAAAGGGGATATATATATATATATATATATATATATATATATATATATTTATGCTCTGTAAATTTAGATTGAGCACTGTTTTGTAAAAATATCAATAAGAACTCTGGATTATATATCTTACTGCTCTTTCTTTTTTTTTACTATAATATATGTATATAACTATATATAAACTTTTATGCCATGTGTCACATGGCATGACACATGTCACAGTGGCGTTAGTTAGATCCAGTGACAGGACCCAATGAGTGTAAGTTCAATACCTGGTTAAGGCAGTGGAGAACTTTCAGAGGGGAATTAACAGGAGATCCATTAGACATGGCACATGGAACTAGAACAGTCTACCTCAGTGAGCGAAATAAAGGGTTCAGTTTGACATTCCAACCACCTGAAGAAGGCAGGAGCGTACAATGGCTGAAATGTTGTGATAAACATGGCGACAAAGATGAGGACAGTAGTCTGAATAATGTAAATAGCGTACATACCTCATCTCAGAAGTATAGACAGGTGATAAACTTTTTTTTATATATCAAGAACAGTTTTAAAGGAAAAGACATATAACAAATTGGAAAAAGTTCTATCTAGAAAGTGCTTTAATCACTAGTTCATCTAAATTTACATCCAGTTTCTTGCATTTTTCCATTCTTTACAGATTTTCTATTATCACAACGTAGGATATTTAATAACAAATGTGATGGAAATACAAATAAAAAGAATCTAGATGAATTTAGTTAGATTGCAAGAAAAGAAAATTCTTTCTTAATTTTGAAAATCCTACGATCTCTCATGTTTTGTCATACATCTTTTCTTTCAATATATATATATATATATATATATATATATATATATATATATATATATATATATATATATATTCATTATTAATCTTTTTTATTATTATATGGATTTGTAGTAGTAACATTACTTATGTAAAATTTTACCTCTAAATATTAAATAAAATAAATTAACTAAATTTATTTAAAAATATTTAGCTACAAAAGACATTATCTTTAGAAATAAATTATCAGAAAATTACTCTTCAAATGATTCTAATGTAAAAAAAAAAAATGTTTGCTTTCTTACAATTTATGGAAGAAGCAAAGAAAAAAGGTAAAAAGGAATAAATAAATGCCAATCACCTCCTCTACTGCTTATGTAGATCCAAAAGAGGAAATTTTTTGTTTTTTGATTTGATGTTGGCTTTACCTCCTCTCAGGATTATGAATACATATATATATTCAATGTGTGAGAAATTTATTTTTCCCTTTTATTCTCTTGGAGTAAAGTCCCTAATGCTGAAATATAAGAAGAATTTTTGGACATGTTTGTTTTTTTTTTTTTCCTCTAAGCCAGCCATATTCATGAAGAAAGAAGAAAATTTAAAGCAGCTGTATCCCTTAGTCCATAAAGAAGATAGTGGGGGAAAAAAAAAAGAACAGACAAATATGCCAAGAGAAATCTTCTTCCTGGGTTTGTAAAGGCTGATGAGATTCAGCCAGATTTCAAATTTTCCCTCCAATAGAAAAGATAAAATTTTCAACAAGAGACAAACTGTATGTTCAAAAGAAAATATATTCAGTTCATTAAAAGCCTAATTTATGGTCTAGAATTTAGATTACATTTTTGGGTGTATTGGCTCTTTTCAGAGCCAAGTTCTGCAATGATTCTAGTATATGTGCTAAATATTTGAAAGAGAAACTTTAAGATATGAAAAAAAAACTTTTTTTTTTTTTTTTTCAAGTTATACAATTGAACTATGAGTGTCTAAGGCAATGTTTTTCAACCTTTTTTATTAAATTTCAGCAGTACACTTAAATTGATTATCAAAAAAGAGTAAAAAAAAATATATATACTTTTTATGATTTATTTATTAACAAAAATAAAACACTTTTATAATTTGTAATAAAAAATAATTAAAATTCTTAAGAAAAAATTACATTTATTTAGTTTTCTGTTTATTAAAATTTAGCCTTTAACAAGATATCCTAGCTTGACAGTTTTTAGAATATCTTTATATATTATGTATACGTTTATTTATTATAACAATGATATACTTGTATAAAAGGGGTTTTAATTTTGATATGTAAATTTACCATGCTTTTAACTTCTTTTAAAAATAATTTAATTAATGACCTTTTTAAATATTTTTGTGGCACACTTATGATCTTCTTATGGCCCACCAAGGTGCTATGGCACCTCATTTGAAAATTACTGGTTCACGTAATAATAATGATTTGTATAGATGCTGAGATTTTTGTGGATGTGGGATTTCAAATTATTTTCATTTAGTTTGAAAGAATTGTTTACACTGTTGTTTATTGTCCTCATCACAACGTTTCAGCCATTGTGCCCACCCAGGTGTATACTGAGTTCTGAGTAATCTACAGGGAATTTTGAACTGAAATACACTTGACAAAGGCTGGAGGGCACAATGACTGAAATGGTGTATAGCAACAACAAAGATGAGGACGATAGTCTACATGTAAATAATGGTAACTCCTCATTCCAGAAATTTAGTTAGAAATTTCAAAGAATGGTCCAAAACAAGCATAACTAAAGAAATGCTGTTCAAAGTAAAAAAATTATTTAGTATAACAGTGTTAATGGTGTTAAATCATTATAACATTAATAAATTAGTGGAATTAATTTGATTTTAATTTAATTAGACTTGATTTTAAATCATATTAATTTATTAATCATAGAAAAAAATCTGTATTGACTTTTTGTAATTATTTTTTTACATGAGATTTTATTGCGAATTGTAAAAATAGTTTTTTTTTCTTCAAATTATAACAAACATCAAACCATTTCTCTTTTTTTATTCATTTATTTTTAATTGTCGTATTTTCTTCATTGTTACCAACATGTCAAGAAAGGAAGTAAACCTATATATTACTTCTTTCCCAGGGCTTACTTCTTGGACCAATCCTCCCCCCCAAAGCTCACTACTTGGACCAGCCCACTTTCTGATTTACATAAATGATCTACCTAAACATACTCTGATCATTTGCAAACGTCTGTTGATGGTATGATGATATATGAGCACACCTTTAAAAGTCTTGATGATCAGAGATTGGCAGCTGAACTCTCTTGCAATCTAACACTAAGTTACCAGTGGGGGGGGGACTGGCTGTTTAAAACCCACATTCTCTCCCTATTCCATCAGTAAGAAGCAAGTTATACTCAAACAGCTTCTTCCTGCAAACCACTGCCTTATGGAACAGACTCTCAAGAGGATGTTTCCCGATTACTACAATCTTAATCTGTTCAAGTATAGAGTCAATCATTATCTTCCCCCCCTATCCACATAAACCAGTCCTTATCATAACATTCTACCTTGTGTGGGCCTTGGGCCTTGTACAGAGCAAACCTTACTGTAAAAAAAAAATTAAAAAAAAATATTATGAAGATATTGTTTTGTGTTTCTTTTTCTTTTTTTCTTGATAATGTTATGTGCCAGAAGTGTTACAGTTAATCATTTGGAATGAGATATTGGGTTCACAGGTTTCACCTGTGCTTGTTACATTCAAATAATCTTGGGAAAGGTATGAATTTAACTCTTCTGCTACCCGTTATGGGTTAAATAGTTTGACAGATTGGGCTCTTCAGCCTTGGTTGGCAATCAGTCTAGGAGAGGGACAACTGTTGGGAAAGAAGATAGTAACTCCATCCTGTAAAAACCTACTTGCTATGGAAACCACAGCAGCAAGCTATGCATGTTGATAACTGTGATCCCATACTCCTCAATGGAATCAAGACATCTGTGTTATATTGCTGGCCACTCCTATTCGAGCATACCTGTCTACTAGAATGGCTAGACAATCCCTATTGCAGATGCTTCCTCAGGCACATTTGTGTTTGTTCAATACACACATAGCCCACCTGTGGTTTTATACTGCAGCTATGCTGAGCGGACCATAGTTACAGTTTCTGGGAAAGAGCATGTTATCTAGCGTGATCAACAATCTGATCAATGCCAGCATGCTCAAACCTTTGGTCATGATGACTTGTGACTTCATGCTAGCACAGCTATTGATGTCCCCCATGAGTACAGTCTACCCAATTTCACTCACAAGGCTTAGGTCAACCTGTAGTATGGTTTTCAGGCACTTTCCAAAGGTGCTGCATGCTGGGATTGCCCTCTCCAGACCAATAGGATCAGGAAGTCTCTTGACAAATCGACCATGGTCAGATTTGAACCCAGGCCTCAAGGTCAGAAAGTGAACATTCTAACCACTCAGATATATATATATATATATATATATATATATATATAAGAAACAGTAAGATATATAATCCAGTGTTCTTATTGATATTTTTATTTTTACAAAATAGTGCTCAATGTAAATTTTTTTGAAACATGGTTATTACTGTGTAGTGAAAAAAAATTATTTTAAACTAGTTTATATATATATATATATATATATATATATATATATATATAAAATATTGTTTTTTTTTTAAAGTATGTTATATTTATTATTTATGGGTAAAAGTGTTCAGTATACCGTGTTTTTTAATATGACATTATTTATTTTACTATAAACATTATTTTTAGTGGGTACATGTGTTTGAGTTACTATTCCTGTTTTTTTTTATTTTCTTAAAAATTGAAATTAGTGATAACCAGCCTAGAATAAGAAGTCATAACAAAAAGTTGTTTCTTCTAACAAGAATCAAATCTGTATTCTCTTTTCCATTCATTCCTTCTATAGACGAAATGTACCCTGATTTGTGGTGGCACATTTCAATTATAGGAATGGTTTCCCTGATGAACAAAATGATTTGATTTCTATTGGAGGCACTATTTTTATATAGTAGGATTTCTTGATCTAGGTCAAGTATGTCCAACCTTGATCCAAATTAAAAATTTAGGTATATTTGCCAAGCCACAAAAGTACTTAAATATGCTTTTAAAAAAGTTTAAATATTGTGAATATGAAATTTTAATAACAAATATGTATAATTACAAAAATACTGTATTAGTGACAGTAAAAAAACAAAATTATACATATACAAAATAAAATAAATTCAATGTGATTTTTGACATTGTTTTCCTTTTATAATATTGTCAATATCTGCTTTTATGGTAATAGTCTTTAATCTAAGAATGTTAATTAAATGGAAATCACTCAAAATATTTCTTTCAGCAGTTTTGATGTTTTTCATGCACCAAAAGAATTGTTCACAGCCGTATGTACTGCTATGCCTGTGGGGTCCACAGGCATAGCAGTTTTCTAGATAAGCTAAATAATTTTTATTTAGCTCTGGCTCTTGCCCTGTGCACCAGCTGGTGCGTCTTAGCAAAGGCCTTTGCTACCTTCCCCTTTTAGTGCAATAGAGAGCTGGACCTACTAGCACAATCTGAGAATAATTTTTTTGACATACGTTACTAAAGTAAATGAAAATATACCTAAAGATTTTAGGGTGCAGTGGGCTGCATGAAAATATTGAGTTGCCTGCAGGTTGGATGTCCGTACTAAGCTGCTAGTTATTTCACTGTTTTAAGAAAATAATAATAAAGCAAAAACATGGTTCGCAACACAAAAACGTGTACCCACTGAAAATAATATTTATAGTAATAAGAAATTACACACACACACACACACACACACACACACACACACACACACACACACACACACACACACACACACACACACACACACACATATATAATTCCAAGTTTTAAATAAGCAGCTTTAAATAGTCTGCTCCAAATTAGCCTTCTAAGATTTGAATATTAATTTAATAACCAGATAGGCAATGACTGGCTATTACTTTAAGTTTCATGTGTTTTCACACAATCTTCAAGTAGCTAGTAACTTGGTATATAAGGTAATAATCTTATTATTGCAAGTTACTGGCTACCTGAAGATTGTGGGTAACATATGAAACTTAAAGTAGTGGCCAGTCATTGCCTATCTGGGTATTGAATTATATATAATGTATGCATATTATATCTATAATATATATATATATATATATATATATATATATATATATATATATATATATATATATATATATAAAATGGGTGCAATGAAACTAGACTGAATAGTGTAATTGTCAGATGCTAAATAAAATTCAAATCTGATAATGATTCATGACCCTTTTCATCACTGTCAAAAATAGAACAGTTTTTGGGCCTGTAATCTGGAGTTATTGTTTGACTACTGCAGTGAACCGGTTGTGATTAAGAATTAAACTTTTTGGGCCAATCAGAAGGCACTGCAGAGTGACATTAAGCACTCCTGTAAATGCTTCAGAAACATAGAAATACTCTGAACTCATCATTGTCAGTTCTTGAGATGCAAAATTAACTAAGTCCAGTCCCAGGGAGCTGTTTCTCATTTGGGTTCATTACCTGGCACCCGAAGTATCTCCCCCCCCCAAAGTGAGAACTGGACTATTTTTGACTCCTGATTCCATTTACATGTGGGACTCCCATTTATTCTGCCTTGTGTCCTATTCCATTTCAGTAGAATCCTTTCTTGCAATCCCTAACCCAACATTATCACACAGTAGTACCTTCTACTTGCCCTACCACTATTTCTGTCAAGACAGTCTTTCTTGCTTTCTCTCATGTTTCTTTTCTTTTTTTGCTTTTGCAAATGGTAATAGTAATATCAGCCGTTTCCTTATAAAGAAATATTCAGCATTCATAAATTGAATAAACAGTGCTAGCTACTTTTAGTTAAAATTTATAAAATCTTTCTATTAAAACAATTTTTCAGATTCTCAAGTTCAGATTGTCCTTTCCAGGAGTGATGGGAATTTCTTTCCTAGCCTTTTGTTTGAAGTAGTGTGGAATATCAACATCTAGATTATGTCATTATTTTATCTTTCTGTTACATGTTCTAGCCATTTTACTTGTTACTGCTGTTGATGGTCTGTAAGCAATGTGGTTTCTGTTATTTGGTACAGTTCTTTGGATTCTGTAGTGAGGACCATCCTTCATTTAGGATTCTTAGTGAGGATCATCTTTCTTTGAACCTCACTAAAATCTACAGGTTTCATTCATTCAAAACCATTTTAACCATTGTTCTTAAAAAGTGATTCTGACATTGTGTGGTCAGTCTACCCAGACTTTAGGAGGAAAAATAAAGTGTCATGTCCACAAATACAACACAAAATAACAAACAATGCAAGGAAATGATATTCATAGAAAAGGAAGAATACCAAGCTACATATGACAATAACATTTATACAGGCAGGTACATATATTTACATGTTGAAGATCAAAGTTCTTTGTTATGGCCATGAAGAGAGCAATAGTTTGGTCATTCAAAGTAATTTATATGTACGTGCGTGTGTGAAGCACATGCTAACGAAAGTATGAAACTGCTGGCTGTTGTGTGTGATTGCAGTAATTTTAAAATACAATGAACAAGGAGAGCTAAGACAAGACTTACTTTTGTTGTGGTGTTGTACTTAGAAAAATCATCGCTGACATACATGCTGTCATGGTAACATATGTCTAAACTGATTATTGAGGCATGTCTGTTTGGCTGACTGTCTTTTGCTGAATGTCCTCCACTGCCTGTATCATTTCAGATCTGGTCCTCACTGTTCCATTTCAGATCTGGTCCTCACTGTTCCATTTCAGATCTGGTCCTGAATATGGCTGTTTTATGGTGAGTTGGTGACTGGCACCTGAATCCTATCTGAGATTTGTGCGGGAATGTACTGTGCAACCTAAGCTCTTACCTATTTTCAAGTCATTTGGAGTTCAACTGTGCAGACATCGTCACATGATTTGTCATATCCATTCAGGTTCCAGAAACCAATTATTTAATTTTGAAGCCGTGTTTGTACAGAATAGGAAAGTTTTTTTTGTATCTACTGAATTTAGTAAGATTTATTTGTTTGTGCTTCACTTATTGGCCATAAAATATAGGTGTTTATATCCTATAACATCCATATGAAAGTCTTGATCTGACATGGCTATTTAATAATATAATTTTAGTTTTTAGGTTTTTATTTTTATTTTTTTAAATTTTGTATCAATTTGCAGTGTTGGGTGAAACTACCTTTAGTACAACTTATTCTATGTTCAATTTCCTGATCTCCTCAAGTGGAATAATACTTTTACTTGATGTACTAAACTAATCTTAGTAAACAACACAAAGCCAAATAAGTATACAATGATTGTATTGTATTGGTCTTCCAAGTGGGGAGGGTTTATTTATCTAAAACATCAACATTCACGATCCTGTTTTTTTTTTTTTTTTTTTTTTAAACTGGGATTTGAACCTCTTAAAAAAAGGGGAAATACATAAGTACTTCAGCCACAAGACAGCCAATAAAATATCTCTTCACTTTTGCAGGATAATAATGCATGTGGTTAAATATGTAACAAGTTCAAGAACGAGTTTTTCGTATTTTTCTATATAATAAAAACAGCAGTTTTTTGTTTTTTTTTATATTTCTTTTCTGAATCCATTAATGTTGTCTAAAGCTTGAAAAAGGTGATTTACAACAATATGAGGCTTGCTAAAAAATATCTCATTCCCTGTCCATTTTTGAAAGGCAAAATTGGAATCTGGAGTGACAGGCATGCAGTATATTTTCCTGCTGAGTGCAACAGGAAAACTGTCTGAGTGTTTAATTATATTTTGGACCATTCACTTTGTCAGTTTTTATGGGTTGCATTCATTGAGACCTGAAGTGGAATTTTGCAGCAGAATTTTCAAAAGTATATGATGTTTCTTCTACTCCAAATAATAAGATAATTGTTTTTAAAAATCTTATATCTGCTGGAAAACATTTAAATTAAAAATTTAAACATTTCTAATTTGAAAAGAAATTGGTATAAAGATCGACATCAAAAGGAGACAGACCACTTCAAAAATTTTCACTTTATTTCTTTGAAAGATGATAAGTTCAAAGTAAACAAGAACTGTCACTTTAGGAAAATGGCTCACAAGAGGATGATTCCCTGACCATTTCAAGGTTAGGGTTAAGCATTACCTAGCCTACATAATGTCAGAATACTCACTTTACCCCCGTCATTCAGTAACCATCTAGTTTGACTGTCTCTTGGGCCTTGTATTGGGTGAACAATTTTTTTATTTATTTTTTTTTTTTTAAAAAACAAAACTATTTACAATAGACAGAGCACAGATGCCTATTTTGAAGACCTTAGTATGTATATAATTCTGTTGAATTTATTGCAAAGCTGATTAATTTGTGCAAGTATGTATTTATATTGATTCTATAAAGTTGGTGGTGAGACAGGGGTTTGATTATTAAAAAAAAAAAAAAAAAAAGAATCAAGTTAACAAGGGTTATGGGGAAATGTTTATTTGGTATCTGAGTAGACACAGGTACTGCACTCTGATCCTAGGTGCATTATACATAAATGATATTGTTATTTTTGAAAGGTACAATGTTAGCATTAAAATAAAGAGTTTTACTTTAGTTGATACCCACAAGCAGGTCCAGTGAAAGGATCTCGTACCTCCCTCTTCCTTTATTGTCGTTGCACTTCATTTTTCTTTTTCTTATTCTTTCACACCCAGTAACCCATTGTGTCTTGGTGGTTTTATTACCTTGTTTGGGGTGAAATGATTAAAAAAAAGAGATTTGTAAATATAGTAGAAAACAACTCAGAATTGCTTATAAAACACGTTGAAACATCTGTTCTCGTATGATTATCAAAGTTGTACCTGGTCAGTACCTAGATGAATGACCCCTTTGGAATGCCAGGTGTTGTAAACTTGGATGTGTGAGTTATGTAATGGATAATGGCTTGGAGTTGTTAATCAGAGAGGGCCAAGTTCCAATACCAGTTGGGTTCGTTATATTCACTTAAGTACAAATACCCTTGGGAAGGAGATAAATTCACCTCGTCTTTTAATTAGTGAGATTTGTATCACAAAATAACTATTATCTCCCCAAAAAATTGCATACAAAATATTTAGAAAACTAACCAAATTAGATTTTATAAAAAGAAAAAATTTTGATCTAGTCACTGTTGGTTTGAGTAAATTCAGAAATCTTCAAGTTTGTATCTCTTTAAAATGGATTTAACATAACTTTGCAACAGGTTGTAGTTTGTCAACACAAAAATTCCACCTCATCTACACAAGGCTACAACTCTTAACTACTACCAAAAAAATAAATGAAGTTGCTAGAGATCAAAAGGCACCCTAACTGTTCATTTTCTCCTATAAAATGAATGACATTTAGTAAATATAAGAATTTTCTCTATCAGATACGGGCAAATTTCTATGAACATTTTTAAGAAACTCTTTAATCATATGATACATTGGTAGAAACTCAACTTATCCTTATATGCAAAAAAGTTGGTTTCAAAAATGAAAATAAATTGTTTTAAAATTTATCACAATTATTCAAAGTTTATTTACTATATTCATTGGGATTACTGACTAGCAAGACTGCTATAGTTTAAAAAATTTTTAATGTTTTCTTATTTTGTGGAATCTTGGGAAGTATACAAACCAAGAACTTTTCAGCACCCCCTTACATAAGTGGCATTTTGATATTTTATATGAAATACTTTTTATTATATAATCAATTATAAAAAGAATTATATATTATGTTTGTATTAATATTAATACTGCTATTAGTATTTGAGTAACATTGTAATGGGATTAGGCAGTAGGATGAGTGGGGGGGGCAGTTAATATGAAAAATAGTGAAGTAAAATAAAATCATTAAATTATTTTTAAGATGTAATAAAATCAACTTGGGTTAAGAAAAAAAAAGAAATGATGATGGAAAATCACCTGAGAATCCAGTTAGAGTGATGAGAGTTGTCAAAAGAAAAAAAAAGATGGCTGAACCAGACAACATTGACATGGTTACTGAAGCCATATGCAAGTACACCTTTAGTTCAGAGAGATAAAATGTGGAAGCAGAATTTGATTTATTGACCATTGAAAAACTAATGTAAATTGTTTTACTTTAAAATAAAAGTATTTATTTTTTTTTTAAATCAATCAACTTTTGTATTTTATTTGCATTAACAATCACAAAGAGACAGTTTGTCTAATTCATTCCCAAGTGTTAAGAAATGTTCCTGTATGTGTATGTATCTGTGTGTATTATATATATATATATATATATATATATATATATAGCTTCTTTATGTGCACTGTCCCTTCTGGATGTGGGCGATCATGGCTCTCCATAACTTCCTGTCCTTTGTAGCTCTTTGGTTTATTTTTTGCTATCTCTTCTAAACTGCTTTGCCAACCATTCACACAAACTTATTAGGCAGGTTATGTGCTATTTTCTTCTGTCTCTCTTCCCTTCAATATGTCCTGTGAGTATCAAATTTTCCAAGCCCTCTTTCCTCATTATGGGCCCTAGAAATTTCATCTCTTTCTTTTTGATGCTAAGTATAAGTGTCCTTTTTGTTTCCATTTTCTCTAAAACTTTGTCGCATTTCTGTTGTTTCAAGTTTCTTCATCTGTGAGGAGATTGTCCTCACATTCACTGCCATACAGGAGGACCAATATTTCGGTACTCTTTTGTCTCTTACTGCTTTTAAAAAGAAGAAAGCTAGCAACTATTTCCATTTTTAAACAAATTTGGATGTTACAGTTCTCTACAAGAATGCATTAAGATCCATACACATGAAATATTTCTAGGTGCAAAGATTCACTCTTTTTATATTGTTAATGTGTCTCTGTTCTCTAACAACTTCATCAAGTCTATAAACCTCTCTTCTCTCCAAAGTGAATCCATAATTGAATAGTAGCCAATACACTGAGCAAATTCCATCAGTTCTGGCAAGGAGAAACTCCCCTAAGCTAGATTTCTTATCTTCACTCTTAATATCAAATTTTGTTGAATAACATTCTTCATTCATGATTTAGAATTTCAGGCAATAATGCTCATTTGAACATGTTTACTTTTATTAAAAATGTACACATTGATGAAAGCCAATGCTTTGGACACTGCCAAAGTTAGTAATTGGTGTAATATTTCAGCTGCTATTACCTTTTCATGTAAGAGTTATGAGAGTGATTTACCCAACTATTAACTCCCCATCACTCTACTCCAACTGTGGCATGTCAGTGCCAAAATACCTGGGGATGGAAAAGAGCACAGGGAGAAGTGGAACCATGCCTTTCCCAAATGAACACCGACAACCTCAGCTTAAACTCAAAAATGTTTTTTTTATTTTTTTTTTATTTTTATTTAGTTTTATGTGCGATGTCCCTTCAGGATGTGGGCGATCATGGCTTGCCACAATTTCCTATCCTTTGTAGCTCTTAGCAATGTTTGATCTCATGCTCTTCCTGTCCTGCTATGGGTTAAGTAGATTACTTGCTGTTTGCCTCTGCCTACACTTGCCTTCAGTATGCCTGGTGAGTTTCAAATTCTCCAAGCCCTCTTTCCTCATTATGTCCCCAAAATTTTAACTGTTTTTTTTTTTTTTTTTTTTTTTTATTCTAAATGTAAGTGTCCTTTTTATTTTCATTTTCCTTAAAACTTCCTTAATATTCTCAGCATCCTTCTGTGGAATGACTTCTCTGTTGCCTCAAGTCTTCTCTTCATCCATGCAGAAATTGTTCAACATTCACTGCAATCTTGGAAGATTGGCAGGAATCATTTTTCCATGCACATTAACATTATTTTGCTTGCAGCTACTTGATCCTATAATCTATATAAATGAATGGTAGACTCATAAATATGTAAGATAGATTCTGGAGAGAAAAATTGTCTTGCATGGCACAGTGAACTAAGTTTCTTAGCAGCTGACCTAGCAATGGATTCAATATAGTCTTTCTACTTCAAAGCATTTGAGAATGTTAGCCTGAGAAGATGTAACAAGTTACACTCATGGAGATATATATGTGCACTGAAAAATTCTTGGCTTGACCAAATTTGGTTAAATTTTACAAAGATTTTGGTGGGGAACCTTTCAGCACCCCCTTGTCTTATCAGGTGAGAGGTGGTATAATAGGAGCTTAGAAAATAGAATTATGAAATCAACTTTGAATTTTGGCTGAGGCTGTTCGTATTTACTTAGTGTGCTAATGCTCTTTGCATGAATCTGTATTGATGCACTGGCAGATGTTTTGACATAATTCCTTACATGCCATGATGGCTGTTGCATAAGAATGAATAAATGAGTGCATATTTGAGCAAACCAAACTTACAACTTGGCCAATAATAAATAAATAAATAAAAACAAACTGCTGCACTCCTTTTCAAACTTAACAAGTAACTTTTGATAGGAATTTTGTCCATGTGCAGACACACACACACACACATTTCTGCTTTCTAACAGGAATCAAACCTGTATCCATCAGGGCAGAGAGAGCTACCATTTATCCAACTAAGCCTTACCGACTTGGCTATAAGAAGCAGTTGGTCAGGCAAGGCCAAATTTTTTACTTTCAAGTGAAATTTCTCCTGTTATAGATCTCGAACTTTTTCATATCTGCACAATTTCATATCCAAACGTATGCAAAGAATTTTAGAATGGATTTTTATTAATCCAGCAGATTTTTATCATTTTAAACATTATTGTTAGTGTTTACTTGTATTTGATATGACACTCCATTTATTCATTAAACGGTATATTTATTTATTTTTGTCTACTGGCCTGAATGCTAGAGAAATCCTATTAAAGAAAAATTTGCACTGTCTGGCAGGAATCAAACCTGCATGCTTCAGGGCAGAGGGAGCTAATATATATATATATATACACACCATTCAATTTCATATTGCATGAAATGAAATTCAGTAGGTCACTGTGAAAATGTTTAATCCATTAAATTGCTGATTAGAAATTTGTATAAAAGAGTGTTTTTCACATGTGCTCAAGTGGCCTGTCTGTGTGAGTAATATTGTAGTGATAGAGAAATAAATAAAATAAATAACCATACCAAAATTTTACCATCTTTAAAAATAGATGAATAATAAAAATTTCCAGGCAAAAAAGCCATATTTTGACCAATCAATTAGGAAATTTTAACAAGGATCTGAGAAAAGAAATAATATCAAGTAGACCAAAATTTACTTCCACTAACTACTCTGAAAGCTTTCACAACAAGGATATAAGGTTGTGAACCATTGAGAAGCTGAGTGCCCTTTTTGAAGTAGATTTATAAATGTTTATAACCAAGAGAAAATAAACCAAAGCCAGAATTGCTAAAATAAATTTTGTCCCTTCTACAGTGTTTTGGTCATTGTGATATAACCAGAGCCAAATGCAATTTCAGACAACTAACACATCTTGCTACATTGAAAACATATGCTCTTTCTTTTTCTACCCTTAAAAGCAGCTAACTGCAACAATTAAAAACAAACATACCTATCTTCACCAAAATTGTCAAGTGGTAGATACTACATTTGGATACATACATATATATATATATATATATATATATATATATTTTTCACCCGGACTTTTTCACTTTCTATCTCTTTTATGCATCAGGACCTTTACCTTTTGAACTCTTGAAACTTCAATTTGAATCTTATTTTGTATTATTGTGTCATTAAGATAAGACATTAAACAACTCATCCATAACTGTTAACCTTCTAACCTCAGTCATAAGTCTTCATGACTGAGGGTGTAAGTGTACTGGCCTTGTTCAAACTGGTATTCATGCCAGATTATATGGTCTCTCCCCAAAACTCTAACTATGGTTCACTCAGCATAAATCACAGGTGGTCTTTGTGGGTGCTAAACAAACACAAATATGCTTGAACAGGTATCTGAAAAAAGAGCAAGAACCCCAAAAAGTGCAAAATTGGCAACTCTGGAAGAGATTGCAATGTTGGAATTGCATTAAAGTTTCATAAATCATAAAAGATCCCCCTTGAATAATATTATTTTAAATGTATAATTTACTGATATAATTAAACTAAAAAAAATTCTCTGTTCAGTTATATGTATTTTGCTGTTTATAAGATACTTTGATGCGTTAAACTTCCCCACGAATTTTGAAGAAATTGGAAAAGTTTTTTCCTTGTATTTCATAGCCCTCCTCACCATCCCCAATTTTACCAACTGAATAGCATATTTCAGCATGAAAATCTGACTAATCAAGACAAATTCGTCACAGATTGAGAAGTACCAAATTTATGGTAACTTTTTAGAATTCAATAATTAGAAGAAAAGTTAGAATGCATAATATCACTGAAACCTAAACTTATTGAAACCTTATTAAAATTATCGCTAATCTTGACAAATTACAAACCAGGATGGAACAGCAATTTTAAATTAGATACATGTAATGTAAGTATGATTACTTAATCAAGTGTAAATAATCAGCATTTGCTAACAAAAGTGTAGTATACAGTAGTATTATTCTTCAAGTGTCAACCATAAATGATGCTGCTTTGTAAGAAATAAGGAAGGTGTTACTTAGACAGGTGCTACTGTAGCATGATTTTTTTTTTCTGTTACTATCCCAGTATCCCAACTGCATAAATAGTTTCTCTCCAAAACGTTATTAATTTAATTTTGAAACACCGAACTCGTTTTACTTTCAAGAGCTCACAAAAGAATGTAACTAAGGAACTGACCCACACCCCAAACTTATAACTCCTGTCACCGACTTTCAGTTTATAGGACACAGGGTGGTTTGGGAGATATTTTATCATAAAAAAAATTGCATCTTATAAGCAGCAAACTATAGGAGATTGTGATATAGGTGAGGTCTGGCAAACCTGGTTGCATCAGGCTGTTAGATACATGGTCCGTCAAGGTTCACCTTGGTTATACCAGCCTGACTGGTGCTGCTCTCTTCCACCAGTTGGACCATTGAGTATATCGTTAGTAAAAGAAACAATCCAAAATGTAAACTATGAAATTGAAAACACCAAAATCAAGCAAGTACAAAAATGTAAATATCTAGAAAGTGTTTTAACAGAGTATGGAAAATGCAACACCAAAATTGAAATAGAAAAAGATGCCTTCTAAAAGCCAAGCAAAGTATTAAGAAGTGGAAGAAATTCATTAGAAACAAAGAAAAGTGCTGGACTGTTACATAATATCAATCATCCTTTGTGCTGATAATACTATTAAGTGAATGTAAAAGTTTTAAGGAAAAATGGAAAACAAAAAGGACGCTTGTACTTAGAATCAGAAAGGGCACATAATGAGGAAAGGGGGCCTGGAAAATTTGACACTAACAAGGGGGGGTAGAGGACTATAAAATAAGCTACCTATCAAATTTATGTAAATAGTTGACAGAACAGTAAATAAGAGAGATAGCAAAAAGACAAACCTTCTGAAGAGCTACAAAGGACAAGAAGTTTTGAAGAGCCATGATTTCCCACATCCTAAGAGACCTTGCAAATAGAAGATACCAAAATCCCATCATTACACAAAAATTACACTTTGATAATGACTTATGAAAACTGAAAATCATGCTCAACTTCAACTTAAACTAGAAAAAATGGTCTAAACTATAGAAAAACATTTTCAAGAACTTGGTCTTCAACCAGACCTTAATAATGAAATATTGCTGCCCAAATATAACTAGTAAGTGCTAATTATAGGCATCTTGAAAGTTTTCAACCCACTCGCTAGGTGAGATTTGTCTTCCTCTTGCTTGTCAAAGAAAATCTTCAAAGTAGGCCTACAAGAAAGTATTTAATCTTGCAAGTGTAAAAACCTGACATACTTGAGTATAATAAACTTAGCCATATTTGCCTGTTTACAAAGATAAGGTTTCTTGCAGTTTTTATTGGCTAATGTCTTGGCCTGGTACAGGAAAGAGAAGTCTAATTGGTGAAAAGATAACTCAATGTGGTTATTGGAAGGAATCCAACACAAAATGTGACCAGAGGTTGAGAAGAAAAGCTGATAATTTTAAAAATGGATTCCTTCTGAAAGGGAATTGAGAATATAAAGGAAAGTAAGAAAGATAATGTTCTTTTGTAAACAAGAGATTTTCAACAAAAGTTTGTAAATTTATAAAACTTTGATAAAATTAGCATTGATCAAGCATTTGTCTAAGAGTTCATGAGTCTGGGGAAGAAGGTGGAATCGTATGTCTATATCTGTCAGAAAAGTCTTGTCAAGTGAACTAAAGTTCAATTCTAATTATTGTACAATGAATTACTTCAGTTAATCTTCAAGTGATATGTATATTCCCCGAGGAGGTATCTATTTAACCAAAAATGTTTTCAACAAAATGATACAGAACAAAAGCAAATACACAACTGGTTGATGTTTTATGTAACATTTATTCTATAAAATAGGAATAAAATAATAAAAATCTGGTTGTTGAAAAAGGTAGACTTTTCATTAATAACAGAATGTGATTTGAAATGTCTATATTTCTGAACAAAGAAAAGCACTACTTGCTGGAGAGAAACACTTTCCGTCATGGCCGGTGGCCCTATGTATGCCCAAAGTTTCTTTGGGAAATATGGACTTCAGATGGAAAAGTAGTGCGCAACTGCTGCTATTACTATGTATTTCCTCTACAGCCAATTATCTGAGTTATGGCTTACTCACTGCAATCTTATGTTTTTCTCATAAAACTAAAGAGTGTTTCATTAAAATGGATTATATATAAGGGTGTTTTATTAAGACGGATCAAAGTCAGCAGTAAATAAATCAGTGAAAATATCCTTCTTACTTTGTCATATTTTAATGGAGTCAAGGCACATCAGTTCTAATGACAGTTTCCTTAGGGGACGCAGGTTTGAATTCTGCTAGAGGGTACATATTTTTTTAACAAAATTTCTCAAATATTCAAGCCAGTAGATTGAAATAAATAAATATACTCTTTTTAATAAATAAATAAAAACAGAGCATCTACTCAAATATTGGTATCCATTAAAAATAATGTTTAAGCAATAAATTAAACTCTATCAGATTAATAAATGAAAAATCCATTCCTAAAAATTGTTTGTGTTTATGTTAGGATACGACACTGAGCAGATATATATATATATATATATATATTTCAAGAACTGGGAAAAGATTTGTGTTCAAAAGCACTATTTGGGGCATTGTTTGACCAGGAAATTCTTTGTGGCTGAGATGTCAAGGCATGTCAGATGTAATGACGGTTTCCCCTAGGGGATGCAGATTCGAAACCTGCTGGAGGGTGCATATTTTTCTAACAAGATTTCTTAAATATTCAGGCCAGGAGATAGAAATAAATAAATATACTATTTAACAAATATAGGATAGGACCTGAAGCCTTGAATGGCAACATTCTTAAGATGGTGTCTCAATAAAAAAAAACAGACCCCCCCACTTCCAAGAAATGCAACAATATTTTGCACACTGGATAGACTGTTCTAGTTCCACATGCCATGTTTAATGGATGTCAGTTATCAGGACATATGGCACAGTGGATAAAGGTGTTAGATCCAGTGACAGGACCCAAAGAGTGTGAGTTCAATACCTGTTTAAGGTAGTGGAGAACTTGGACAGGTGAATTAACAGGAGATAACTGATAACTGACATCCATTAAAACATGGCACGTGGAACTAGAACAGTCTACCCCAGTGAATGAAATAGTGTCCATTTTGACATTCCAATCACCTGAAGAAGGCCGGAGCATACAACGGCTGAAACGTAATAAATATGGCAACAAAGATGAGGACAATAGTCCGAATATTGTAATATCGATACTATTTTATGTAAATTGGAGCAAGGAAAATATAGAAAATTTCATAGAAATATAGTGATAATAAATTTTATTGCAAAATAGTAACAAGCTAAAATGTCTACCCTGCCCCCCACCCAAATATAGTTCTCATTAGTCTAATATTTCCCACTCGTTCCCCTCCCAAAAAACAAAATCTCTCATTTGCAATCTGCCTTAGGCAGAAATATCATTTTTTTTTCTCATAAATTAAAAAAAAATCATTTAGACTTAATTTGGATGGTTAGGTTTGACATGCTAACCTTTGTTGGGCTATTTAATCTTGGATTTTGTATGGGGCACCAGTGGGGATTGAACTCATTATTCAGTAGTAATAGTTAATCAGACTAATCTTAAGTAACCACTATGACATGCTAATGTACCTACATTTAAATATGATCTCCAAAATATTTTAAATATAATCGCAACCTAAGATATATATCTCTTGCCACCACAAATAAAACACTTTTGCATAATTTATTTCCTCTTAGTAAATTTCTTCGTTCATCAATTTGTTCATAGCCCTAAAAGTTAGACTATGTAACAGTGAAAAGATTAATGGTAATACATACGTTTTTTTTGCTTGTTTGTTTGATATCTCTGAGCATTCTTATCCTAAATTTATTCCTGTTTTACTCAGGGCTTCAATGGATTTTGATAGGATTAAAATTGGCTTTTCAGTTGTAGTGATTCATAAATAAGAAGCAGGAGTTGCGTCCCCTGGCCTATTAAGTTATAGTAAAAGGAAGGGAAGTAGAATTCCCATAATGCATTAGAAAGACAGTTTTAGCACAAAAATACAAAGTCTTTCTCTCTCTCTCTCTGACTGCTAACTTTTGAACCTGACAGATGTTTTCTTAAATGAGCTAACAAGGAAGGCATCTCTTCATACAGATAAACCTAAAACCATTTTTCTTTGCATTAATACATACAAGACGTCTCTCTCTCTCTCTCTATATATATATATATATATATATATATATAGTGTGTGTTCTGTGAACAATATGAATCAATTATGTAAGCAATTGTATGTTTAATCAAAAATCAGTTGTTTAACAAATGTTATATCTTGTTGCATGCACGTTTTATTTCATGTGATATTGCGTATGAATATTAATTTAACATGTTGTGGGTGAATGATGTAATCAAAACCAAGAACAAGGCCTCATCTCATTTGCCTCCCACAACACAACCAAATTAATTATTAATTTCATGTTCATCAGAGTTAACATTTATTTTCACAATTTTGAACAATTATTGTGCTCCAACTATAAAAAAGATTTTGAACTGATTTTGTTTTATAGAAACTTCAAATGTTGCAAATGTTCCACCATTCAAAGATCATGATGATCTGAGCCTTACAACTGATCTCTCCTCTGACCTAGCTTTAACAGCTCAATAGGGGAAAAATTACTTGTAACTTTCTCAAAAACCAAGCTAGTATCATTTGATAATCATCATTGAGGCCTTTAGTTTTCTCCAGTCTTAATGTGGCTCCAGCTCCAGTTACTTGATTCTAAATATAAGTGTCCCTTTTGTTTCCATTTTCCTTAAAACTTCATCATTGCTCACATGCTCTATCCATGGTATTCTTAGCATCCTTCTGTAGAACCAAATCTCTTTTGCTTCAAGTGTCCTCTTCATCTGTGAGGAAATTTTCATATCAGATAACAGATACTATATAGCAGTTCAGCATTCTTTTCTTTGTTTTTAATGAAATTTTCCTCTTTCTTAATACTTGTCTTAGCTTTTCAAATGCATCTTTGAGTTCAAAATCTTTTTATGCGATCTTATGGAAGATGACTTATTCTCCAAGCCACTGCCTTTTTCTGACAGGCACAACATTGCAATACTATTGCTACATCATCGCTATTTTGATGGAAAATGTTTAGCTAAACTCCATTCTTTAGTTCCACCAGTTCAGACCTTTACAGCTAAGAAATGTCATACAATTTCCATGGAATTGAATTGCTCTCATTTCTTCTGAATTCTAAATGTAAAAAGGAAATTCTGCATGGACAGCTTCCCCCCCACAATGAACTGCTACTTTGCGGAAGAGATTTGTTTGGGTGTTTCCCTGAACACTATAATCATGTCTTCAAGTCATGGTCAGTTGTTATCTATCCTCATAATCCTCACTTCCTACCTCCTCTTTCATTCATATCATTTATTCATCTTTGTTAGTTTACACGACCGTTACGTCCTGCCAATACCTCATAAATAATGGACTATTCCGTTTTGATCATGTGAAAAGAAGGAAATGACATACCAGAGATGCTACTTAATTTCAATGAGAAAATGCTGGAAAGAATGAAAGAACTGCTGTTGGAAGTGTTGAATATCTCCTGCCAATACCTCATAAATAATGGACCATTCCATTTTGATCGTGTGGAAAGACATATCAAAGGCACTACTTGGTTTCAATAAGAAAGAAAGATAGATAGAAACGTTTAAAGTCTGTATCATTGAAATGGAAAAAGTTAATTTCAACTCTTTTAATGATATTGCAATATTATGTTAAAGTTGTTAAGCCCAAATATTTAACGATGTGATAGTGGAATTTCTGCAGATATTTTATTGTCATAGAACTCTCCATGAGTTTATTCAATCATTAATCATAAACTTAATTTCAATGAAAAATAGTAAAACTGTAGAATTATTATTCTTTTGAATTATTTGACAGAAAATTTTGGTATTTTTCTTAATCAATTTTCTATGGCCTCCAAGAAATTAATTTGTGGACATGAAAGGATTAAAACTAAAATAAATAGACATAATACATTTAAATTATCTAACCAAACATATTTGAATGAAAATATGCTACCTAAATTATATATATATATATATATATATATATATATATATATATAACAAACATAGTGTCAATAGTGATTTCAAAGAACAAAGATAATATAACTGTGATCCAATTATTTATATATATATATATAAAAATTTTCATATTATTGTATATATGTTTTAAAGGAGAGAGTTAAATAAATTTGAACTGGCTGTACATATTATTTACATATTGAACATACATTAGCTTCAGGTGTATCAAATACTTGAAACCTAAGTGCAAATGTTATTGACATATTATTGTACATAAATTATTTCTAGGTGCATAAAATTAGAACTAAATAGGCTCCCAACTATGACTGCCATTCGAATATATATGCTGTTAATACCCAAGATTGTACCATGTTGGTCCTGCTGTCAAAAGAAATCAAAGCGATATAACTACGAAAGAATATAATTCTAATTATGCTATAAAGCAATCATTTAAAATTGTTCCATTCCATGGAGTTAGGAAACCTCAAAATTATTAATTTCAATGAAAATCATTAAAACTGTGAAATTTCCATTTGTGCTGCTAGTATTTACAAATAAGATAGGAGATAATAGATAAGGATTAATTAAAATAATCTTCTAATCTTGTTCCTTCTTGTAATCCTTTTACTGCTGCAATGTCAGGACATTTTAAGAAGGTTTAAATAAAATTTAGTTGAATAAATAGGGATGACTTTTAAGGTGCTGAAAACATTTTGGCTTGTTCCATTTCACAAAAACAGTATTTTAATTACCAAGAAGACTGATTTTGGGAATTGCCTTGGGTTGAGAACTTTTCAGCACCCTCAAGACAAATCATTCTGAGCTGATTTTATTTTGTTTGACCCACCCGATTTTTGTTCTTCTTCAATCTTAGTCTATTTTTGTCCTTGCTATCTTGTCTGTCATGTTTGTCTGTCCTTGATGTCCTTCTCTAGACATTGTGTCACTGATCTTTAGTCTTACCTTTTGTCTGTCTGTCATGCTCTCTTACAGATGTCTTATTCCTGTTCTGTCTATTATAGATGTAATTTTCTTTTAATGTAGGCTGTAGTTTGAAGTGATAAAGAATATGACCTGAAATTTTCTTTGTGTTTTTCCATGTCAGCTGCCATTACAAATAAGAGATTTTAGATAAAAGCATCTAGTGTTTCCTGAAGTGATCAATTTTAACCCATTCACTGCCATATTAACCATCTTGTTTCATATTATCAGGGGGAATTATGATTTGATAAATTTGATATTATTTTTGTGATGTCAACAAACACTTGTTGCCACTTTTGTGATGCCAACAAATACTTGTCACTTTCGTAATGCTTATTGTAGTAGAAACTTTGTAATCGCAGATACAACTACAATACGCTGTTGAACAATACTGGTGTCAGTCACCTTCAAATAACACTTGCACTAATAGTACTTGCTCAATAATACTCACTTGAATAGTAATCCGTATAATGATCTGAATAGAGAAATAGTATAGAGAATAGTGGTCTGTATAGTAATAGAGGATAGAATAGAAATGGTGATCCAAATAGTAGTAATAGAGGATAGAATAGAAATAATAATCATTTAGATGTCATGTGACTTCCTACTTATGCATTTCCTCTATGGTCATGTAGTCTACTTAATTCAATAATGGGATCGCCTGTGTTTGCTCACTGGCAATATATGTTCAAACTCCAGTGTTGGCAGCTTTATTCCTGTATAACAATTATTTTCTTTTTAAATTTTAAAAATGGTTTAATATTTTTAAAGTGTTTTAATTTCAGTAGAAGCTATGATAAAAGAAATGGAAGTTAAAACTACAATGTATTAGAGATAGCTGAAATTTCTGGGACACATAATGAGGAAAGTGGGCTTGGAGAATTTGGCACTTACAGATTATATTAAGGGGAAACACGGAGTAACCTACTTAATGAGTTTTTGTAAATGGACAGTAAAACAGGAAATAAGAGGGATAGTAAAAAGATGACCACTGCTAAGAACTACAAATGATAGGAAGTTGTACAGAGCCATGATTATCCATATCCTGAATGGATATGGCAAAAAAAAAAAAAAAAATTAGCATCATTCTTTATAAGGAAAAACTGATTTGCTCATCTCTTTACATTGGACTCTTCTGATGTAGAAATATTTTAACACATAGCTGGTGGTGGTGGTGGGTATAAAGAAATGGATTCATACCTTCTCCAAGGCTATTTGTGCAAGAGTGAATGTAATGAACTAGGACAGAATTTGAATTTGACTCACTTATTTCTCTTAATGAGTCACTAACCATTACCTTACTTGTACTGCCATAGCTTGCTGTTTAGTGTAGAGCAATTTTGCAGTTTCATTGTTCACATAAAATATTAATAAAACTTAAATATTGCCATGATTTTCCTTGTTTTTTTTAATGATATTTGTGAACTACCAAAATTATTGAACAAAATGTAACTGATATAATAATTATAATCCTGGTTCATGTGTTACTGTTGTGGTTATCATGTAGAACAACTATATTGAATCAATAGCTTCTTCTACTGCAAAGAAAATTGGTTCTCTGTGTCACATCAGCTTTTTCTTGCCTGAGTTCATTCTTTAAATCTACCATTTGGCCTTGCATCTCTTTTACTCTAACAGTTTCTTCTCTCGCACTTCCCGTCAGTAGAACTCCCTTCCTCCTACTTTCTTCCTTGCTAGCTATAAACTTCAAATGTAATGTCAATCAACATCTTCTGATGCCTTGATCCTGATCCCTGTCCTTTTCTATATCCTTTCCTCAAACACCCCCCTCTTTACTCTTGCTCTCACTTTCTGTAACCCCTTGCATGCTAGTGGAACTCCTGCATTGCTTGGGGTAAAATGATTAAAAAAAAATGAAAAAAAAAAAAGTAAATTTTTATAGGATAAAATTGCCAGCCCCATGTTTAACTTATTTTGTACCTGTTTTTTCCCAAGTGATCCCCCATTTAAGTACTGACTGTTTAGCATTAGTGATGAAATGAGAACAAGTGTGATTTGACTGCAAGCAGTCAATATACATTGCATAACAGAAAATCCACGAACTTGATAAATAAAATTTAAAAAATATATAATGATACAAAAAACCTGTAAGATCTTTAGAAATACATGTCAAGTAGGGATAACCTTCATAGAGAAAATAACTTAAAATATAGCAACACAGAAAAAAATTATATTCTTTAATATTTTTGTTGGATTTACCAAATATGTTGTTAGCCTTAATAGTATGTTGTAGTTTTTTTATGATACATTGGCTTTGTCTGAAGGTTATTTTTTTTTTCTTATATGTATTTTGTTTTAGGGTTAAAAAGAGCATCACAAGCCACAACAGGATTACAATATTACAAACTCATATGAGATACAATGAAATAAGCATAAGAAAAAAAATGACAAAATACTTTAATATACATTTCAGAGAAATGATTGTAAATTTTAAAAAACATTTTTATATACAGAAATAAAGAAATTTTGCTTACCTGTTGGTGGAAATGTTTTTCTGAAAATCTTGTTGCAAAACAGAGGAAGTTTTGCTTTTTGTTTCGTTTGGCAGTAAAATGCTTGTCCTAATGCATCATGGGAGTATTCTATATTTAACTTTTTTTTTATAATTATCTATTTTATTTTTCTTTATTGTTAATTACCTTTCTTATCTGTATTTTCTTTTATTGCTTAACTTTTAATTTTTCTTTTATTATTAGTACTTATGTTCCAAACTACTACATCGTCTAGTAATAGGGTTTGGGGATTATTATTGCTATCACTGCAAGTAAATACCATAGATAAAGATATTTTGCCAAACATAAAAACAAAAATAAAGAACATTTAGGGAGAAGGTGGAAAAATGTAAGTGAAGATTTTATTTTATAAAAATAGTATTTTTTTCTCTCCCCATTGAGGATAGAGTTGCTTTCATGACATGAAGTGTAGCCACTTGATAGCTAGGAAAGTTCTACTGAACAAATTTGAAGAGTGAAGATTTCTGATAAGTATGACTGGAATCCCAAATTTTAATGGGAAGGAAGGCTCTATAGCTCAGGAGAGTTGAAGAATTTAGTTGGGTTCTGGAAAGCTTTTAAAGTGTCTGGAATTGTCAACAGCCTTTTGCAGCTGAACATCTCAAGAAATCTGTTGCAGTGGAATTCTTGATTTTCATAATTCTTGCAAGTATGAATAGCTCGTGCTTGGAGCCACTGTAGTTTTGGACCATTTTGTATTTTTAAACAGTTTTGTATTTTTAAAAAAACTGAAAAAATATCATGATTAATCTTCTACATTTTAGAATTTTTATTGCTAAATGGTTTTCAAAATTTGGCAATATTTTACAAACAAAACAAAAAAAATGCACGCTTTCAGTTCTATTTATTTGGATGGTGCCATAGTAGGTGAGTGGTTATCTGTAGGGTAAATGAACTCGTGTTCCTCTGACGTCACTCATACAACACTAAATACTTTCATTCTGCCATTCTTGAGTTCCTGCACATATCACCAATGTAAAAATTATTCTGCTTCTCACTGCTTCAATTCTCTTTTATCATACCAACACCACAGCTGAAAGATCAATTAGTGTTCTTTGCTTTGTTCTCAGTTACCCAGTCAAATGGCATCCTCTAGTCTGACCAATCAGCACACAATTTGCTATTGGTTGAAACACGCTAAGCTGTACAAAAGCCACTGTTACAGAATATACATTTTTGGAATAATCCAATGTGAGGAGGGGAGATTCATGACATTTTCAAGGAACAAAATGCCACTGCTATGTGTCATGTATTGAGGTAAGGAACTTATTTTCCTTTACACCAGATACAAGCAACTCTGACTCACTTGCTTCTATGTAATTGTTCACTACAGATTTGTATCCCAAATTGACCACAACATACCTCCACTGACCCTTTTTCTACCTAAGTTATTTTTATACATAAATATATCTGTATTTTTTTAGTTGCAATACAAGTAAGAAATTCTTCAAATTTTAATTCTAACTCAGAGATCAAATCTGACCTTGTCTGTTCAACTATTTTTGAGGTCTAACATTAGTGAACTTGTTGCCGACCATCTGGAGGGTGGTGATATTATATAGGATATGGCCTATGTGCTCAAATAAAGGAGTCACAGGAGGTCCACAAACATTTAAAAATAAATGACATATATCTGACAGGTCAACAAGAGGACAACAAAAATGAGGAACTTAAGTTAATGCAAAATTTATTTACATAATATATACAATAATAATATGTCAGTTAAACTAACTAATAAGAAACCTGAACAATGACTTTAGTAAATGGAGGAATACTGACCAGATAGAAGAACAAAGATAATATAACTGGGAGTAAATGTTAAAAGTGGAGTCCAGGTAACTTAAGTTAGCAGGAAAAGCCAGTGTTTGAAAGGTCAGTTTAAATGTCCAGTGCTGGTATCGAAGACATACACAATGAAGTGATGAGAAATAATAGACTGACAGTGTTGGCATTGAGCAGAGGCTGGATAAAGTTAAGACAAAAATCTATCTGTTGAAATTAACCAAATGGTTTATGGCAGTAGATGATAAGTGTTCAGCAACTTTCTATGAAACCAGGTGAGTTAGGTTCAAAAAGGAATCACTGGAAGTAGGGACCAATGTATAGCTGAAAGTACAAAGCTGTTGTATAAGCAAATCCATAAATGCTGGAAGAAAAGGGCTGTATAGAGTTGAATGTGCCAGTCAACAAGGTAAGTTGAAAAAGGAATGCTGGATGTAGGGACCAATGTGTAGCTAGAAATACAGGGCTGTTGAATGAGCAGGTCCATAAATGCTGGAAGGAAAGTGTTGTATAGATTTGAATGTGCTGGTCAGAAAATGTCAGAAGAAATGTGAGAAATCTGGAAGAAAAGATCTGTGTAAAGAAAGAAAAGTTTCCAACTAGCATTCAGTTAGCAGACAAAAATAAGTGGACCATAACTTAATACAGAACCCATACAAGGATCCTGGTCACAGGGACCAGGGGCCTGTGCTCCTTCTCCTCTCCTTTCTTCAGAAAGGTGAAAAGTTCACAGGTTTATATAATAGGTGTGTAGTCACATTGTCAAGTTTCATACGTACTTAATAGCTAAAAAGGACACATGGCACAGTGGATAAAGGTGTTAGTTAGATCCAGTGACACCCAAAGTGTGTGAGTTCAATATCTGGTTAAAGCAGTCAAGAACTTAGAAAGGGGAATTAACATGAGATAACTGATAACTGACATCCATTAGACATGGCACATGGAACTAGAACAGTCTACTCCAGTAAGTGAAATAAAGGGTTCAGTTCGACATTTCAATCCCTGAAGAAGGCCAAAGTATACAATGGCCGAAATGTTGTGATAAATATGGCAACAAAGATGAGGGTGATAGTCCGAGAAATGTAAATAGTATACATAATATCTCATCTCAGAAATATAGACAAATTCTAAAAATTAAATACTGAGTTGCTATAATGTATAAGAAAGGTTATGAAATGTTTAAGGGGAGTATTTATATTGTGTTAATAACAATAATAATCAGTCAAGAAAGAGAAATGTGTTTGATTATAAAATCTAAATAAGCCTGCCATGTTGCATAGAAGAAAGTCGGGTGATGCAACAAAGAAAAGGCAAACGTCTTGATGTAATAACTTATCTGCCATGAACATGAAGGGGAGTAGTGAGGTTGCTACAATAAACTCAGTACATTTGGCTGCTAGGAATGGTATACTATGCTCTTTGATAACTTCTGGTCACCTTGAATGATCAAAAAAATCTCACAGAAAAATGTTCATACTTGAAGTCATGTAATTATGTAAAATCTGAATTTAAAAAAAATGTATTTATTTATTTATTTATTTTTTTTTTTTACTTATGGTCATTGTATGGGATAAACATAAGTCACTTAAGACAAAGGCTTACTGTGGAATGAAAAGCAAGAAGGCCAGTCCATTTGTTAGTGTCACTATCTGTTGAAATTTAAAAAAAAAATATTTTCATTAAATTAAACTTCTCAGGTACACTGTTATCACTCTTTCTAGTATTGATGGAGTTTCCTTCTTAACCTTTTGTTTAAGATAGTGTTGAAAGTTAATTGTTTGAAATCATAATTATTTTCCCTTCCAGTTACAACTGCTACTAATTGTCAAATGATGAGGTTTTTGTGATTTGGTATACTTTGTCAGTGGTTTTGTATTGCCAGACTATAGGGTCTGATGGAGGATTATCATCTTTAAGATTTAAAGAATCTATTCATTTGAAGCCATTTGTAATTATTGATTTCAGAAAATAATTGTATCCGGATGATAGTTTAGACATTTCTGAACAAGTTGGATGCTCTGCTCATTCACATGAAAGTCTAGATCTCTCAAGGCTGTTTAAGAACCTGACTTGAATTCTTAGGTTAATATCTTGTTTTTTTTATAGCATTTTGTGGTCACTATTTACATTCTTCGAACTGTTGACCTCATCTTTGTCGCCATATTTATTACAACATTTCGGCTGTTGTATGCTTCAGCCTTCCTCAGGTGGTTGGAATTTCAAACTGAACACTTTATCTCATCACTGGGGTAGATTGTTCTAGTTCTACATGCCATGCTGCTTCTAGATATCTCAGTTTCAGTTATTTTCCTTTTAACTCAACTCCCCAAGTTTTTGTTTATCTCTGCTGTGGCCAAGTGCTGAATTCACAACTCTTTGGGTCAATTCACTAGATTACTTCAACCAGTTTTTATCCACATGACCATGTTTCCTCAAGGAGTGAAACTGAGATATCTAGAAGAAGCATGGCATGTGGAACTAGAACAGTCTACCCCAGTGGATAAAATAAAGGGTTCAGTTTGAAATTCCAATCACTTGAAGAAAGCTGGAGTGTACAATGGCCGAAACATTGTGAATATGACAATGAAGAAGAGGATAACAGTCTGAATAATGAAAATAATGCAAGTAACCATAATACCTTATCTCAGAGTGTACAGTAACTGAAACATCATGAATATGACAGCAAAGATGAAGACAACAGTCTGAACAATAAAAATAGTGTAAATACCTAAAGATTAATTTCACATTCTGAATTTTGATGGACTCTGAGTAGGTGACATAACTTTCATTCTAATTTCTGCTTGTCTAAAGAGTTAGTATTTATAAAATGTTGAGTCATAAATTCTTTACTTACTGCTTTGTTGAATATTTTTCCATAATTTATTCAAAATGGTCTTATCTTTATCACAAAATTTTAGTTGGTGAACTCTTTTCTTGTGTTGTCAAAAGCTCTGAGACATCATAATTCCATGAATTATTCAGACAAACTAATCTTTTTTTCTCCAAAAAATCAAACTGTTTCAGCCTCTTTGAATTTTCTGTTTCATCTCTCAAATTTCTGTATTTACTCATTTTGTAAAGTGCATGTATTTGATTGCCCATTCTGCTATTGTTATTTCTCTTTGTTTAATCTATAAATCTTTCACTTAACAAGTTGAAGAAGCAGAAAATTGGATAACTATCAAATATTTACTAAAATAAACCTTGGAAAATCTGAAAAATGGATCGGTGAAAATATCATAAAAATAACAAAGATGAGGATACTAGTTAGGCAATTCAAGCAATAATGTTTTCCCAGAATTCCATACCATATTGATGAACCAAACCATTATGACCACCTGCATAATAAGGTATTGGTCTTCCATATAACTGCCAAACAGTTCTTACTTGATTAGGCATGGATTAAAAAGTTTTCCTGTGTAATCTGGTGCCAGGATTTTACCAACAAATCCTTTAACTTCCATAGCTTATGTGGGATAGGGGAGATTCTGCTAGATGAACTTCAGTCCTTTATAGTGGCAAGGGGCTTAGTGGTTAAAATGAACAGTTGATTTACGCATACGAAGAAGATTAATGGAGGATGATAATGACTGGGAAACACAGTAATTTTAACAAAACAAGATAAGGAATTCATTTACAAATTTACATGCTTGAAGTTGTGTCAGTAGATCATCTCAGGAAAATAAATGAGAAATTTTTAAAGTCTGTAGTTTCAATGAATTGTCACGAAGAGGAAATGTTCATACAACAGATTAGATGATCTGACAAAAAATAGTATTAAAAAATATTAAAAACAAAGGTAAGTGAGTTTATTGTTCGCAGAAGAGTTATATGGTTACATACATTCAAAAGAGAGATAGTTTGAAATACTTAGCTTTTTGGGATTGTTGAAATAAAATTCTTCAAAGTGCCACGTGCTTGGTTAAGGCCTATAATATAATTTGTGAATAATTTGAGGATTTTGCATAGGCTTGATTTTTCTTTTCTTTCTTTTTCTCTCAGCTAATTCCTGTGAAGAGGTTTTCATTGATTCAAAGAAAATTTCACATAGTTTGCAAATTTGTTTTCATATTTTTCTCAGCTCACTGGCCAATCTCTGTGAAATCAAGGTTTTCATTGGCCCAAAGAAAATTTCACATAGGCTCCCGAATTTCAAAATCACTAAACTCTTGCCAGTCATGATGAATGGTGGTATTTTAAGTTTTTCTTTGAGCATCTATTGAGACTCAAGTTTATCCCAAACTTCAACTAGAACTGATCTATTTGATTGATCCCTGGAAAAATGGTGTATTTGTTATACCACTTCAGAAGGTATTTTGGTCCACCTGCCATGTTTTTATTTTTCCATTTACTTTTTTTTACCCTTTTAGCAGAAACACAAAGACAAAGAAAACCATACTAAATTAGTAAAATAATTACCAGGGGCTATGATACTACCATTTTGTGAATGGTATGTTTTTCCAGTAGAGCCTCTCAATGCCATAATGAAGTGTACAGTTCTGACTTTACTTTTGGTAAATTCAATCCAGGTATTTGATGCCCATTCTACTTGTGGGCCTGACGGTTTTGTTATCACCTGTTTCAATATATGATATCTAACCATGACCACAACAAAATCAAGCAGAAGAAAGAAACCCAACCCCACAAAAACCAAAGTAGACCCCCAGGTTCTCCATCTTCTACATCAATGTGTGTAGTCTGTGGAGACTTTTGTTGGATCAGAAAGTCAAACTTGACCTCTTGTTCATGTCTGAAATTGATATTAGCCTCTTCCCATTGCAGAAACTCACAATTTCAGACTATTCACACTAATAGTTTTATTTAATCCTTTCATCCCAAGCAAGGCAATAAAGCTATTAAGACGTAAGTGGGTAATGAGTGTCAGAGAATATGAAAAGAAAACATTAATGTGATAGAACAATAAATGAACAGAAATTAAGAAGACAGAAGATAATGATTGACAGTGCATTTAAATTTCTGAACATCAAACTTGGCTGGAAAGCAAGAAGCCAGAAGAGAGTTCCACAAGTAAGGTGTGATAGAAGAAACTGTAAGCATAGAACTTGCAGTTACATCAAGCCAATTCAACTGTTATAAATCCTTGCTGCCAATCTATTACTGCACTTAAATTCATAGTCTAAGTACTATAGTGGAAAGTCTATCAGAATGACTACCATGAAAATATTTATAGAAAAGACAGAGGGAAGCTATATTATGGTAGTGAGAAAGTGACTGAAACTGAGATGCCAGGTCAGCAATAATAACATTGCAGATTCTTTGTATTTTATTAAAAATCTCCAAATATATAGCAGGGACCAGATGTGGCAGAAATATTCAGTACATGGATGAATAGTAGACTTAAAAATATGTAAAATTGATTCTAGTGATAAAAATTGTCAGTGAACCAACTTTTTTAACAGCAGACCTAGCAATTGATTAATTAAACAAAACCCGTATAATCACCATGGATTTGGTTCCTATATTAAGGACAGGTTTTTTACATGAAAGATACCACAAAAATGAGAATATTGATTTTTCTGGGTTGACAAGGGCTTCCTCTCTAACCTTTTACTTGAAGTAGTGTTGAAATGATCTTGAAAATATCATTTTCTCTTAGAGTTATATGTTCTATCAATTTTAGTTGTTGCTGCTGTTGAAAGTCCTCAAGCAATGTGGTTTCTGTTAGTTGGTACAATTCTTTGTTTTTGATTCTGTAGCACTAGTCCATAGGGTTTGAAGACCTACAGACTTCATTTGCTTGCAGCCACTTTTAATCATTAATCTGAGAAAAAAAGTGACAGTTTAGATATTTTTGACTGGCTTGAGTACCATGCATGACATCCATATGAAAGTCTTGATCTAATGAAGCTATTTAAGATCATAACTCAAGGGTAATGTTTTACTTTTGTAGCATATCATGTGTTGGACAAAAGTAGCCTTGGTACAGCCTATTCTATGTTCTATTTCCTTGTCTCCTATACCAAATTTGTTATAACTGATTCATACACTGAGATATTTGAAGTGTTTAGTATTTACTAATTCCATATCCCAAATTTTTTGGATAGATTCAGGTTACAATCCATGAATGCTTTCATATAGTTTCTGTTTTGGAAAGGTTTATCTGGAGTAAAAATGATGTATTATACGTTTTAAAAAGATTTGGTATAAATTATAGATTTCTATCCACAACTGATTAATGTCTACTGTCCCCAAAATGGGTTAACTGTTGTCACTTACCCCATCAAACAAAATGTCTACAGGTTGTGTATATCTTCTGTTAGATATAACTAATAAAAAAAAAAAAAAAGCACCTGAGCTGTTTTTAGCTCTTTTATATAGAACTCAACATACAAATTTTGATGTGACCTATTTTAATTAATGGAAATTTTGGGTGTGTATATAAACTCTTAATTTTAATGGCTTAGAGGTGCTTTTTTTTTTTTTTTTTTTTTTTTGTATATGTTTATTTTAAAAGAGAAACAAATAATGTACATATTAGGTTTTTTCAAGTTCAAAATTTGATTGATTTCCTGACTAGAATTGATACTGATAATCAAATTCGGCCTGATTTGTCCAAAAAACAAAAGTGATAATTATTTGGGGATTTAAAGGAATGTGGAGAAGAATTACTTTTTTATTTTTCTCTTTTTCACTCATGTTGAGTATTGATTAATTTTATGTATAAATAATCCCCTAAAAATTAAATCTTAACCCTTTGAGCCCTGATCACCGCTTTATCAGTGGCAAAGAAAAATGTGATGTGCAGCCACTGGTTGAACAGTGATAGAGAAAAATTACTTAATGCCCTGCCACTGGTTGAACGGTGGGTAAACACTTATAACTATTTTTATATCTACAGTGAAACATTACATACCAATTATTTGTGAATTTTGACTCAGGAGTTCAGACAGAAGGGTTGAAATTATCCAAGAATGGAGGACTCAAAGGGTTAAATAGTAAAATTTCATGACATAAACTTTAAATATCATTTTGGAATAAGTTTGTTGTATTTTTAGATGAATCTATTACTTTTCTTCATCCTTCAAGTGGCCTGCATGATTCTATCCACTTACATTAATCTGCTGAACTCTGACACCTGACCACTTGCTGATACAATATCCCTGGACATAAATTTCATTACTTACATCCTTTTCATAGTTGACTAGCATCCCAATCCATATTTGTATGCTCACAAAAATCTTTTGAATTATATACAGAAATGCATGTAAATAAAGGACATAGATTTTAGATTTACCCTATTCCTAAGGGGTATAGAGCAGTACTACACTATTTTCAGATTTACCCTATTCCTAAGGGTACTATTCTCAGATTTCCTTTGCTAAGTCAGTGTTTTCACAATAAAATTGGTATTAACCAACCAATGTTTACTAGATTTTCAGGATATATTTATATGAAAAATATATCAAATATCGTGTATATCAAATATCTATTGGTGTTAAAAATACTGATAATAAATTTTTATGGAGATTTGGGTTTTATTATGCAAATAAACTAAGTGCAGCATAAATTTCTATTTATAAAGCTCAAAGGTATTGGCTATAGAAACATATTTCAATACAATCTTGTGTCCATCATATTCAATGAAGACACAAGGAGATGATTCATCTATTTATTTCTTCTTTCTCATCATCATCTGTGCTGAATTACAGTACAAAACTGTCATTATGTACTCACAGCAGCATTCTTTGGTTTGACTAGCACCTGGTTCTATGGAAAGCCAAAGCAGTAAAATGGAAGCATTAGCCAAATGCCTGACAGTAGCATCCTAACTGGACTAGCTAGCACCAACTGTTGCTTCTGCTGGAGAACTCCATCATTTGCCAAAAGGGAGCAGTACTAACCTAACAGTTTGATGCAGACAGTGCTCAGCAACTCCAATTCACCAGCCTACTGGCACTGAATATAGTAATCCATATATCTGAATAAATTATTAATTTAAATGTCAATATGGACTCATTGATTTTCTATAACCTTCATTAATCTCTCAGTCATTGATTTTGTTAATTTGGTTTGAGTTAACTTTAATATGACTTACAGTAGATTTTGTTTTCCAGATATTATCTTTGTCTGAATATTGTTTTCCATTCTCACATATATCGCTTATAATGATGGCCCACAAGTTTTTTGTTGGATTAATATCTGGAGAGGTTGTGGGGTGGGGGCATTCTATTAATTTGGTGCCACTGAAACCCAATTTTTAAGAAAGATGGTTGGGAAATATTCAGCTTTGCAGAATACAAAGGATAATTCTTGAATGAATATACTCCTTAATTGAAAGCTACTTGATTATGATCTGGTTGTAATTCATAAGACTTTAAAAAAAGTCTTGTCCAAGATAATAATTCTTTGCATTTACCTTAATATTATCAACTTTGAAGGGGTATACAAGTTTATTACTGACAATATTGACCTAAAACATCACCTACCCTGTTTTTTTTTTTTTTTTTTTTTTTTAAGTCATATTGATTGAATATTTCTATGAAGGACCTAACCACTAGCCCAACCAATGTAGCTCTACATTCATCACTAAAAATTGTTAAATCCTTATCTTATACTTCTTCACCCTGAGGAAAGGTATGCTCCTCTTCTTCTCTCCACCCACAAGCTATGGGTAAATAGCAAGACAGACTGGATTATATAGCCTTGGATGGCAACTGGTCTACCACAGAAAGAAATGGCAACCTATTGTGGGGAAAAAATCTGCCTTGTCAGTCATGTATCAAAAGATACATGATTGCCTAAGCATGTATCATGGATGGCACATAACTGACTGATTATAGTATGAATGTGTTTAAGTTCCTATGAATGACTTACATTTAGGAAGCATTTTTGTCTGTTGAATTTTTTCTATATTAATATTCACTCAGTACAGGGCTCGAGAGCCATTCAGGGTAGAGGGTTGCAGTTAAAATGCTTATAATGAATGAAAGAGGAGTCAGTTGGAAGTAAAGATTGAGAATTAGTAGGATAGTTAGGACAGTTATTAGATAAGCATCTGTGTAAGATTAAGGTGTAGTATATGATGTACCATGTTGCATTTAATACAACATGAGATTTGCTGTAGACCAAGAAATGGGATATATCTTATTTCTGAGGAAGAACAGTTGCTTGTTTGATTCATTTTCTACAGCTTATCAACCCTTTTGCAGGTTATTTAAAGTCAGAAAATATTTAATTGTAAGATATTTTTTTACCTAATAATGGTTTAGTGATACAAGTATTATTAATTAACCCATAGCTGGGGGAGAAGGTGTAGATTCATACCTTTCCTAAGGGTATTTGTACAAAACTGAATATAACGAACCCAATGGGAATTAGAACTCTGCTCTCCAATTAACAATTGCAAGCTATTATCCATTAAGCAATGTTGGGTGTGGTCAGAATCTAGATTGGTGATTATTTGGCAATACCAGGTGCTGTAAGCTTGGATGTGTGGGTGGTGTAATGAATAATGACTCAGAATTATCAACTGGAGATCCGAGTTCTAATTCCAGTTGGATTTGTTATATTCACTTGTGTGCAAAGATTCTTCTGGTAAGTTTTTTTTTTTCCACTTGTCATCTTATACCAATTTGTCTTGTCCCCAGAATTGATCTGGGGATTTAACTCTATTGTTGACATGGAAAGAAAAAAAAACTTTTTGGTATAAAGGAAATTTACATTAACCAGAAAGAGGCTTACACAGAAGTGTCTTTTTTTTTAACTTGGATTTTATAATGTAACTATAACAACAAAAACATTTTGATTTCATTTTTGCCTTGAAAAAGTTGGAAAAAATGCATTGGCAAAAAACTAAGATGTTTTTTTTTTCCAATTGTTACCATATACCAATTTGTCTTGTCCACAAAATTGATTTGGGAATTTAACTATACTTCACTTTATCTGATTGAATGTAATCTTGAAGTTTCAGCCGAGAGAAATCTTACAGTATTTAACAATAATGAATTAAAGTTTTAACCAAACAATTTATGCAACATATGAAAAGCAAAAGGAAAAAAAAAAAAAAGAAGCTAACAAAAAAACAATAGATTTTTCACAATGCTTTAATTTTGGAACAGAATGTTCAAATAATTCAAAGTTAATTGATAGGAGTGGTTATCTGATAAAGAATATATTTATAAATGAATATTTTCATCATGACTAAGGGAAGGCACAGTTTATAAGATTAACAAATAAAATCTTTGCAAGAAAAAAAAATGAAAATTAAACACCAACCAAAAATATTTCATTAATTATAATCATTTTAAACCAGAAATGTTTTTTCTTTTACAAAGTTAACTTTTATTGTAATTGCAAGAAAAGAATTTGCCAATAGTTTTATTAATCCTCTTCTAAGAATTTGATTTCATTGAGCAGAGTATTTTAGTACATTTTCTGTTTCTTTTCTTTCCCAGTTTAAAACAGGGCCTGACTAAAATCTTATATACATTTTATGATGTTAACCATTTTACACCAGTCATACAGGAGGAGTAGAGAATTCAATATTAATATTTTTTTTATTACTATTTGCATATCTGCCACCTCCTCATAAATCAATGGAGGTAGTCATACCCTTTCCCAAGGGTATTTGTGCAAAAGTGAATATAACGAACCCAATGGGAATTGGAACTTCACTCTCTGATTAACAATTCTAAGCTATTATCCATTAAGTAATATTGGGTGTGGTCAGAAACTGGAGATCCGAGTTCTAATTCCAGTTTGATTTGTTATATTCACTTGTATGCAAAGACACTTAGGAGAGGTATGAATCCACCTCTTCTCCCACTAGCTATGGGTTAATTAGTAATACTTGTATCATTAAACCAGTATTACCTAAAACAATTCTTACAATCTATTTCTATGGCTTTAAATAACCTGCAAAATAGTTGATAAGCTGTAGAAAATGAATGAATCAATATTCCCTTGCAAATGTACATTGAGTCTCATGCAGTCTGGAATCAAAACACAATGTGGAATGATGAAAAACTAAGTAAGGGTCATAGTTCTTTGATTACAGAAATATGTTTGCATCCTGGGTAAGATGATAAACTACATTTGCTTTCTGGGTAAGATGATAAACTATATCTGACATCAAGGTCTCTGATCAGGAGGTTTTGAGGAGTATGGAACTACCTCTTAATTGCTGGTGTTTCCAGGTCCACCCTCACCTGGAGTGATAGCACCTGTTAGGGTCCTAGCTATAGGTAAATAGTTAACCCCCAAACTGGGGTCAAAACACTATGAAAGTGTAAAAATAGGTTTTAATACAAGAAATAAATTTTTGAAAAAATATATTACAAACAATATATTTTTTTCAAAAATATATTACCAGCAACAAAAATCTTGTTGGAATTAAATAACACATTGAGGTGGATATGCTACAAAACAAAAACCAAACCAATACTACTCAAAATCAAAAAAAAATCTGATTCCAGTCAGCTTTCTTGGTGTGTCAGTTATATAAACACATTCTAATTATTGTTTTTATATAAAACTCTGTGTCAATAGATTATTTCAAACAATTGTTCTCATCTAGCCTGTTATAGATGTTATTATAGACACAATATTTTGGACAAATAGCTTGTGGCCCTTATCAGGTGTCCATTGTTTGGCTGATATGGGATATATATATTGATTATTCTGTCATTTTGCCCTTGTGATGCCAGTTATTGTTTATTCCTGTTGAACTGATGTGTTATAACCCGATCTTCATGACAAGAGTCATCTAGTGGATATGAGTTCAATCTCAGGAGAGTACTAGGCTGGAATGTGTCTATAATAAAATCTATAACAGTCAAGTTTGAAATTATCAAAAGTATATTGACAATTACTCATGAACTACAAAAACTACTGTGTTTGAAGAACATCATGTTTCTTAAGCTAACGATCTGTTGAGGACATTTCAGTATTTTAAAGAGACTATATCGCTTATAACTATAGTATCTGTTAATGGGTTGAAAAGTACAGTGTACCATTAAAAATTTATTAGTAAATCCATGTAATTTACATGAGTTTTGCTAATTAATAATAATTGCAATAACACATATTGGATTTACTATCTTTGCATTTTTTTTTTTAAAATGATTTAGATCAAACATCTGTTGTTAGCAATTTAGTTTTGTAGAGTTTTGGCCATTTATAATTTGGTTTCATTTGACCTTCATGACTAACATTAAAGCATCAATAATGGATTCACCCCCCACCTCTTAAACAGCTTTTGTTGAAGAATAAGAACAAATGTGTGTATCAGTGTTTTCCTGTGCTGAAACTTATTGAAGCACATGTCACCATCTAAACCTTAGACACAGATGGTTTATTAGTGAGTGTTACTATATCACAAGATGGCTGACTTTCAGAATGTTGCAGTTTTATTATTTTTTGTGTATATATATATATATATATATATATATATATATATATATATATAAAATAAAAAGTGAACATTGAAGTCAACATACAGGTGACACTGTTTCATTCTAGATGCAATCATCAGGTGGCCTTATGATTACATCTAGCATGAAACAGCCTGTTGGCTCTGAGTGTTGACTTTAATGTTCACTTTTATATTTATATATGCTCTATCTCTGATATTGAGCACTGTATCCCACAAATATAGCATACCTTAAAACTATATTTCTTCACACATATATATATATATATATGTGTGTGTATATATATATATATATATATATATATATATATATATATATAGCTGTCTACTAGGACAGCTAGCCAATCTCTATTGCAGACCCTTGCTCAGGCACATTTGTGTTTATCCAACACCTACAGAACCCACCTGTGGTTTATACTACAACTGTGCTGAGCAGACTTTATTTAGAGTTTTTGAGAAAAGCATGTTATCTAGCATGATCAACAATTTGAACAAGGCCAGCACGCTCATGCCCTTGGACACGATGACTTGTGACTTTGAGCTAGCACAGCTATTGATGGGCCCCCAAGTGTTCCATCTGCCCAGTTTCACTCACAAGGCTTGGGTCAACCTGTGGTATGGTTTTCAGTCACTTTCCAAAGGTGCTGTATACTGGGATTGATCCCTCCAGTCTGATAACATCAGGAAGTCTCCTTCCTGACAAATCAACCATGGTGAGATTCGAACCTGTCTCTCATCATCAGAATGCAAATGTTCTAATGACTCAGCCAGATATATATATATATATATATAATCAGTATGCCTCACCAAAATTAACATCATTTTGTAGTCTAATACACATTTCGAATTCTCACTCAAATGATCTCAAATCTTAACAAAATGTGTAAAAACTGAGTGAAAATCTACCAGGAAGATCTATCAGGCATGCCAGTGATAATGACAATATGCTGTTAAAATGGTTACTACGTTCACCTTACTTGACACCTTGTGATTTTTTTTTCTGTGGGGCTATGTGAAAGGACAGGTCTATATCCCTCTCCTCTTTCTACAAGCCTAAATGAACTAAAGCAGAGAATCACTGAGGTGCTGGAGAATGTTATGCAATACATGCTACAGTGTGTTTGGCAGATGCTGGACTACCAACTTGATGTGTATTGTATCACAGGTGGTGCACATGTTGAACATTTGTGAAGCTTTGTGAAATTGATTATAAAATCTATTTTTTTTATAAATCTGTAGAGGATAAATTTTGTATTCCATTAGTTTTATTACAATTGTATTAGTTTTTAGAATGTTGTAAATATTTGGTTTTAAGCATTTCACCCCAAGCAAGGTGAGGTTACCACTAACACACAAGGGGGTTACAGAGAGTGAGAGCAAAAGTAAAGAGGGGTGTTTGAGGAAAGGATATAGAGAAGGACGGGGATCACGATCAAGGCATCAGAAGATGTCGATTGACATTACATTTGAATATTTGAAGATTATAGTTATCAGGGAAGCAAGTAAGAGGAAAGGAGTTCCACTATTGGAAAGTGTGAGATAAGAAGCTGTTGGAGTAGAAGTTACATTTAACTGTTTCGACAGTGAAATGGTGCCAACCTATAGCACGCTTAAATTCACACAGGTTGGTACTATTGAAAGTAGCTCATCAGAGTAGTTGCCATGAAAATATTTGTAGAAAAGACAGAGGGTAGCCACAGCACGTCTGTGAGAAAGTGACTGTAGACAAGATGCCAGATCAGGACCTATCACATTGCATATCCGTCTCTGGATTTTGTCAAGGATCTCGAGATGGACAGCGAGAGCCCCAGATAAAATTATTCTTGTAAGTAAACAATCTAATGTTTAATATTTTTGTTGTAAATTCTTAAGAACAAAGAAAATATATAAATTCACTTTTATCATATGTTTAGGTTTTATTGCAATTCTAATCATCAATTTAAAGCAATAAACATTGCCAAGGAGTGAAGGTAGTTAAAATAATAGTGGTATCAAAGGAAAACCAATCTTTTTCACACTTTTTTTTTTTTTTGCTGGCATGAAAGTGAAAGATTACCAAACTTTCTTTAATCAAACTGATATATATTCTTTTTGGAAGTGAGTGATCATTGCTCTCCACAACTTCCTGTTTTTTGTTGGCTCTTTATCATCACTCTGTGTCAATAGATAGCAGAACAAAGATACAAATTTGTTAAGTTGGTTGCTTGTTGTTTCCTCTGTTTCTCTTTCCTTTAATAAGTTCAGTGAGTCTTAAATTCTCTAAACCTTCTTTCCTTATGTGTTGCAGAAATTTCAACTGTCTTTTTCAGACTGTAAGTATAAATGTCTGTTTACTTTATATTTTCTTTAAAATTTCCTTGTTGCATGTTCAGTTCTTGGTGATGTTGGTTCCAATCTGCTTGGAATGACATCCCCCTCCCCAAATTTATTAACAACTTCTACCAATGCATACTGGGATTTCTCCCTAACCAATAAAAATGGACATTTCTCGGTCTCATCTACATATTTTTGTTCTTTCTTGCCTTAAAGCCAGAATGCTATAACCACTTGATTGTATTCCTTTTGTGTGTAAACACAATTCCTACTTTGTGAACTTTTTACTTTGCTTTGCATAGTTTTATCATACATTATATATGTTATTACTTCAAATGTTATTCTAGTGGTCACTTCTTATTTGAAATAGAAGTCCCATATTTATTTATTAAACATAAATTGCCTATTGAAATCTAAGTAAAGAAAAGATGTCCTTCAGCAGGGATCGAACCCGAGTCCTCCTTTGTAGGGGAAACTACCATTTGATCCTACATGCTTTACTGGGAAGGATTTAATATATATTTGTTCACAGTGTAGTAGAAGTGTTTGAAACAATATGTATTTGCTTCTCGGTAAGCTTTAATGAAATCAGTATTTACCCAAGTCCTCCCCACAAGGTGGAATATGACACAAGGCCAGTTTTTAATGCAGGGCTTTTCAAGTATATATACTCGGGCAAAAATTCCCCATAGAACCCACATTCATGTGGTCTGGTTGCTGTCTACTTCTCCAGAAAAGACTCTGCCTGTAGGCATAGTTTCAACTGGGTTCCTCCCTGCCCGAAGGCGGATAGTTTGACAAGCTGAGTATAGTCAAATACAGAGGTTTGATGAGCTTCCTATTTAACCAAGTCCTTCCCATCCTCACATACAAGGCAGACTGTGACACAGTTTACATGGGGCATTTCAAACCTGTAGGCTTGACCAAAAATTCCTCATAGACCCTGTATAAACAGGGTTGGGTGGCTGTCTACCTCCCCAGACAAGACTCTACCTGTAGGTATAGCCTCATCTGGGTTCCTCCCTGCCCAAAGTCAGAGTTCAACAAGCTGAGTATTGTCAAACCCAGAGGTTTGGTGAACTCTGCATATCAGCAGAGTTCTCCTGAATATATGTGTTCAGGAGAGATTGCCACAATTGATGTACAATAAATCTTGTGTTCAGGACAGATCCATTAGTGTGGGAGATGGATCATAACATATTTTCCCCTGTCTTATTGTTACAGAGGGAAGAAGTCCCTGAATCAAGCAGGCATCCTTTACTGTCTGTAAGGTTGTTGTGGAGTAAATAGTACACCCTCAGTGATTATATGAACTAGTCCTAACTATAAAGAGCTCTAGGTCAGAGGTAGAAAGAAGACATTTGGAGTCCATCTTTAGACTAAGTAATATAGGCATCATGGCAAGTTGCTGAAGCATAACTCTGGAGTGTGTTATAACGGTGGTGACAATGGATTCAAAACTCAGATGATTTATAACTGTTGTGACAAGGATTCAGAACTCTTATCACTTACAACAGTTATGAGGATTTAGGAACTCATGCATTGTAACTGGAGTTACAAGGATTTTGGAAACTCATACTGAGTGAACAAATATGAAAAATATACTTGTTGCTTCAGGAACAAGGATATATGTGACAACAAGAATTTGGTTGGTTTAAAAGTTGTTTTTTCTCTTGGATGTAGGAAAAAAACATTCTTGTGAATATGGAACAAATTTTGGCTTTGATAGTTGAAATTCAGCAACAAAATCAACAGTTGCTAGAACTACAAAAACAGCAACAGGAGTTGTTGGGTATAATTCTGAAGAAAACAAAACCTTCTTCAATGTCTCTTGTGCCAGACACTGTTCAAAATACTGTATCAGAATTTGTATACAAATTGATGAGGGATTGACTTTTTCTGTGTATTTTTGTAGATATTAACAAATATTCAGTCAGGAATGCAGCAGCTTGGAAGATGAGGCAAAAATGAGATTGTTGTTGAGGAAAATAGCTTTGAGAGATTATGAAAAATACTGCAACTACATATTACCAGAAAATAAAAAACAGATGAAATCAGGTTTGAAGACATGATACACATTCTGATGAAAATCTTTAGTGACCAGATCTTTCTGTTTCATGCTTATTGGAGGTGCATGAATCTAGCCAAAAAAGATGATGATTTTGTTATGTATACTGATATCGTCAACAAAGAATGTGAAAAGTTTAGAATCAATGAAATGACTAGATATTTTCAAAGGAATAATTTTTGTTCAAGGTTTAACAGTTAAAAAGATGCTGAAATACGAGTGAAAATTTTAACTAAAATTGAACAAAACATTAATATTACACTTCAAGAAATAGACAATTCTAAGTCTAAAACATGATGCTTAAGAAATTCAGAAAAAAGAATGTGCATTGGTACAAGCAAAGAACAAATATACAAAAAGGAGAATAAATCCTTGTTTCACATGTGGTAAATTACATCTTGGAAAAGACTGTCCATTTAAAAATGCAGAATGATACAATTGGGGTAAACGAGGACATATAAAGTCACACTGCAAAACCAAACCAAGAAAAAATGCTTGCAGGAAGAAATTCATAAACAGCATTGCAACAGAAAAAATGGTCACAGAAAACAAAAGAAAATGTTGTGGGTGTGAAAATGCTACTGGACGCTGTTAGTGATATTTCAATAATCCATTAAATCATATGAAAGGAAATTGGAAAGCCTTTATTAAGGAGAACTTTCAAAGTCGCAATTTTAGTTTCTGCTGAGAAATTACTTTTTTGGAACAAATGACTTGTAATGTCTCATTCCGTAATAAGCATGTAAAAACTAAAGCTTATATGTTAAAAAAATGCTATGAATTTATTCGGTACTGACTGAATGAAACTATTTGAAATTTAGGATGTGCTGATAAATGTTTGTAAAACGTAAGTGGAAATGTGACCAATTTAAAAAAAGTCAGTGAAAATCTTAAGGAAGAATTAAAAAGTTTTCCAGATGTTCTGTCAAATGAACTAGGTCAGTGTTCAAAATTCAAGGTGGATTTTCAAGTAAAAAAGGTTTGATGCCCGCATTTAAGCAGAAATGGAGCATATCATTTGCAGCATTGGAACAAGTCAATGAAGAGTTGGACAGACTCAAAAGAATTGGTATAATAGAAAAAAATTTACCATTCAAAATGGTTTGCATCAGTGATGTATGTAAAGAAAAAAATAATAAAATTCATATTTGCACAGATTTTTTGACAGGATTAAACTATTGTTTAGAAACAAGTCCAGAAGAATTTTTTTGAATTTGAACAGCAGAAGAATATCTTCAAAGCTGAATCTTTTTTTAGGACTGGCTAATTACTAACAAATTTATGCCAAAAGGCGTTTGGTGAAATAAAGAAAAGACTTACATCAGATTTATCATTAGCAAACTATGATCCAAAAGCAGAAATTGTAGTGGTGACAGATGCTAGTGAATATGGTATTGGAGCAGTAATTTTGTATGATGGCAGTAAAATGAAAGTCTTCACTCATGTTTCATGCTCACTTCTACCAGCAGAGAAAATTACAGCCAGATAGAAAAAGAGGCTCTCGCAATTATATTTGCTGTGAAGAAATTTCATAAATTTATTCATGGAAGAAAATTTAGGTTGCAAACAGACCACAAACCTCTATTAACAATATATGGTTCAAAGAAAGAAACACCCATGCATACAGTTAATAGACTACAATGCTTATTAAACTATGATTTTATAATGGAGCTCCAGTTGTCTAAAAAATTTAGAACATGGTGGATAGATTATCAAGATTAATACCTAAAATTGCAGCACCATTTGAGGACAATGTCATTGCCACACTAAAATGCAAAATGAAAATAAAACCAGATTTTGTGCAATGTAGTACAAGAATTACCAGTTACCCTGGAAGAAATAAAAGGAAAAGTAAAAATGACATCTTTATTGTGAAAATAAAAAAAGCAATTGAAAGAAAGTAACAAAGAAAGAAATCCAGGCTTAAACACATACTCACTATGCAATGCTGTAGTAATGTTCAGGAAAAGGGTTGTAATATCTGGTGTGTTACAGAAGTGAATATTGAAGGATTTTCAAGAATTAAATCTTTGAGAAGTTTTGTATATTGGACTAGAATGGACCAAGATATTGAAAAAATAGTGAAAGCTTACAGAGGTTGTGCTTTGGCAGCAAAACTACCTATTGCAAAAATAGAACCTTGGCCAAAGACAGACATGCCATGCTCAAGACTACATATAGATTTTGCAAATCCTAAGAATGGATCACATTATCTTGTGGTAGTTGATAGATTCATTAAATGGCTGGAAATTTATAAATGCAAAAATCCAACATCCTCAGTGACAGTGAACTTCTTGCATGAACTGCTTGTGAGATATGGCATACCAGATACCATAGTCTCTGATAATGGTAAAGAATTCAAAAACTTTTGTAAGATGTTTTCTATTGAACATATTACGACCCTGCTGTAACAGCCAAGGTTGAATGGACAAGTGGAATAGTTTGTGGGAATGTTCAAAAGACTGTTGAAGTAAGCAAGTCTTGAGAAATGAAGAAGCACTTCAAAATTTTCTGAGAGTTTTCTGTGTAACACCTAACCCCAATACACCATCAGGCATGTTGCCGACGGAATTACCGTTTGCTAGAAAAGTAAAATCAGTGTTTGAAAAGTTGTTACCAAATTGAAAAATGGATAACAAAAATGACACCAAAAGTTTCAAGGTCAGTGTTAAAATGTTCTTTAAAACCTATAAAGGTGGCAAAGAAATGTGGGAAGATGGTATAATATCAGCAAAAATCAAGAAGTTGATTTACCTGGTAAAAGGGAAAAGATTTGAACATAAAAGGTAGCATAATCAGCTGCAAAAAAAAAAAGGTTCATCAATGAAAGACCAGAAACATTGGAAGAACTGATAAAAATGCTATATGATGTTTTTGATGTGCCATCACCACAACAAGTTATGGAACCTACAAGGACAAGTTCTAGAAAAAGAAAGTGTACTGAAGAACAGGAAGTGGATCTGAGATGGAAATACTACAAAGTTAAGTATGTTGGTGATCTCTACAGAGAGAGAAAGAGGAAGAGGAGATACTAATAAAAAATGAAATATTTATAAAAAGTATTAATCTCAAAAGAGATGTTATAGAGTAAATAGTACAGCCCTTGGTTAATTAGTCCATTACTATAAAGTGCTCCAGGTCAGAGTTAGAAAGAAGCTGTTGCTTAGAGTTGGTCTTTGGACTAAGTAATACAGGCATCAGAGAAAGTTGCACTTCAAAGCACTTTATAACAGAAGCAGTGGCAGATTACCAGAAGCATAATGGGATGCTTTCTCTTTCTTGCTAGAAATGGATTTAATCCTGATGTGTTTTTGTAGTCTTTTTACTAATGGCTTGCTCATCCCCCAAAGTATCAGTAGGTAGGTGGGCTCCCTTCTGTGAGACTTGGTCATCACCAGTTGATCAGCAGTTGCTAGTTGAACAGTTTTCCAAATTATTCCATTTATACTTTTCACACTGGCCATTACCGTGAGGGTTATATGGGGTTGTTCTACTTATGGCTACTCTTTGCTCTTGTAGGAATCACTCAGACATAAATGAAGCCCCTCTGTTTGAATGAATATACATGGGTAGTCTGAAGATGGCAAAAACAGAACAAAGTGCTTGTATGACTACAAGTATATAGAGGATACATTGGGGCAAGGTACTGTGAAAGGAAACCATGAATATTCATCAATTATTGTTAGCACTTATTTGTTCAGAGTTTTTGAAGGAAGTAGTCCTTTAAAATCCAGTCTGATACTTTTATAGGGTTGCATGGTTTTTATGACCTTGTTGGTGTTAGGACAGCAAAACTTAGGTTTATTTTCAGAGCAAGTTTTACCCAATTTGGCAATTTTTTTCACATCCTCTACTGAGCAGGGAAAGTTTTTGATTTCTGTCATGTGCACCATGGGTGTAACACCTGGGTGGCACAACTCTCTATATAGTTTCTTAAACTCTTCTTTGCAACCAGCCAAGCTACATACACGAGAGAGGGTGTCCACAGCAGCATTTTCTTTACTGAGGCTGTATGTTACATTGAATGAATAACACGAGGGGTTCTATTCTCTACCTGGCTGTCTTCTCATTTTGTTGTTTTCTGGTTGAACATGAATAAAACTAATTTTTGGTCTGTAATTGGCTTAAAATGTTGCCCACTCCAATAATGCCTCCATTTTCTCAGTGATTCGACAATAGTATAGGCTTCTTTTTCTATTGCAGAATGTCTACATTCTGATTTAGACAGGGTTCCAGAGAAAAAGGCTATGGGCCTTCCTGAAAGTCTTAAAGAGGCAACTGTCTCTACTACCTGAGGTAGTTTATGATTGGGTGTTAGTAATGGCTGCTTTCGCTATGCCCCTCTTTAACTCATTAAATGCTTTCTATGCTGTGGGAGATAATGGGAAGTTTGATACTCTTGTTAAAAGGTAGATTTTGTCTGAAAAAGACAATATCCAATGTGCATAGTGTGCAAACTTTCTTTATGCAGGGTGCAGAGTGGGTAAATCCTTTGAGACCAGTAGGCTGAGTAATGGATTCAGATATTCTGGGTTGGGTTTTGTTATTCTTACTTATCATATATCTGTTATATTCTCTGCTAAGGGAATAAATACTTAACACTGGGTGGATAATAGAAGAAAGGTTTATTGTACACAACCAGTACAATATGAAATACGGTACAGTTATACACACAGGTCAATCTAGTAGTGAGTACTACTAATTGGAAGGTCGGACGTGCTTGAATCTTCTCTCCCTCACTCTTCCCCCTGTCTCTCATAGACAGTTGACTTTATAGGTACTTACTACCTATAGTGTAATCATTCATTGGGGTAACTGGCTATTCTATTACATCAGTATCCAAGTAATTTTATATTTTTATGTCTAAATTAACATTTGTCTTGGTTAAACATAAGCTTGTACTTTTAACAGCCGCTATGAATAATTTAAGATTTTAGTCAACTTCCACTTGATCTTTCCCGCAAATAGTTACATTATTGATGTAAGTATAAGTGCATTACATGTTCTCTTTTGATACTTATCTGATCTATCACTCTTAGTAAAAATGGTATTCTGTGAAATTGATAGTTTGCCGCTGGCCTTGAAAGCCATATAAGGCTTTATCACTGGGCTTTATAGCTACCTGATTGTAGGCACTTTTAAGGTCTAGAGTACTAAGTAGACCATTTTTCGGATATTTTCCCTATCATATCATCTATTCTTGGCAGAGGATAAGCATCCAGCAAAGTTGTTTGGGAACAGTCGATTACCATTCAGTTTTTTTTTTTTTTATTCTCAGAAGACACTACGAAGGCTCGGATTTGATTATTCCTGCTTCAACATACGAGGTTGCAGACTTTAAAAGATGGCTTAGAGCTTCTGAAGGTTATTTCTACTAAAGCATGTTGACATAAGTATTTTTACCCTAATATTAAGTCACAGCATAGATCTTTCATCAGTAGACATCCAGCTCCTTGGTATACAATACTATTTGCTAGTAGATCAACTAAACAGTAAGTAAGCATTTGTATGGAAAGAGATGAGCTAGCCATTTTCACTTTGTTTCGTCATGGTAACTTTAGACAAAAATAGGTGGAGAGGTCTCTGTATTGTAATTTTTAGCATTTTGTTCTGGTAAATCTATTACTCTTGCCTGGTCATAGGCCTGTTGTAATGTTAAGGTGCTGTTTTTGAGTATTCTTTGTCAGGTATTTGTAGACCTTAGCCTGTTTATGAAGGTATCTCATATCAATTCAACTTTATATTGTTCCACTGATACCAAAGAAAATGAACAGTCCTTATTAGTTTTATCAAAGCTTGATAAAATCCATCAATGGAATTTGCAGGCAGTTGACACCTTGTAGCTAATAAGATTCTAGAGACCATTTCATTTTTCTTTTTAATGTAAGTCCTGGCCAGTATAGTTAAAGACTCTTCACAGGAAGATGCCTCCACAAAATACTCGTAAACATGTGCTGAGACATATTTGGTGAGATAGTATAACTTATTTGAACTTTGGTTGCAGTATGTACTCAAGAGTTTCATGAAAGTTACTCTCCAGTGACGATATTCCAATCCAGTGTCAGATGCATTGGGGGTCAATAATAAGTTTCTCTGGACAGAGTAAATGAGCCATTTTCAAAATAATCAACAACAAGAATTCATTAAATTGTAGTAGAATTGTTTGAGACAATATGTATTTGCTTGTCAGTAAGCTTTAAGGAACTTTGCATATCAGCTGATTTCCTGAATATATGCATTCAGGGCAGATCCACTAATGGAGGAGATGGCTCATACCATAGGCAGGACCACATTTCTTTTACACTCAAGTTTCTTCTTTGTTTGTGAAGAGATTATCCAGCATTTGCTGGCATATAGGAGATTAGAGATTATATAGCAGTTCAGCACTCATTCCTTTGTTTTTAATGAAAATTTTCTATCTCTTATTACTCTGCTTAGATTCTGGAAAGCATCTTTTGCTATTCTGATGTGTTCTTTTGTGTCACATTTTCTGTTGTCTGTTACTGCACAACCTAGATAGTTAAATTTCTTATAAAGGGTGTTCCAATAACTTGGCTCGATTTTAAACTTAATTCACATTTAAAATCGGTCCAAGTTATTGGAACACCCTTTATAAGAAAAAAAGAAAAAAACGTATTGATAATTTTAGGAAATATGAGACTGGTTAAGTAATTGCCTAACTTGATTTGATGATCACAGCCAGGGTAAAAAAAACAAAAAAACAACAACAAACAAAACAAAAATGAAAAAGACAAACAACAACAAAACTGTAATATTTTGATATATTTTCTTAATAAAATTCTGATTTCTAACAATTAAATTTGCATGAATCATTTTTTTATAGACTTCAAAAGTTTTGTTCACTTCAGCAAATTTTAAATAAACCAAAAAATAAAAAAATTCTTGAAGCAAATTTTAAACAAAAATATATTACCATTTTTTCTTAAATAAAGTTTTTAAAGAAATACACTTGCCCCGAGAAAGACTATTTTTTTTTTCATTCTTTATTTACTTATTTCTTTATTTTTTGGCAAGCAATAATCAATTGAAAAAAAATCCTCACTCTGATGCTGTCACTAACAAATCACATTTTTTTTTTCTTTTTATTGTATGTATGTAAAAAAAAAAAAAAAAAATTACATTTTCTTTTTGTACTATGAAAAAGAAAAACCTAGAAAAACCCTCTTAATAAAAGAATTATGTACATCACAGAAGTGAGCCTGCTTTTATGTAAGTGATGAACTTTGATGAAATGGCTGAAAAAGTCCCCTAAAGAACATAGATACATACCCAAGATACATAAACTCAGGTATATATGTATGCATAGTTTCATAGTTCTTCTTTATACACAAGATGATTGTAAAATCTTTGCTTAGTTTATATTTTAAGAAACTTGCTTGATATCAGATATAAATATCAGATCAAATGTAAAAATTCAGACATTTAAAAACACCTTGCTAAAATAAAAAACAACTTTGGAGTTCTACAATAGGCATTGCAACCATAATTTTTTTTTTTTTTTATATCACTATAGATTAAGGTCTCCTGTCCTGATCACAAATCTCAATTTGTTTTTAAATTTTATAAAAGTTAATAAAATTCAATCTGTAAATTCATTGTAAATTGATCCCCTTTATAGAAACTCAAACAAAACATGCTCATGTGATGTATTTTCCTAAAATGTAAAAAAAATAAAAAATACTTTGAAATTTATTGTACTTTTTTTATATACTACTATCAATTAAACAATCCAAATTATGAATTTAAAAAAAAAAAAATTGTTTTACAATTTTCAGAAATCTTATTGCATGAACATATTTCTTTTGGCTTCTGTAGAAGGATGACTTTACATGGCAAAATAGAGCCCACTATCAACCTTTAAAAGATTTAATAAAAAAAAAAAACGAGATATTGTTGACATGGAGTGCTTAATCAATAGTGATATGAAAAAAATGATTATTTCTGGTCAGAGCGTCTGTTGTACAATTCCACCCAAACTTCATGCTAGGATGACAAATGAAGCCAAGCTTAGAATTTAATTTCAGGTGTGTGTCAGCTTGTGGGAGACATGTCTCCAGAGATCTGGACATTTTTTTTGTATATATAAGCCCTGTATCACATAACACCAAAGTGGATGATGCATAAATATTCCCTTATAACACAAAAGCATCCACAAACAAAAAAAAACTAAAACATTAATGTTTGTATCTAAGATGGTGGTGGGTATAGCAGAAATACTTCTAACTAAATAAACAACATCTTGAGTAAATCTACTTTATTTTACATTTTATCTGATATTTATTTCATCAACAAGTTATTAAAAAATTTAACTGTGTAAGAATTTAATAGACATATAAATCAATATGAACACAAATAGATTGTAATATATCATATAAAAATACATCAATATTGTATAGTAGTACACATATACCACAGTATATTCTTTGTATACATATATTACATTGTTATTAATGTGTGTGTGCATATATATAAATAAAACCTAGTGAACCAGAACCTACCTACCTACCATGGTTTCACTTAATGGAACTTCAGTAGTACCCTGAAGATCCACTAGGTGGAACTGTGGTAGGCAGATTCTGGCTCACTAGATTTTGCTCTACATAGTGTATTATTGAGCACTTTTATGTTTTTACTTAATTTACTCGGTTGGTGTTTTTTTGTTTGGCTAGGCATTATGGTGCTGATTGATTATTTTCAACCAACATTTTTTACTGAATTTTTTTCCCCCTGATATCAGTTTGTTCAAATATATTTCTATTTACAGATTGTATTATTCAGGTTTTTTTCATACCACTTGAGTATAGGTATTAAAATAATATATTATTTTTATATAATATATAATGTAAACATAGAATTTGTCTTTACATATGTGTGATATTTATATATAAATTATACCCAAGTTGTGTGTATATCCTATTATAATTCTGCTTGCTCTGTAATTAGCACATATATTGTGCTCATAAATAATGGACTACTCCATTATGATCGTGAGGAAAGACAGAAAAGGCATATCAGAGATGCTATTTTAAAGACAGACACAATATAGGAGGCAATAATGCTCTCATGTCTAATATCTGCTCCCGTGAAATGGAAAAAAAAACTTGTCAATTCCCAATCTTTTCCATTGTACCCTCTTACTTCTTTAAATAATTACCTACAGTCATACTTATAATGGTTATTGCAATATTTTCTTAAAGTTGTTAAGCTCAAATATATTTAACAATGCAATAGAGGAATTTCCACAGGTATTTTATAGTCGTAGAACTCACAAAGGTTTATTCAATCCTTTACTTGATAATTAAGATTAATTAGAAAATTCAAATAGAAATACCATGAAATTTTCAGGGATATTTCTAGTATATACTATTATTTTTTGAGCAGAAAGCTCTCTATATATATATATATATACACACACAAGATGACAGTAGGCAAAATATAAACATATATATATACACACACGAATTATACATACATATACAAAATGGTGCTGAAAAGTTCTTTGCTAAATCAAATTTTGGAAATCAGTATTTAAAAGATCATGAGAATAGTGAATCTAGCAAATGAGTTGAGAATTTTTCCTTAGCACCTGCTATAGAACAAGGCATTTGGGTATACAAGTTGTACAATTATCTACATGCATATATATATATATATATATATATATATATATATATATATATATATATATATATATATATATATATATATATATATTCACTTCAAGAACTCTTTGTATTTATCATACAATTAATATATGTAGATAAATACAATTTTTGATAATTAAAATTACACACAACATATATACAAAAAACAAACATAGAATTAAAAAATTGGAATATAACTTTGCATTATTTCATTTAAAAAATTCTTATGAAACTAAATAAAACAGTGAAACATTAAATTTTCCTAATTCTTCCTGATTTTGTGTAAAATTTCAGATATAAATAAAATACATCTGTAAAAACAATATTAATAAAAGAAATGACAAAACTGAAAACCTTTGTATTTCATTCCTTGAGGAAATTTATCAAAGCAAATGTAGAAATTTTATTTGGTAACTGCTTTATTAGGTGCTTTTAGGTTGAAGTATATTTTTTTGTATAAATACAAGTTACTAAATAAAACTTCTATACTTGCCTTGATAAAGTTGCTCAAGGAATGAAATGCATTGGCATAAAAAAGGTCTTTTGTCATTTCATATATATATATATATATATATATATACACACACATAATCATAAAGAAGTAAGTTATACAAAGAATTAATTAGCAATGTTAATGAGATTAATGGCAAAATCACTTCACTAAGAAGACTTAATGAGACATTAACTTACTATCAATTCCTTGAATAATACGATCCTTATATTTGAGTTGTTGTCAGATGAAATTGATGTACAAAGTACTTTCAACAATTTCAAATTGTCATCTTCAGTGTACATTTTTCATAAATATACAACAACTCAAATATAGGGAATTGATAGTAAGTTAATGTCTCATTAAGTTTTCTTAGCATAGGGATTTCACTCATTAACACTGCTAATTCTTTGTATAAGTTACTTGTTATATATAAAAGCTGCACACTTTTATATATATATATATATATATATATATATATATATATATGAATGAAAAAAATATAGTTTTAAAGTAGTGCAATATTTATGGTTAAAAGTGCTCAATATCAGAGAAAGAGAGAAGGTGTGAAAAATATAAATATGGACACTGAGGTCACTACCAAGAAGCAAGAGTCTGTTACATTCTTGAACACAAAATTTAGGACATGTCTTGAAGAGTGCATTCAAGTATGAAACAGACTGTCACCACTATTTACATTATTTGGACTATTGTCCTCATTTTTGTTGCCATATTTATTATAATGTTTTGGCCGTTGTATGCTCTGGCCTTCAAGTGGTTGGAATGTCGAACTGAACCCTTTATTTCGCTCATTCGCTCTGTTCTAGTTCCATGTCTAATGGATGTCAGTTATCTTCTGTTAATTCACCTCTCCAAGTTCTCCACTGCCTTAACTGGGTATTGAACTCACACTCTTTGGGTTCTGTTACTGGATTCAACCAATGCCATTATCCACTGTGCCATGTGTCCTGATAACTGACATCCATTAAACATGGCACGTGGAACTAGAACAGTCTACCCCAGTGAGCAAAATAAAGGGTTCAGTTTGACATTCCAACCACCTGAAGAAGGCTGGAGTGTACAACGGCCAAAGCGTTGTAATAAATATGACGACAAAGATGAGGACAATAGTCCGAATAATGTAAATAGTGTACAAAAATATAGACAGAGAGGGTCACCACTTGTGGATCTCAGTGTCCACTTTTATATTTGATATATACACATAGCCTTGCCACTCAGTACTGACATCATTGTTCATGCTTCTTATATACGCATAAATATTTTAACCCATTAAAAAGACTAGGTATTGAAATCCCTATATTCTAGAAGATTATATCCCTCTTCTTTTCTAAAAAATGAAACGAAACAATTTATGCGATTACCTTATCAAATATGGATTATTTTACTAACTTGTTTTAAAACTTTGCTCCTTGTTTGAAGTAGATAAGCATTAAATCATTCATTTTTTATTTTTTTAAAGATTTAAGTAAATTTGGTTAATTAAGCAATTAATATCAACATTAGTGTACAGAAAAGAAAAAGCATGTGTATGTACTTTTTTTGTGGATTTTGTGTATATTTATGTATTACTATACACATTAATTAGTTGTACTTATGTTCATATACTTGGGAATGTATGCAAGTATATTGGTGATTATAACACACTATGAACAAACTTAGATTTTATTCAGTTCAGTGTTTTCACATTAAAATTGGTACTAAGTCAACAGATGTTAGTACAATAATCAGCATATATTTGTTAAATATACCATATGAATTTCATTTGTTTTTATTAGAAATATTTACAATAACTTATTTGGTCACCTGAGAAGGTTTTTTTTTTATCATATTGCAAATAAATAAATATAATAGTGTAGTTATAGATGTTTATTTTTAATTAAATATTTTTGACTTTAAAATTGCTTGCAATTTTATTGTGAAAACATTGACTTGTGAAATAAAACCTAAGTGTAACAGGTTTATCTAGTGCAAATATCAATACATATCCATTTACAGCGTGTGAGCATGTTTATATATTAATATGTCCAGAAATTCTATGTGCTATATATATATATATATATATATATATATATATAGGAAAAAAATGAAAGTTTTCTTGTTACACATTTTGTCTTTTTGGACTAAAGGACAAAATGTGTTGCAAGAAAACTTTTTTCACTTTGTCATACATTTTTCCACAATATTGCTCTTGATATATAAAAAATATATATCGTTATCTCTCTCTCACACACACACACACACACACATATATATTATATATATATATATATATATATATATATATATGTGTGTGTGTGTGAAAAATAATCAAGATTTCACTCAAAACAAGGGACTAAAATCAGTTATTCCAACAACCCTCAATATAGATTTGGGATATGTAAAAATGTTTCTTAGCCTTGATCAATACTATCAGAATGTTTTTTTGTTTGTTTTTTTTCCATATAAAGGGTTGTCAATTAGCCATAAAGTTCAGAGTTCAAAGACACTTTTTCTTCTCATTTTTGTTTTAAGCAGGCATGAGGCACACTGGGCATTGTGACATGGTAGGAATGTAACGTTCCACTTGGATTGTTATATGCTGAAATTTGTAACGTTGCCGTAGCATTGCTGTGGCTCCCTCCAAGATTATCTGAGTGTCGACTAATTCATCTGCAAAAGAAATAAATATCTTTCAGAAACACTTGGTTTACATAAATATACAAACAAAGGGGTGGTGAAAAATTCTCAGTACAACATACTTCCCTAAACTAAATACAAGATTCTTTTCTTTTTTCTTTTGAAATCCTTGGTCAGGCAGAAAAATATATATATATATATATATATATATATATATATTATAGGCAGCATATCTTCATTCAAACATATTTCATTGAATAATATAGACATTATGTCTATTTATTTTTATAATTATAAATACTGTCAAGGAACTTTCATGACAAATTCTTTACTTGACCAATAACCATTGCTGTATCAAAACAGTCGACCATAGAAGAAGTCTTTGAATCATATGATTCTGTCTGCAATTCATTTTACAGTGATGTCACATACTTTAGATGTCTTAATATAACCAGGATCATTAGAAAGCTTTAATATAGAAATTACGCATTTGATCTATTAATATCCTTTGAAATAGCAGAAATCATCATACTCCTTTTAAGTTTTAGTGTAACATTACATTGCCTGAGTAATTTATCAACTTTACCTTGTCATTATGATATTGTAGGAAATTCGGTCATCCAGGTTTTTTTATATTAAAAATCTGAATGTTCCAATTTGTGGAGTAGAGAGCACCCCCACTCCCTAGTAACTCTATGAACTTATCCAATACTATAAAGGGTTCCATGCTATGAGTTTGTGAGTAGTTATATTCGAGTCAATCTTCATACTAACTATATAGACATTACAGTGATAGCCTAAGCATTATGTATAGAGAATACTTTAATGAATTACTTTATACCAAGTACGAGTGTGTGTGTTATAATGACCTTTCAATAGGGAGTTATAATAGTTGGCAATGAGGATACTCAAACACAAGCATAGGATAAGAAATCCCAATGTTAGAACTGGAGTTATAATAGTTGATGATGAGGACCTTGAACCCAAATGCAGTATAACAAGCACCAAATTATAACTGGAGTTATAACAGTGGCCGAACAGATTTTTGAAACTCACATGGATATAAAAGATGTTACAAGAATTGCAACCATGTTGCTTTTAAGAAAAAAAAAAATTCTTACAGATATGGAGAAAATTTTGGCTTCAATAGTAGAAATTCAACAGCAACAACAAAATACTCAATAGTTGCTACAGTTTCAAAAACAACAAGAGTTGTTGGAAATGGTTTATACCAGACATGGTGCAAAACACTGTATCAGAATTTGTATATATCCTGATAGCAGACTGACTTTTGCTGTGTATTTTTGTAGACATTAAGAAATATTTAGTCAGGAATGCAGTGGCTGGGAAAAAGATAAAATACCAGGTTGTTGTTAAGAAAAATAGCACTAATAGAGTATGAAAAGTACTGCAATTATATTTTACCAAGAAGATCAGGTGAAATAAAGTTTGAAGACATAGTACACCTGACAAAAAGTTTTAGTGACAAGTGCTCTTTGTTCCATGCTTGTTGGAGATACATGAATTTAACCAAAAAAGAGGATGAAGATTTTTTCACGTATGTTGGTATTGACAACAGAGAATGTGAACAATTTAAACTAAAGGAAATGACTCTGGATATGTTCAAGGGATTAATTTTCATGCAAGGTCTAACAGTGGGAAAAGATCCTAAAGTATGAATGAAAATTTTAGCAAACATTTAACATAATAATAATAATAATAATGTAATACTACAAGAAATAGTGGATGATTGCCAAACAATGCTAAGTCTGAAAACTTCAGAATAAAGAACATGCATTCATAAAAGCTAAGGAAAAATGCACAAAAACAAATATAAAACCTTGTTTCATGTGGAAAATTATGTTTTGGGAAAGACTGTTTATGGAAAAATGCAGACTGCTATAAAATGACATATCAAATCACACCGCAGAATTAAATCAAGAAAAAAATTTTTGCAGGAACAAATTAATACACAATATTGTGATGGAAAAAAATAGTCACATGAAACAAAAGAAAATTTGTTAACATATAAATCAATGTAGGATCTAAAATGTTATTAGATCCTGGTAGTGATATTTCAATAGTAAATGAAACAACATGGAAAGAAATTAAAAAAAAACCTTTATTAAAAAGAACTTAAAAGTTACAATTTCAGTTTTTGGTGAGAAATTTTATTTATTTATTTTTTTTTTTTTAGAATTAACATGTGATGTTTATTTTTTAAATAAGCAGATAAAAACAAAAGTTTATGTTCTAAGAAATGTGATGAATCTATGTGGTACGGACTGGATGGAACTATTTGAACGGTGGGATTTGCCGATAAATGTTTGTAAAAATGTAAGTAGACAAGTGATTAAATTTAAAAAGTGAAAGTGAAAAACTGAAGGAAGAATTAAAAAAAATGTTTTCCTGATGTTCTTTCTAATGAACTAGGTTGGTGTTCAAAATTCAGGGTAAATTTTCAAGTAAAATAAGGTTTGATGCCAGTATTTAAACCGAACTGGAGTGTACCATTTGTAGCATTAGAACAAGTAAATGAAGACTTGGACAGACTAAAAAGAATTTGTGTATTGCAGTAAGTAAACCATTCAAAATGGTCTGCACCAGTGGTGTACGTAAAGAAAAAAGATGACAAAATTTTTATTTACATGGATTTCTTAACTGGATTAAATAATTGTCTGAAAACACACAATTACCAAGCCCAGAAGAAATTTTTTTCAAAGTTGAATGGTGGGCAAAATATTTTTAAAGCTGAATTTTCTGAAGCATATTTACAAATTTAGATTGAAAATCAATTTTCTGAATTGATAATCATAAATACTCACAGTTTTATATAAGTTTAATCGACTTCCTTTTAGTATAAAAGTGCCATCAACTATTTTTCAACAAGCCATAGATACCATACTGGCAGACTGCAATTTTACAGTGGCGTATCTGGATGATGTTTTGATCAAGAGTGTGTTGAAAGAAGATTTTGGGCATCTCAAAACAATTATGCAAAAACTAAGAGAATACAGATTCAAACTTTGTGAAGGAAAATTTGAATTGTTTTTACCAAAAATAAAATACCTGGGTCAAATTATTGATAAAAATGGTAGGAAATTAGATCTGGTGGGGACAAATGCAGTTAGAAATACTAACAAACGTAATTACATTACAAGCCTTTTTAGGACTTGCTAATTATTATCAAATTTATTTAATATACATAATTTGACAGCTCCACTTAACAATCTTCTGAAAAAAGGAGTAAAGTGGAATTGGGATCCTAATGTTTGAGATAAAAAAAAAAAGTCTTATCATTAGTGCATTATAATTCAAAAGCAAAAATTATAATACTGTCAGATGCTAATGATTACAATATTGGAGTGGTGATTTTACACAAATACAATGGTGGTAAAATGAAAGCTTTCACTCATGCTTCAACTGGCAGAGAAAAATTACAGTCAGATTGAGAAAGAAGCACTAGCGATCATATTCTCTATGAAAAAATTCCATAAATTTATTCATGGAAGTAATTTCATGTTGCAAACAGGCCATAAACTATTATTAGTGATATATGGTTCAAAAAAAGGTATAACCTATCAATACAGCGAACAAAGTTACAGTGCTGCAGTACCATTCTGTTAAATTATAATTTTACAATGGTGTACCAACTGCCTAAAATTTAGGACATGCAGATGGATTATCTAGGTTAATGCCTAAAAATGTGGAACCAGTGCTAAAAAACGAGATAGACATTAAAAACATTTTGTGCAATGTAGTATGGGAATTACCAGTTATACTGGATGAAATTAAAGAAAAAGGACATCTTTATTGCTAAAATAAATAAGCAATTAAAAGAAACTAAAAAAGTACAAATTCAAGAATGGAACACCAACTCAATATGTGATGGTGTTGTAATGTACAGACAAAGAATTGTAATACCGAGTGGGTTACAGAAACATACATTAAAGGATTTTCATCCTGGACATCCTGGTGGCATTTCAAGAATGAAATCTCACAAAATTTTTGTATATTGGACTGGAATGGACCAAGATATTGAAAAAAAAAAAAAGCATGTAGAGGTTGTGCTCTAGTAGCAAAACTACCTATCACAAAAATGGAACCTTGGCCAAAGAAACACACTTTGTGGTCAAGATCACATATAAATTTTACAGCTTCTTTGCATAGTGGTAGTTGATAGTTCTACAAAACGACCTGAAATTTACAAGTGCAAAAATCCTATATCCTCAGTAACAGTGAATTTCTTGCATGGACTGTTTGCAAAATATGGCATAACATATACAATAATATCGGATCATGGAATACAATTCAATGGAAAAGAATTTCAAGTGTTTTGCAAATTGTTCTTTATAAAATATATTATGACCCCACCCTATCACCCAAGGTCTAATGGACAAGTGGAACAGTTTGTGGGAATGTTCAAAAGAGCATTGAAAAAAACAAGTCTGGACAAATTAAGGAGGCACTTCTAAATTTTTTGAGAGTGTACTGGTTAACACTTAATCTGAACACATCAAGTATGTCACCGATAGAATTAATGTTTGCCAGAAGGGTAAAATCAGTGTCCAATCAGGTTGAAAATCATGGACAGTGAATAAAAGCAACACCAATACTTTTAAGGTTGGTGATAAATTATTCTTTAGAGTGTACAAGGATGGAAAGGAAACATGGGAAGACAGCTTAATAGCAGCTAGAATTGTAAAATTTGTCTAGATGGTGAAAAGAACAAATATTCTAACTTAAAAGTTGAAGAAAAGATTAACTGAGGAAAGACCTGGAGAACTGGTTAAAATGCTGTACAATATTTTTGATGTGCCAGTACCAAAACAAATCATGGAACCAACAAGGACAAGTTAAAGGAAAAGAAAATGTACAGAAGAACTAGAAGTGGATCTGAGATGGAAACGCTACAAAGTAAGGTATGCTAGTGAACTTTCTAGAAAGACGATGGGGAGATAGTAATATGAAATAAAAAATATTTATTTAATAAAGTAGTTATCTCAAAAGAGGGCATGTTGTGGAGTAAAGTGTACACCTCTGGTGACTCTATGAATTTGTCCAATATTATAAAGAGTTCCATATTATGAAGTCATACTAACTATACAGGCATTACAGTGATGACCTAAGCATATAGAGAATACTTTAATGAATTATCTTATACCAAGAATGAGTGTGTGTTATAACAATAACCTTTCAATAGAGAGTTATAATACAAACATATGTTCATGAATTCAAAAGTCAAAAAGGAGTAAAAATAGTCTTTAGTTGAGTTAAAGTCTTTGGGTAGTTGTTCCATAGAAAAAAATGGTTCAGAAAAGATTTTGATCATCAGCAAAGATTCACTGAGCATCCAAGCTCTTGTTGATTTATTTGAAGTTGCCAACACATTTCTTTCAGTATGTGCTGGGGTGAAAGAAAAAAGTTATGTAGACACGTCTTCTCTTGTGTTTGAAGAGATTAGAGAGAGAGTTGCATCTCTGCTCTTGGAAGTCAAAATCTATGGGTATTTATAAGAAATTTTACCTGAAAGTAGGCTTGAGAAAAATGGGGTTTTAGTTTTCTTTGAATGGTTAAATATTTCACATGGTGATGTTAATTTCTAATTGATAGACACTTTGATTTAAACCATGTATGTTGTAATGTGGAATCTTTTTGGTATATCTGTAAATATTGTCTGTTATTGTGTAGAAAATAAAGTTTGGGTGTGTTTTAATATAGTAGGTATGTAATTGTATTGGAAATAGTGTTCATTTCCTATAATACCATAGAAAACAAGGCTGCAGATAAATAAACAATGTTTACCTTACAAAAAAAATGTTAAAAGGATTCTGCTTGTTTCAGAAGAAAATAAATTCTTACTTGAAACATTACTGGGTAATGATGGTGCTTTTACAAATTTTAGGAAAATTATGGCCAAACATTAATCTGCAACAAGTTTTAGGATTCCTAAAACCACAGAAAAAAATCTTTTTTTTTTTAACTTACTAGATAACTAATTACAAGAGATTCTGTGGAAAATCTATTAAAAACTGCACAGACATTAAACCAGGTACAGCAAATATCAAAATCACCTTTTCACTTGGTCTTGGTCAATAAGTTGTGTTTCACTGATGCAAACTAAATAGAAAACATGTACCACAAAGAATCCAAATGCCAGTGACCTGTAGAATGTTATCTCAACAGATAAAAATCATTTAAATCTTCATAGGCCTGATTACTTTTGGTATGAAAACAAGAAACACTGTAGATGGTTGTTTGGAGGTGGCAGAATGATGATATGGTGTGGCTTTACTAACTGTAGACTATACTGTCTAGTTATAGTTAATGGAACTTTGACAGCATCTAAGTATCAGGAGATACTAAAACAAGGCTTGACCAAAAGCTACAAATAGAGAAGAAAAGTTGATATTTTAGCAAGACAATGCAAGTTGCATTGAAAATAAAGAGGGCTGCTTTGTCTCGAAACCACAAAATCCCATTGAAAATTTTTAGGGAACGATGGCAAGAAAGGTTATATCTAATTTTCCCTCTCTTGAGGTATAGGCTAACCTGGATGTATAAGAGTAATTTGCCAACCCGGCGACAAATCATACTTTCATACTTTATTTTTTACTCTTTCTGATTCATGTTACATAACACCTGTCAACCAGATTATAGTGTTACAGTAGCAAGTTTAATAATAATAAAAAAAAATCAGTTTCTGCAAACAGGCTCCAAGCATCACACCCAGCTTACAAGACAAAATAAAATTTAAACCTCAGTTAAAGAGCCAATCATAAACATTGCTACTAAAACAAAAGTATGGCAAAAATGCTGTTATGTATTCAAACGGACTACTTAAAAGACCCACTCTGTAATGTTCAAGGTAGTTCACAGCAGTAGTGACCAACTAGCCTGACGTGAGGTTAATGCAACAACCTCCTACCACTTCCAGCGTCAACATGAAGCCAGTACAACAACCTCACAATCGTCTGATTCTGATTTCTTTACCCACAAAAGACATTCTAACATTTATTCATTCTATACATTGATAATACTGATAATTTGTTTCCTTTTCCTTCTACTTCATCTGCAATACATTGTTATTGGTTTGTTATTCTTGCAACCATATGCCATATAACAATACCATTCAGCTTTTGAAAGAAAATGTATAGCTATAAATAACTTTTTACTAAATGATGTCTTATAAACTACTGGCATCTGTTTTAATCAATTCACCCCAAGCAAGGCCATAATGCTACTAAGGCACAAGGGCTATTGAGAGTGAAAGAAAATGAAAAAAACCTTTTAGAAGGAACCCAGGCATAAACAGGAAACATTTTGAACTGATTTTATAATTAATGGGCATCAGTATTTTTGTGTTTTCTTTAAAAGAACAAAAAAGATAAGAAATCTTCTAAAATGCAGAAATTTTTTTCATAACTTAGAAACATCCTATAAAAGCCTAGACTTGCTTTTCAGCAAAAATATATATATATATATATATATATATATATATATATATATATATATAATGTGCTTGTGTAAATTATTGAACACTACTGTGTCATTTATATGAAATGGGGCTTCAGGTATGTTGTCTTCCTGTCAAATTTAGAATAGAGAAAGTGTAGGGTTTTTGAAAAATATTGACTGCAACTTTTGTCATGATAAACTGTAAATCTTTGAATGTTCAACTTATATTCTTTAATACTTGATGCAGAAGTATATATATATATATATATATATATATATATATATATATATATACACACAGTAGTAAATGTTGTTATATATAACATCAAAATTATAACATATAAATATCTTAGAAACTTTATTTTCACTTCTCTGATCAGGGATCATCAGGCGAGGTTATATTTTTAGTGTTATGAATTGTTCATATCTGCTGTGATTAAGGAATTAAATGCAGAGGATATAAACAATTCATAATTATAAGAACATAACCTAGCCTGAATTTTATTGAGTTAAGGAATTAAACATGGAAGATATAAGCAATTCATAATTCTAAAATATATCCTAACCTGACAATCTCTGACCAGATGTGGGGGGGGGGACTTAAGTTGCCAAAATATTTATATTTTAATAGTGTTTATATTTATTCTACACTGTATTCAGCATTTTTTTATAATTGGTTAGCAATGGCTGTGTGTGTGTGTGTGTGTATACACACACACACACACACACACACACACTACAGTTCAAAAGTCCTGACAGAAAAATGAAAAAGAGTTCTTAGATTCATTGAAAAAAAAAATGGAATCAATTATCAAACTTATCCTTTGAGAAACTTTTGCAATGAATATGAAAAATTTGTGCTGCAGTAATCAAGGCTAAAGGAGGCTATTTTGATGGGAACAAAATTTCATCCTAAAATGCTTTTTTTTCTTTTTGTCATAATAAAATGTTTAATAAAAAATCATGTCTCACTTTTTAATCAAAATGCAATGTCAATTGCCATCTTCTATCTTCTTGAACCCCATTCCTTTTTTGTCCCTTCTTCAATACTCCTCATTATTAGTCTACTCATTACCTTTTCTCCTTCTATTATAGTGGCATTATTGCTTTGCTGGGGTGAAATGATTAAAAAAAAAAAAACTTGGAGTATTACAAGAATAATATTATAACTTTAAATTAAAAGAATTCTATTTTGAGGTTAATTCAGTTTTTAATTTAATTTGATAATCAAGACTAGTAGAAATTTTATTCTTTAGGTCCTGTTTTATTTGTTATATCTTCTAACATTATATTAAAACTAATTATAATTAATTAAATAAAACGAATTAAATATTATTATTAGTTTACATTTGGCATATAACATCTTTGTGTAGTGTAGAGAAATAAGAAAAAAACATTGAGAGTTATAACTTCTTTATAGCCCTTTTTTTTCATTGGTATTCTGTTTTATGAAAAGTGTTTAAACTCTTTTCCTGTTTTTGACTATTTTGTACCTATCAAGTCATAACAATCAATACACATATTTAATAGAAATATGACTAGTGAGAAACACTGGACAGTTTTATATTACACCAGGTTGAATATTTTTATTTATTTATTAAACACCCAAGATTTTTCTCAATGATTGAGCTTTATCGCAAAATTGATAAAATGAATAATTCTTGTGCATTCATATATTTTAAGTGTTTCTTTGCCACATAATCAATCAAATGCTTCTTCAGTTTTGTTTGCTGTTAGAATGCATTTATTTTGAACAAGGATTTCATTGTCTGGTAATAATTTTTATAGTTTTCTGCTGGAAGAAACTAAGAATTCAGTTTTTTTAATACATGTAAATGCATAAATAAATCTGTAGCCTAAAGAAGTAAAACAAAACAGAAAAAAACTCATTTTTCAATATCACATTGACAAAGAAAGAAATTAATCATATAGATAAAACATATGATCAAAATTTTTGATCATTACATGTTAAACTGGGCTCCTTGGTCCCCCATCTAACACACACACTCTCTCTCTCTCTCTATATATATATATATATTTATTACAAAATGAATTAAATCCAACATATTTTTATTTTGTTTGTTAAACATTATTTTTGATGGAAACTCATATTTGAGTAGAAGCTCTGTTTATTTTTTTTTTTTTTTTAAACAATATTTTTCTATCCAAATACATCTACCAGCCTTAATATTCGAGAAATCTTGTCAGAAAAATATGCATCCTTTGGCAGGATTTGAACCTGCATCACCTATGGGGAACCATCATTGGATCTGATGTGCCTAACCACTAATGTTTAAAAAAAAATAAATAAAAAATATAAGAAAAGTATAAAAAAACAGTTATATTGTATTGCATTTGGAGTGGGAATTCTGTTAAATCTCTCTCTCTCTCTCTTTTATATATATAAACTCTTGCCACCTTAACTTTAAGAGTGAATGCCCACTCAGATACAAAATAGCAATGATAAAAAAAAACTTTCTAAAAAGAGTACACCAGAATTCATCCTCTCAACAACTATTCCTTAAAGAACTCAACAATGCAAAACAGACATGAGTTAACAATGGCTTCCCTAACCACCTTATAGACCACCATATTAGACTATCTATCCTTAAAGTAAATAACAATGATAGTAAACACACAGTCAAAAATAACAAATATTTTCTACTAAAGCCAAATGCACATCAACTACAAACAAGATGAATCTTCACTTAGAAATATCATAAAGAAATACACTACCCCAATTGACCCAAACAAAAAAAAAAATCAAATTATCTACTACAAAAAATTTAAAACAGCTAACTTTATCCTCAAAAATAACAACACACCCGCAAAGTCAAAATTATAACAAACAAACATTATTTATGAGTTCAAATGGCTCTTAAGGAACTGTGTTCCTGATCAAACCAAATTCATAAATAATTACATCAGTCGCAATACTACAGGCCTATCCAGATATCTTACATTACACCTATCTGACCACAGCTCAATTAGAACCCATTTAAACACACACACACACAAACTTACCAGACTCCATCAAAACATACTAGTAGAAAATACAAACATTATAACCTCATCCATATGTAAAAAAAGATTAGAAATAATGGAAGCCTTAATAATAATAAAAAAAAAAAGCCAACTCTCAATAATATTAACTATGAACACGTCCACAATGTGTTAACTGTGTTCAGAAAATAAAACATCCCTACAACTCTAAAAACATACACACAACCCATACACCCAATTAAAAAGCAAAAATAAAATCATCCTTGATAATGGCTGAAAGTGCTAGGAATTATAGAACATTTATACACTCTGTGTCCAGAAAAGAAAACACTTGTCGAACACAAGAAAAATTAAATAAAAAGCTTAATTGCAGTACCTTGTCTGTCATCTTTAATGAAATATGTTTAAATGAAGGATTGCTGCCTAAATACACTACACACACACACACATATATATATATATATATATATATATATATATATATATATATATAAAAAAAGACAGTTGCATCCCACACTCCTCTTGTACTCCTGCTCATGACTATTCAGGAGTAGACATGGCCTTCACAGCTATCTGTCACCACTGCCAGAGGGGTGAAAGGCCATAAGGAGAGATGATTACTATTTGACTGACAACAAATATATATATATCTTATTTTTTAAGCAGAAATTCTTTGTTTAAACTATGTTAAGTCTTTTGATGATTTTCTGCTGGTTGACACTATAACAATAGTTTGCCATTTCAACTTGCAACCTAAAATTAAAAATTTTGGAAGTCCATCACATCATAGGAGAGCAACCTAATATCAATACAATTTGTTTCAATCTAAGTGTGCATATATGAAAATGCCTTTGAACTATAAGATCACTTCAAGTGAGCTAAGATTTATTCTAAAGTCATAGCACATAAATCCACATTCCTTTCAAATTTTTAATCATTAAAACAAACACTGCATTAGCTACTGCCTTGGAACATTGCACACATTGTTTCCTTTACAAACTCCTGTCTGATATCAAATGACTTATTTAGCACCAGAAAAGACTCAACAAAAGAGTTGGTGGATTTGTCTGTTCTGTTTAATAAGGCAAACACATACGCATTGTTGAAAATACAATTTATACTTTATGTAGTTCTTATAAATATTTAAAAGTCAAAAGCTTCTTCAAAATCCATTCCATTGTCTAGATCGGAGGTTCTCAAATGGTGTGCCTGTGTGCAGTCTAGTTGTTCACGGGTGCACTCTGGAAGATATCTAGGTGTGCCCTGGCATTCCAGAGAAATATGTGTCCAGATATAAGAAATGAATATATATAATATATTGTGGTACCTGTCTCATTCATATTTATGTGAATTAGGCCTTTTCTGCTCTGACTACAATTAAGTGCAAAAAGAGAGGAACTCTTCAATGTATTGATGAGGAAATGAGTTTGCCTATCAAATATACGTCCAAACATTGAAGAAATCGCTAAGACTTATCAGGCTCATGTTTCTCATAAACAAGAATGAATAAACTTAAGATTTGTTTCATTTTATGTTTTTTTTATTGCATTATTTCTTTTCTGCAATATTTGACTTCATGTTGTAATGGAATGCCCCCACACTCCCTATCCCCTATGTGGATTGACTATTTCAGTAGAAATATATATAGTAAGCAGAGGATACACCTGGTGGACTTTCTTCAGGAATTATTAGCTTGCTAACTGATTCCCTGTCTTTCAGTAGTGTATTCTCTTTAACAATAAACCTCTCTTTCTTTCATCTATGCCCACGCTGCTGTTCCTTTCACTCAAGTACCACCTTCGTCTGTTTGTAACCTTTTTTAAGGATACAACACTTCATTATAATATATTTTTCCAAAATTTGTATATAGTGTTCATAAAATTATTGGTAAAATTTCAAGTGCACACTGACTTCATAAAGTTTGAGAATCACTGGTCTAGATGAAGAAAAGACAAGAAACTTACCCAAGGCAAGATGGACGGACACTGCATTTTTGTTGAGAGTTAATGACCACACACACAGGTTGTGAACCATCTTCACATGATCAAGGGTTTCAAGTTCTGAACGAAGCTTTTTGTAATTAATATCCTGTGGCACACCTAGAGGAGGGAAAAAAATAAAGTTTATCATATATATATATATATATATATATAATATAAATAATATTTAATTTATAATAATAATATTTATAAAATAAAGTTTATCATATACTGAAACCATCAATTGAATTATAACATTATTTAGTAGTTTTGTACTTTTATAACTTACAATGAAGTACTGAGGATTTGTTTTATTATTTAATTTTAATAACATTATTTACATGTTGACACCTATCTTTTTGTTGTTATTATTACAACATTTTGGCCATTGTATTCTCTGAATAACCATCGGGGAATTTTGAACCGAACCTTTTATTTAATCTATGCAGGGTAGATTGTTCTTCTACTGTCCAGGGATATCTTATCTTGTTCTTATTTAGTACTCCTTGGTTATTGCTCCTCCTTCTTTTAACTGAGTCCAAGTACACACTGCCAGATCCAGGGATTGAACTCACAATTACCATATCATTAAATTCCTGAACAAATGCTTTAATTTACTAGACTATTGTCCCAATGGAAAATTCTGAGTGGTTTAGTTTGAAATTTCCTGATGATTACCTGTATAGACAAGCATCTAACAGAAGCTGGAGGGTACAATGGCTAAAATGTTCAGATGAGAACAACAAAAATAGAGATAATAATGTGTGTACAAATAAGGATAATACCTCATCCCAGAAATTCAGATGGAGATTTGCTTTTTACTAAATACAAACTAGTTTGGAAAATAATTACCATATTTGGTCACATAAGACCAAGTATTACTCCCAGATTTTTTTCCTCACAAATTTTCACGAAATATATAAAAAGAGACTTTTTATAAAGGGGACCAAGTAGGGGACATGTATGTAGCAACAGTAACAGTTTTTTTTTCTTAAATATTCATCTTAGGAGTACCAATGAGTATGTTATCTAGGGTACTATACCTTATGCTAACAGAAAAGGTATGAGAAATAAAGTTGTAGACAAAGATCAAGTAAGAAAAATATATAAACTTTATCATAGGGTAGGAATAGACATTCTCTACCTTTATAAGAGCCACTGCTGAAAATGGGGTACTGTTGCCATATTTGGGCAGGAGCTGCCCAGACCTCACTTTCCAGTCTTGATAGAGTTCAAAAGTGTCTCTGAGTCCTTGTGGGAGAAGAATTATTTTCCACACTCCAACGTCACTCTCACGTGGGATGTAGTGAGTCTCTCACTGCTCTATCACTGCTACCATGGAAAATGCTCGGACGAGCTTCATCTCCTGGTTCCATCAGGTATGACCGTCACGGCTAGGACCTGCCATGCCACTTACTTAGTAACAAACCACCCACATTCCCTCTGTATTCCATCAACGAGAAGTAAGTTCCACTCAAACAGCTTCTTTCTGTGAACCACTGCCCTATGGAATAGACTCTCTAGAGTCTACAATCTTATCCTGGTCAAATCTAGAGTCAACCGTTATCTTCCCCTCTTATCCATATAAACAACCCACCCCTTATTCTAACCCTTTACTTTGAGTGACCCCTGAGCCTTGCACATGGTGTGGCTTTGATTAATTTTTTCTGGCTTAAAAATAAGAATCACCACCATCATTACAGTGTTAAATGATTACCACTTGATCAATTGTTTTATTCAAGTTATCCTCTACCAGGACTGTATACTCAATAAATGGTAGTTTAGTCCTGAAAATAACTATTGTATTATTTTTGGACTCTAGTTCTATATACGCATGGGATCTCTGCATTAAATATCCTTGTACTGCATTTTGAATGAATTGGCATTCTGTTAAATATCTTAATACAGAATAGTGCTTCTTTTATATGCTGTCTTTCACTTTTTAAAAAAGAAATACTGTAAATGTCCATATATTCTGAGTTGTCAATCTTTGCTTGTCGTTTAATGGCTGCATCTTATATATTGTGTCAAATGTTCACAATCTAAAACACAAAGAAAGCAACTCTGAAAAAAAAATATAGCTGCTTAACATTTGATTAATGTCTTGTGATTCTCTTGGAGATATTTCTTTGTTTATGTACAGATCGGTTCTAGCTATCTTTCTTTTTTTTTTTTTTTTTTTCTTTGGCAGTCAACCAGAAAGCAATTCATGAAATTTCAAAGGTAGTGTTATTGTTGCATATTACTGTATATGTATTCATCTGTCACACCCTCTTTCACTACCAGTTTTATTGCTACAACAGGACTGAAATGGGGTCAAAGATTCAGATCATGCTAGGACAGTAGATATAGATCAATTTCACACAGAGGTCTGAGTTAAATTATTACAGTGTTCTGGTTTTTGCAGTAGTTAGGTTATCCAGTAATAGCAGTTGTCTGGACACACTTACACAAGTATACAAAATTGGTATTAAGGATGAGTTGCTATAATTATTCCAGTATAACAAAAATACAAGAAATTCGTGGATGTCAGCTAAAATTAATTCATGTATTAACTGCCAAGTTGACAAGCTCAATTCTACAAACTGACTAAAGTTGATCTTTATTTCTGAAAAACTTCACACTCAAGTATATAACAGTTGAACTTGATGGAAACAGGGCAAAAATAACTGGACAGTACTAAAAAAAAACAAAAAAACAAGACAGATCTTTAGATATGAACAGGTGGAAACAATCTATTCCTGTAGATTAAATACAGGGTTCAGTTTGAAATTCACTACATGTTACCCAGATGGACAAATACCTGAAAATGGCCAGAGAGCACAATGGCTGAAATATTGTGATAGCAAAAATGAAGACATTAGTCTGAATGCAAATAATGTATATAAGATTTATGATCAAGAGGAAGACATTGTCTTCTTTAGTTTGCATTTAATATCTTGTTTACCATTATACACTGGTTCCACTTTTACCAAAGATTTCAATTGCAGAGAAAACTAGAAATAAGCAATTCAGAATTTTTACTTGATGATTGCAAAGTACAAGATTAGTCCTTCCGTTAAGTGAAAACGTGAAAGTTATTGATTTGATATGGAAAGAAAAAAAAAAAAGAATTGTCTATTGATGTCATTAAGATCTATGAAAAGCTTAAGACTTCTATCCATTACATGACTTTTATTACAGTACATTGTTAGTGGTTCACACTCCTCCCTGATCTTTTGAACAGGAGTTGAGTTTTATCCCTTCTTTTCTGTTTAGGATTAGGTTTCCAGGTTCATAGGTTCCCAAGTAGGCATCTATGTGGATGACACTACTATTTACTCCTGCCTCAAAAACAAATCTAGTGTCGCCGACAAAACTAACCTGGCTGCTTGTCTTGAAAAGGACCTCCAATTGGTTGTGGACTGGGGCAGGAATTGGCTGGTTAACTTTAACACCTCCAAAACAAAACTGCTCTCTATTAATCACCACAAAAAACCATCCTTGCCTCTCATTAGAATGTCTGACACTCAACTCCACAAGAGCACCTCTTTGCAACTGCTCTGTCTCACATTGTCTCTTGACCTGAGATGGAACAAATACATTGAGTCAATAGCTTCATCCACTGCAAGGAAAGTTGGTTCCCTGTACCGTGCCAGGAAATTTTTCTCACCGGTGTTGATCCTTCAAATCTACAAATCAACCATTTGCCCTTGCATGGAGTATTGCTGCCATTTATGGTCTGGAGCCCCTCCTAATTGTCTCAAGGTCCTTGATAAAATCCAAAGACGGATATGCAATGTAATTGGCCCTGATCTGGCATCCTGTCTGCAGCAGCTCTCTCACAGACGTGCTGTTGCCGCCCTCTGTCTTTTTTTACAAATACTTTCTCGGTAACTGCTCCGATGAGCTGCTTTTGCTGGTTTCCAGACTTCATGAATTTAAGCCTTCTACTAGGCTGGCATCTCGCTCTCACCCTTTCACTGTTGAAACTGTTAAATGTATCCGTCTCTTCTACTTCAATAGCTTCATGTCTTGCACTTCTTGCCTGGGGAACTCCCTCCCCATTTCTTGTTTTCCTGATAGCTATAATCTCCAAATATTCAAATGTAACATCAATTGATGTCTCCAGATGCCCCGATCTATCCCCTATCCTTCTCTTCATTCTTTCCTCTATCAATCCTCTTTGTTCTTGCTCCAACTCTGTAACCCCTAGTGTGCTAGTGGCTTCCTGCCTTGCTTGGGGTTGAATGCTTAAAAAAAGAAAAAAGTTCCTTCTGTTGTCTTATTCTCTTTCACTCCCAGTAGCCTGTTGTGTCTTAGTGGCATTATCACCTTGCTTGGAGTGAATTGATTAAAAAACAAAAATAAACTTGTTCTAGTTTATTATAAGTTATTATTGTGGTTAATCTCTTCTTGTGCTTAATTAGAGCTTTGGTAAGAATGAATACATCTGCCACAAAACACCTCCAAAACTAAACTGCTTTCCTTTAATCATCTTAGAGATTTTTTTTTTTTTTTTGCCTATGATCAGTATGGTTGATGCTAACCTCCAGAAGAGTAACTCATAATTCTTTCTTGCTTTAGTGTTTCCCATTGATAGCAACTGACTCTATATAATCGTTCTAATTCATAAGTCAGCTGCTAAAAAATAAAGTTCAATGTGTTGTGCTAGACAGTTTTTCTCATGTCAATCTATCTTACATCTTTATAAGACTGCCATTTGCTTTTGAATTAAGTATTCTTGCCATGCCTCATTTTGTATTTGTTCTATATATTTAGAGATTCTTGACAAAACCCCAAGAAGAATCTGCAATGTTATCAATCCTGACATCACTGACGTAATATAGTTTCCCTGTCCTTTGTCTATAATTGTTTTCATAGTGGTTGTTCTAATGAGATTTCCTCATTGATAACTTGACTTCATGAAATTAAGTGCAGGACTAGATTAGCAAATATCTCTCATCATTTTACTGTTGAAATGGTTAAATATAACCATAACTTCTATTCTAATAGTTTCTTCTTTCACACTTCTTGCTTGTGGAACTTTCTTCCATTTTCTTTCTTTCCTGTAAACTATGATCTTCAAAAATTTAAATACATTGTCATCTTCTGTCTTTTTGAATCCTATTCTTTCTATTGTCTTTTCTCCTCAGAAATATTTTCTCAATTTCCTTCTTCTTGTGTGTTCGTCCCTTTGCTTGGGGTGAAATGATTAAAAAAATATTGTTATAATTGTTTTATTCTATTATAATAGTTTTTATCTCTTATAGTGCCTGATAAGATCTACAGTAAGAATGGTCTGTTACATAAATTTTATTACAGTATACTGTTATAATTGTTCTATATCAGACACAGTAAGATATTAACAACAATAACTTAATAAGACCTATGGTAAGAATGATTCTTCAATCCATTAAATAACTTTTATTTTATACTAACAGCCATACCCAGCTGGTCAATCAGAAAAAGTGTTCAATGAGACTCTGTTTTTGCTCCATTCTATCTTCAATTTCTTTAAAGTACTTTCATTAAAAACATTTTTAAATTAATGCAGTTACTAACATAACAGAAGTAGTCTGTATTTATTCAGTCAAAATTAGCCAAAGGCATGAAGGGGTAAAACAGGCAACATGAAGACCAACTTTAGACCACAATTATTTTGGAGTTTTTGGAATTCAATTTTTCAGTGTGCTACCAGGGATGTAAAAGAGGATACATTTATAAAGCAATTATTAAATTTGATGAAAATTGGTTGAAAGATCAATGAACAAGTAAAAATTGCCATTTTTCACTATTTATGCAGGTTTTCACTATATGGGTGGACTCGATTATCAAATTAAATGATTGTTAAACAATCAACTTATTGTTAGCTACAATTATGTGAAGTTTGTACTAGATTGCTTGAAAACTGAGGGAGTTTATAGTTTAAAATTTGTGTTGAAATCAATTTTTTGTTTTTCATGGTTTTTCCCTAAATGCAGTGGTATAGAAATAAAAATGAGGTATTGTTGAGCCTGTCATGATGTAAGTAACCTATATACCAAGTTTATAGACTATTGAATTTTTTTTGCTAAGAACATATCTCTTACATTTTACAATATATGTGCCAAGTTTGGTCAAAATCAGTTGGATAGATCTAGAGTGAAAAGGAATCACGTAGACAGACACACAGCTATCCTCTGTTGTGTATATATATATATATATATATATATATATTGTTATAGTTCTTCTAAATCGTTCATTGTCTAATTTATAAATTAAACATTATCCTACAGTGCTGTTCGATAAAAGTGACTCACCAGATTTTTTTTTACTAAATGTTCTCTTCTCCAATGAAACGAAAGTTGAGCTAAATTCAAAGGATAAGTGATCTAAAATCCGAAGAAGAAGCTTTGAAAGCTCTTTGAATTTAGCAGTAAGTACTGTCAAGCATCCGTTCAGTATAATGTTCTGGGGATGCTTTTCTTTTCATGGAACTGGTTTCTTAAAACCTATTGAAAAGAGAATTTTAGAGTCTTGTCTGCTCCCTTCTGCTGAAAGGGTGCAAATCGACCCCCACCAAGATCATTTTTATGCAGGATAATGCTCCCTGTCACAAATCAAAATTGATGAAAGAATACTTTGATGAGGAGCAGGTGAGTGTTATGACCTGGCCGCCCCAATCTCCTGACCTCAACCCCAGAGAAAACTTATGGGGCATTATAAAGTACAGGCTCTCGAGAAAGCAGTTGAGCAACAAAGAGGATTTGATTGTGAATTTCATATTCAATGCTTGGAGATGAGATTTGCCAAAACCTAATCAAGTCAATACCAAAAAGCGTTGAAAAGGTTATTCGAAATAAAGGAGGACCCATAGATTATTAAATATTTCAAACTATATTTACCTATTATAAATAAATTATACCTCTATTATTCTTTATTTAAAGATGTTTGGTTTCTATTGATTACTAGTTGCAGGAAATAAGTGAGTCACTTTTTTTTTTGCACAGTTTTTCCCTAAATCTCATTTATATCCAAAATTATAATTATCAATAGAATACCTTAGGGGGAGTAAACTCTTTTACTAGGTGGTCAGGAAGAGGTCTTTATATTAGTAAGATTAAAAATTAGTTTGACCCCAAAAACAATAGGCGAAAAAATTGTTAAGTAAAAAAAAAAAAAAAAATCAGGTGAGTCACTTTTATCGAACAGCAATGTATGTTTGTATAGGAAGACTTTCTTTCTTTCTCATATGTGTAGTGAGTTCCCCAAAAAAAACAAAAAATAAAAAGAATTCAAATTAAGGACAGACAGACTTACTTTCTTTCTTTTTCTTTTTTCCTTTCTTTTTTTCTTTCTTTCTCTTTCTTTCTCTTTCTTTCTTTCTTTTTCTTTTTTCTTTCTCTTTCTTTCTCTTTCTTTCTTTCTTTTTTCTTTCTCTTTCTTTCTCTTTCTTTCTTTCTTTTTTTTCTTTTCTTTCTTTCTCTTTCTTTTTTTTTCTTTCTTTTTTTCTTTTTCTTTCTTTTTCTTTCTCTTTTTTCTTTCTTTTTTCTTTTTTCCTTTTTTTTTCTTTCTTTCTTTCTACTAACTAGAAAGCAACCCTGAACTAAAGAGATGAAGGAGAAAAGACTGAACCCAGCCAAAAACATGGGAAGTTTGCAGGATCAGAGCTGACTTATTTGTGATTGAAAAATACCAAAAATCGTTGGGTGGGGTGCAGGCTCAACACATAACTTCCATTATAAAAAAAAAAAATGAAAAAGAAAGGAACATTGGAAAATAAAATAATTTGGCCAATCAAAAAATTGACACAAAGAAGCTTTTGAAGATCACACCAAATTATCAGTCCTGGTCAAAAGGATCAAAACCTGACCCCCCCCCCCCGACAGAGAAACAGTGGGGATCAGAAGACTGACAGTAGAAGAGTAGCGAACAAAAGAATGCTACTCTATAGAAACCACTCATGTGTGATACGTGAAGGAGCAGTTAAGATGTCATCTACTATTGACAATTCCTCCCTGATAAGGGTCGAGAAAAACACAGCAGATTGACATTGACCTAATTTCTGAGATTACTACTCTCCCTGCCATGGTCTTACTTCAAAACGCTGAAATGAACATTTCTCTAGACTGCTACCAATACAATCCTTATTAACAAACTTTTTCCTGACTACCAAAGGACTCACTAATCACTCTAAAGAAAATAAATAAAAATATATTATTTATTTTAAAACCTTGAGTCAGTTCATTTTTATTCCCAAAGTTTCTGATAAAATAATTATCCTCCCATCTATCCACATTGGCAATGTTCTGATATGAACACGTATGCCACATATGATTTGTTAGCAGTAATTTTAGTCTTGGAATGTACCTTCATCACCAATAATAAATATATTTATTTCTAAATAAAAGCAATTCCCAGGATAGACAAAAGATTCTGGTTTGTTCATCAAATATTGATCATCGATTTTGTATAGTTACTTTCATCATTTACATAAAAATCTCTGAATATTGATGAGTAACCTATTAGTCAATACTAAATTCCTTCATTACATGAATACATAAACACAGCAAATGTAATTTATAACATTATCAGTGGACTAAAGATAGACGTTGGGTATTTTACCAGTATATTAATAAACTTTCATTAGAAACTAAGAAGTGGCTGCTGAAATGTTATGTAATATCAATCCTCCTATATGGCAGTGAATATCTGGGTATATTTCTGAGATGATGTATTGTAATTATTTACATTGTTTGGACTACTGTCCTCATCTTTGTTGTCATATTCACAATGTTTAGGCTGTTATATGCTCCGGCTTTCTTCAGGTGATTGGAAATTCAAACTGAACCCTTTATTTTGTCCACCAGGGTAGACAGTTCTAGTACCACGGACCATGCCTCTTCCAGATATCTCAGTTTCAGATATTTCCCTTAGTAACTTGACTCTCCAAGCTTTTGTTCATCTCCGCTATGGCCAGGTATTGAACTCACATCTCTTTTGAATCAAGTTACTGGATTACTTCTATTAATGCTATTATCCACTGGGCCATGTGTCCTTGAGGAAATTCCAATCATCTGAAGAAGGCCAGAGCATAGAATGGCCGAAACGTTGTGAATATGATGACAAAGATGAGGACAACAGTCTGAGCAATTTAAATATTGTAAATAATGGTGGTGAGTGCTGGACAATTTCCTCACAGATGAATAGGCAATTTGAGGCAACAGAAGTTGCTGAGAATTTCATGTTTGGAGTGCATAAGCAATGAAGAATTCTTATGGAAAATAGAAACAAAAAAGACAGTTGTACTTGGAATCAGAAAGCTGGAATTTCTTAGACACATAATGAGGAAGGAAGGTTTGGAGAATTTGGTAGTCACAGGACATATTGAAGGCAAAAGGAATTGGGAATGAGCTTTTGTGAATGGATGGTGGAATAGGGGGTGGGTGGGAGGAATTGCAAAATACAGATGTTAATAAGAGATTCAAGGGATAAGACATTTTGGGGAGTCATGATTGCCCACATGCTGAAGGGTGTATCCCTTTACACAGAAGAAGAAGCTATACTTACCTTCCATAACAACACAGATTGTATCTCGCAGGACATTGAATGTTGTACATAGGACAATTATAGAGAAGACAAATGTGCAAATAGGATCAGCCAACTTGTATTTTTCCTGTTCCTATGAATGCAAAAAAAGAAAAAAAAAGGTTGATTTTATTGACTTAGCAATGCATACCAACAGCTATATGGAATGTTAGGCAACAAACCTTGATAAATTGAAAAACAAAATACAGTGCAAACAAGACTGTTACTTTATATTTCAAACAGGAGGATATTTTTCTGCCTGCTGCATCATGGATTAAAATATTGTATGGAAAGAAAGAAATTTATATTTTTAAAAAATCATTTCACCATATAGAAGGCAACAAAGCCTCTAAGACACAGGGAGTGTTAATGAGGATTAAAGAATATAAGAAAAAGAAAAACATTATTAAGGAGTGTAGTAGTAATTGCTATTCAGTATAGCATCAACAGAATTACTGAACTACCTTACTCGGAGAGAACTCTAAGGAAGTGGAGAGTAATAAACACTACACAGAAAAACAAAACTGTTAGTTGTATGGCATTGCAGACCTGTCATATTTAGTTAGAATAGTCCTTCAAGCTAATTTATATGTTCTGGCTACAAACAAGTATGAGGTACCAAGGACGAGAGCTTACAGTAAGCACAATAGGTGAGTGAATTACCACAACAACCTTGACCTGTTAGGGTTACAGCTATGGGAAAATTGTTAACTGACAAACTGGGGTCAAAACACTGTGAAAGTTGAAAAAGAATTATTGTAAAAATACCAGCAATACATTTTCATAGTAAAAAAAAAAATACCAGCAAATTTGTAAAAGAAATTACTAATGCCTTCAAGAAAATTAAATTTTGGCATTAAATGACCCATAAGAAGTTGATATGCCACTAAACAAACCAACAAATTCCCAACAGGATGCTTCCTTCATCACAACAATCTTAACCAGTTCATGTCTAAGGTTAACTGTTCCCTTGCTCTCCTATCCGCATAAACTGCCTCTTAATGTAACCTTCTACCATCAGTGGCTCCTGGGCCTTGTACAGGATAAACCTTATTGTAAAAAAAATCAGAAGACAAACTTTTTCTATTTGTAAGTATTTATGCATGTCTATCATCCATATGTCAAAGCTCTTGGACATGGAGATTATTTAAACCAACATATATAAGATTTGGTGTATGTTCATTTGGCTATTAGATGGTAAAATGATCAAGTATTCTAAGGAGGTGGAAAAAAGTATCAATTCTGTTAAAAAAACAAAAACAAAACACACACACATATATCAGATCATGAGGAATTCAACTTTGCAATGTCTTATATATCTTCTATGCATTATGTCCATTCAAAATGTTGGCAATCATGGCTCTCCACAATTTCCTATCCTTTGTAGCTCTTAATAAATTTTATCTTTTTGTAATCTCTACTAAACCCTGTTCTGCCATCCATTTACTCAAACTTGCTAGGTAGATAATGCATTGTTTTCCTTTGCCACCCTTGACTTCAAGCTGTCCTGTGAGTATCAAATTTTCCAAGCTCCTTTTCCTCATTATGCATCCTAGAAATTTCAACTCTCTCTTCCTGATGTTAGGTATAAGGGTCTTTTTTGTTTCTATTTTCTTTAAAATTTTGTAGTTGTTCAGTTGATGGTATTCTCAACATCCTCCTGTAGGATCACATTTCTGTTGCTTCAAGTCTCATCTTCATCTGTGATGAGATTGTCCAGCATTCATTAACATATGGGAGGACTGATATGTCTATACATAAATTATTGAGAATTAAGTTATCTTGAAAATTTTTTGTCTTTTTTATGTATGCATGTGGCACAGAAATGTTTAATAATTAACACTGGTTAAAGGGATGTGACAGAACAAAATAACCAAGTGTTCTCTTAAGAATTACAGGGTAACAGGCAGACATCAGGCAGCTTCTGGAACAAAATGCGTCAAGGGAATGTCTTCACAAGATACTGAGTTTCACTGACTGCTGGTTATCCTATCACTTTTATTGACATGAGACAGTTGACAAAGACTAAGATCTAAACAAGTTGCAGAGAGGCCCATATCTGGATATGCTAAGCTGTTCTGCTGATAATAGGAAAAACCCAGATGTGACTAACTTTAACAGACATGCCTGCAAATGATTTGGCACTTCTTTAGTGTCTGCATTTGCTTTCACCACATATACAATTATAAACAATATAAAACATTTATATATAAATGCTATTAATGCAGTAGCTTTTGTTATGACTGACAAGTGATATATCCTTTTATTTGATAGAGCCTAAAAACAATGTTTTCTGTTGTTTTTTAATCATTTCACCCCAAGCAAGGCAATAATGCTTCTAAGATTTAAGGGGTGAAAGAAAATGAGAGAACCTTTGTGGAGAGAAAGGACAATAAACAAACAGGGTTCAGAAAAACAGAAGATGGTTGATGATGATGTATTTAAATTTTTGAAGAATGTAGGTGTGATAAGGAAGCAAGAAGCTAAAGAGACTTCCACAGGTGAGAAGTGTGAGAAAAGAAACTATAGATCTTACAATTACATCTATTTTAACAGTAATATGATGAAAACTAATTGCCAATTTAGTAGTACACTTAAATTTATGAAGTTGAGGTACCTAGGGTGAGAGCTCATTAGAACAATTCCCATGAAAATATTTATTAAAAAGACAGAGAGAAGCCATGTCATGAAGCTGGAAAATTGAATGAAATTGAAATGTCAGGACTGATAACATTAGACACACTTCTTTGGATTTTGTCAAGAATCTTGAGATATACAGCTGATACACCAGACCAGATATGGAAACAGTAATCAATGCATGAAGGAATGGTAAATTTATAGAATGCATGAGATGGATTCTAACCAGCAACTTTCCTCACAGAAAACCTAGCAATTGATTTAGTATAATCACTCCACTTAATGTCAGTGGAAAACGTGAGACCAAGAAGGCAAAATGAATTACACTCCTGGAGGTTAGCACCAAAATTGCATGATCATTGGCTGGAGAACATTGCAGGTTTGATGTAGAATAATATTCAATATTGTAGATTATTTTAAGAGATTCTTAAATTTAAAAGTATGTGACTCTATTTAGTAATACATTTGCTTGTAACTACTAAACTGTATACTTAATATATCACTTTCTCAATTCAACCAGTTCATTGCTAACCAGAGGCCAACTAATTCTCCATATCACTTTTCCATACATATAGTTTTGCAATGAATTTAAATTACAGTAAGCACAATAGGTTAGTGAGTTGTATGTTACAAATATATACAGAAGTGTTGAGAAAAAGACTGAACAATTTTGACAAAGAGAAAAAACAGAAATGATTGTAATTGTAGATCTTAGTGTACAGTACTCTGCAAAATTACTCAGCCATTTTAAACTATTGTAAATTTCTAATAATTGCCATCTTAAAAGTGGATGTTTTTTTTTTCTTGTGCTGTCTACAGATGAAAATTTGGCTATACTGGAGACATTTTCATGTCTAATTATCATATTTTGAAGCAAAGGAGTGTGGAAGATGTGAGATGATTCCGTCAAAATAGTCATGCAAAATTCTTTGGTCACCTCATATAAATCAAGTCAGAAACTGTTTTAAAACAAATGTCTATAATGAAAATGTATTATATAATGTTGATTTTTAGAAGATCATGTAACTTGTTAATATTTTGTGTGGCTTCCTGTAACTTGAATTATTGCTGTGCCTGGGATGAGATATGTGCAAATCCTTCACCATTTTCACATGTACTAGATGCCATTCCTTGTGGTTGGGTTCTCATGACTCAAGATCACATGAATTCTTCTGATAAATTCTACTTATTAGATCTGTCAACATTTGATCCATGATTTCAGTCATGCCTTTAATCTGGCCAATTTTTCAATACAATGACACATTCATCAATTAGTCTTTGTTGTGTTACATGCATTCCATGATATGGATCTCTGTAATGCTAAAAAATCCTGCTTTCCTACTCTGGTATCAAATTTTCCTTTATCAGCAGAATGTATTTAGCACTATTCAAGTGATTGTCAATTTTAACCAATTTTATTGAACTTTCCCTTTTCATGCAGCTCAAAGACATTATACTCTTGCTCCCAAAACTTCATAGTTTTCATTGTGTAATGTGTCATTTCACTTTCCTGTCAGCCTTCTGACAAATCTACACTCTTGAAAATGCAGTTCCATCTTTGTTTTATCACTGAATGTGATCTTATCTTACCCCAAGCATCTGCATCTCACAGTTCATGCCACTTTGACAAACTTAATGTTACCTTCAAATGCTTTCTGTTTAAAGCTTGTTTCTTCATTGAAATGAATCTCTTCAGTCCATGTTCTTGGAGGATGCATTTAGTATTATCTACTGACACTAAATTGAGTAAACCACACTTGTCTACCATTAGACTATCAGTCTTTTTCCTCTCAGCTTTTTGCTGCTCTGATCAGTTTCCATATTTTCCTATGTTGCAGCTTTTTTGAAGATGACTATAGTTTGGTGAATTCAAAACATTTTCTCTGTGTGTTGAGAATTGGTCAGAAGCACACACACACAAAAAAACACTATACAAGTCCAATAAGCCCAATAGGCAAATCAATTCCACAGTTATCTCTGTTCCTCAATTTCAAGTATGCAACCCCTCATCAGAAACAAGACTCCTATTTCAACAAGCGTACCATGCTTTTATGTGCCTGACCTAGCCATCGCTCAGCCAATATGTACTCAGAACCAGCCAATAAAAATGGCTACAAGTGACATCACCACTTCTGTGCTGCCCAATTCACCTTCAGTCTGAATCTTGCCAATTTGCCATCCCCACACTCCATTGCAAAACATACATATGACACTGGCCCTTTTGGGTCACTGAGGTAAGTCTCCACTACACAGTGCTTTCAGACTCCAAGAGGATTTTTGAAATGCTACTTCTTTACATTCCAATTTCCTTCATCTTTGTTGCTGGTACATATTCTTACCAATTTTCACTATGTTCATCCTGGTTTTTTGGAAATTTTCCTCATGATTTCAAGTCATAAAAAAAGCAGGAATTTGATGTCAGAATTTATCCTATATGTAGGAAAAAATGGTCCTGTTCTGAAAAAAATATTTGCCTTTTTAGCAGTGAAACAGAAAAGAGAAAACAAAAAATGTCAGATCTCCTAGGAATTTTGCATGGCTATTTTGGAGGTGGGGTCATCTTTCATCTTCTCTCCTCATTCAGAACCCTTGCTATGATAATTAGGTGTGAAAATGACTCCAGTACAGCCAAAGTTTAATTTATAGACAGCACAATAAAAAAAAATCACTTATAATATGATAATTATTAGAAATATACAATAGTTTAAAATGGTTTAAGACTTTTACATGGTATTACATATATGTAGGTATATGCAGATAAATCTTTTAAATCACACAACTAAAAGTTAAACCATATCTTGTTCATAATGGTAGTGTGAAATTAGCTGTTTCTATACAGGAAATATTTATCATTCCTTGACCAAACAGTTAGTATTGGTTGAAATTTATAAAATCTTTTTCATTAAATAGTTTTTTTCAATAGTTTTTCTTAAATCCACTAATTATTAACACTTCTTTAGTATTCTTTAGTTTCCTTTTTAACCATTTGAAGTAGCGTGGAAAATTAAAATTATTGATTATATCTTTATCTTTTCTTAAAGTTTTTTTTTTTTTTCAAATTGGTATCATCCCATGCAAGGGGTTACAGGATGTGGAAGAATTAGCAACAGTTACACATGATACCCATTTTGTTGTTGCTATTGCTGTTAGAAGTGTTCAAGTGATGTGGTTTGGTAAAACTCTTTATGATTCTGTAGTTGAATCCATTACATTTACTTATGTGCTAATATCCTTGAGAAAGGTATGAAAACTCTTCTTCTCCCCCCCCCGCAGCTATGGATAAATAGCAAGACAGACTGGGTTCTATAGCCTTGGATGGCAACTAGTCTACTGCAGAAAGAAATGGCAACCTACTGTAGGAAAAAACTCTGCCTCATCAGATACATGATTGCCTAAGTGTGTATCATTCATGGCACAAGTTTCTAGAGTTTGATAAAGCATTGTCTTCTTTATGGCCTAATGGATTCATTCATTTAAGCCATTTTTAATGTAACTGTTTAATTTATATTATTATCAAAAGAGCCATGTTAGTGTGTATTTCATGTACAAACATTCCCAGAAAGTAAACATATCGAGTCAATTAATTTAATAAGTCAAGAAAGATTCTGATTTATTTACTTATTGGCATTTTATTCCCCATACAATGTGATAGGCCCTGATCTGGCATTTCATCTACAGTCACTTTCTAACAGACTTGATGTGGCTTCCCTCTGTCTTTTCTATAAGTATTTTCATGGCAACTGCTCTGATGAGCTACTTTCACTGGTTCACAAACTGCATTCTACTAAGTTGGCATCTCAGTCCCACCCTTTCATTGCCACAATGGTTAAATGTAACCATCTCTTCTACTTCAACAGCTTCTTATCTCACACTTCCTGACAGTGGAATTTCTTTTCTCTTACTTGCTTCCCTGATAGCTATAATCTTCAAATATTCAAATGTAATGTCAATTGACATCTTCTGATGCTTTGATTCTGATCCCTGTTCTTTTTTATATCCTTTCCTCAAACACCCCCCTCTGCTCTCACTCTCTGTAACCCCTTGTATGCTAGTGGCACTCCTGCCTTGCTTGGGGCAATATGCTTAAACAATATATTCACAGTAACATGAAAAGGATACAAATAATAAATACTTACTGTAAATTTTATTATGAGAGCCGCTACCAAAACTCCTGTGCTTTGTATAATGTCTCCCATCACGTGAATGATAGCTGCTCTGATATTAACATTCTGGTGTGGTTTGGCCATAGACTGGCACTCCATAATGGCTGGTGTATTCTCAGTTGGTTCCTGTGAAAGACGATGGTACATCTGTTGGGAACTGGCACCAGAATGTCCATTGTGTAAGTGATTATGACTATGGCCATGGGACTTCAACGTGGCAGACTTGCAGCAGAAATCAGAATGAAGGACAAAACCCATGCTGCAAATGAGAAAAGAATTAAAATAAAAAATCAGTTAAAAAAACAAAACAAAAACATTTGCACATGTAAAATGGCATACCTTGTTTAAAAGTATAAAATCTTTCTGTGGGAGTGACTATTACCATGGCACAGAGATATTATAGAGTGTTAATATCACCATACGGACACAGGTTAAGTGTTCTGAGGGTAGTAAAGGTGGATTGAGAGGAAGAGATATCAGGGGCTTTGTTTATCATTGGATATATTTACAAAGAGATGGTGGGATGGCAAAAAGGGAAAAGTATATAGAGAAGAAGTTTCAGAGCTTTGTTTATCACTTAGCCAGTAAAGTAGTTACAGAATTACAGGGGTGGGGGCATGTTTTGTAAACAATTCTCTCTCCGGTCCTCCTGTCACTGCTGGGGAATAACTTCCCGATTATTCTTTTCCTACCATCCAAGGCAACATGGAGGAAAATGCTTGTATAGCCGTTCACTGTAAAGTGATAATACACACAGCTTTTTGAAAAATAAATTTTAATTTTAATATGAAATAAATGTATTTTTATGAAATACCTTATAGTTTTCTATAGCAGTAATTGATAAGTAACCATAAATTATTTTAGATTCTTGGTGAAAATACCACCAAAATATTATCACTGAATGGCGATAATAAAATCAGTGTTCTTTTCACTGTGTGGAGACTATAAAGAGATCAGTAATATCCCTGTAAAGTGATAATACATACAACCATTTGTTTTTACCTACATTGGGTAATCTCTAGCCATAAGTCAGACTGTTGTTTTTTATTTGTAGTTACAAAAGTTTGGTGAAAACTGAAATTAAAAGAAATAATTTTGCTCCTTCCTTATCGTATATTATAAAGAAAATACAAGGTTATTACAATGTTATAAAGAAAATACAAGGTTTAATCTCTCAAATATAACATTACAATGTTTCAGACATTGTGCACCTATAGTCAAATTACACCAAAAAACATTGGTTCCCATTTGTTCACTAAATTTAAGAATATTGAGCCCAGTTAGTACTTAGATGGGGGAGTAAGGTCACATTTACTTATCATCTCTCAGTTGCATCTGTCTTTGGACAGGGTGCACTCAGAGGCTTCTCTGTCAAAGGACAGAGGGACAACTGAGGAATTAATACTGAGAGGTGCCTAGCCCTGGGAAACGGCTGCTTGAGGCCGCGCCCTCCCATTGCATCAGAGGGAGGTATCGGTGATCGCACCGAGGCCAATGCAACCAACGGTTTCGGGGGCTGAGGGGGAATTTTTCTTCCTGTCCCGGGTGTACGCGCTTGGGTCCCCACCTAAAAATAGACCTTGTGCCACATCTCATCCTAGTGGGGGGTACAGAGTAAATACTTACTTAGATGGGGGACTACTGTGTACTCTAAGCATCTCTCTACAATCTAAAATATGTTTCAGCTTTAAATAACCCACAAAGGGTTGATAAGCCATAAAAAATAAATCAATCACTCAATTTATCAGTGACTATAGATTGAGAAAAGCATTAAAGAGTGTGTAATAAAATATTACATACATTACTAAGGAAAACATAAATGTTAATATTTCATATGTAACATTATCATTTTTCACTGTAGACTTTGTCAATCACTGTTGGCCAGTGGGTGTATGTGTAAACTGGGAGCCCTCTCCAAACATTCTTGTGTGGATTTTTTTTTTACAGTAAGGTTCACCTTGTACAAGGTCCAGGGGCCACTTGAGGTAAAAGGTACCATTAAGGGATAGTTTATATAGACAGGAGGGGAAGATAATGGTTAATTCTAGACTTGGACAAGTTAAGATTGTAGTGATTCGGGAAACTTCCTCTTGGAAGTCTGTTCCACAGAACAAAGGTGTTTGAGTGGAACTTATTTTTTGCTGATGGAATATAGAAGCAATGAGGATGGTTTTCTACTATGTAAGTGGCATGGCTGGTCCTGGCCGCAAAGTAGTAATGGAGCAGTGAGAGACTCATGACATTCCTACCTGTGTGAGAGAGAGAGAGAGATGTTTGAGAGTGGAAAATAATTCTTCTCCAGCAAGGATTCAAAGAACATACTACACTTACATATTGTTTTCCTTAAGTTCTTATCTATTTTTTCTAAAAAATATTAATATAAAAATCTACCTACATAGGCAATAATATTTGTAAATATATTGTTAATATCAAAGTCGATTTCTGCAATACAGGAACTGGTGAGCTGAGTTCAAATTTTGGTCTAGGCTGTTGCATCCACTTTTAAACAAATGTCTTTGAGGAAGATATGAATCTATCTGTTCTCCCTTAGCTGTAGGGTCAAACAGTGGAGTAGACTGGGCTATTTAAACTTGGGTAGTAGCCAGTTTAAAAGGAGTATTTTTTTAAAAATTCCAAAACCTTGAAGAAGGCAATAAGGACTACTACTCCACTATATTTTTTTAAGACATGGCAATTTGCAGATAGTAAAGAAAGGAAGTTCAGGAGAGCCATTATCACCTATGACCAGAAAGAATATTGCATTAAAAAAATAAAATAGTTTTATTTGCAGTAAAATATCAAAACAAAAAAAAAAGTAGTGCTAGCCAATAAAAATTTTCTTATGTAGTGAAGCACAAATAATGGGTAAGACATTTCAAAAGAGTTCAAATTTATTTGTGTGACTTGGGATGATGCGAAGATTACACAGAAACTTGGGATGATGCGAAGATTACACAGACATTGTTTTGTTGTTTAGCAAATACAAATTCTTAAAAATAACTTTATGACTATGATATATTCTATATATTGTATATACTCATGTATCATGTGACTTTTGAAGACCTAATTTTGACGCTAATTTTAAGGGTGGGTCGCATCATATATGAGATAGAAAATTAGTGTATATACTGCTGGCCCTGGTTAGACCATTGACCAAACTATATGTCCATTTACAGTAGTTAAATTTAGTTTCAAAGGTCATATATTATGTGTGTATATATGGTACATTTTATTACAAATTGGTGTTTGTTTCTGGTGTTGCAACATAGATTTATTTTGAGCAATTTCCTAGTTAACTCCATTTTGTTTTTATCCCATTAACTCCTCCCATAAAAAAAACAACTCCATACTTGAAATTTGTGATAAAGTTCATAAAATATAATAAACAGTGAAGCAGTCAAATTTTTATTTTTTTAGAAACATAAAAGCAGAAACCTATAATGCAGAAAATAAAACACAATTGCTAACTTAGCAATATTTTCTGAACATTATATTAACAAAAATATAAAAAAAAATCTTATTTATTATCAATAATAGCACAAAAAATATAAAACCAATAAGCACAAATGTACATTTTTATGAACTAACAAAAAATCTGAAACAATTTCAGGTCACCAAATGGTTGAACATAAAGAGACATTTTTTTGACAGAATTGTAACTAGAAGTGAAATTATATTTTCAGAAACATAATTCTTATATTCAATATGTTGTTTGTCAGATTTTTTAAAGGGTTTCTGAAAACTTCAACTGAACTTGTCTGTTATATAATTTATCCGTCAATTGTAACATTGTGTGCTTGAAGTAGATGAGAACAGGTTAAGTATTCAGAAAAGAAAAAAAATCTCTTAACTAATAAACAGCCACACATATTGTTGCATTTCTGAAATACAATATACTTGATAGGATCAATGATGGTCACAAGTTGTGTAATAAAGGAAAAGGAGGAGTTAGTGGGCTTGGTTGCCTTTTCATTGGACGGTGAATGAATGAATCAGCAATTAGTGAGGTGGTTAGATTTCCTGTAAAAAAAAAAAAAAAAAAAAATCTCATTCTTAATTTTTTCAATGTAAATTTCTGCTTAGTAGGGCAAATAAAGAGAAAAGAGGGTTTGGAAAATAGAAAGCTTACAGGACGTTGAAGGTAAAAAGGACAGAGAAAAGCAGATAATAACCTAACTAATGGCACTGGTTGTCAGAACAGGAATTAGAAAAGAGAGCAAAAAGACGAATAATGCTAAGAGCTACAAAGGACAGGAAGTTGTGGAGAGTTATGATCGCCCAAGTCCAGAAGGGACACAACACATAGAAGAAGCAGTAGCAAACATGCAAGTTTGAAACTGCTAAGACTGAGCAGTTCCACTCTCACTCATGTCTCCTCCTTTGACAAGTTAATTTTAATTTTATGAAAGAGATTTTTAATAGTTTGATGCTAAGGAAATGTTGAACTTAAAAATTTTTTTGTTGAAGGTTAGAGTGACATCCAATGAGAAGAAAGCAGTACTTGTGTGTATGTATAATATATATATATATATATATATAATATAATTATCAAAATGTGTGTGTGATCAGATATTGTTTATGCATTTCCAGTTTTCATCTGATTTTGATGAAATTTTTTTTGTTTAATAGATGATTTTTCAGTACCAGTTTTGAGTCCAAATTGGCTGGAAAATTTTTTTTTGTCTTTATAAGATATGTAGCTTTATTATGAAGTTCATTTTTACTGTGAGATGTTTAAGGGAAACTGAAAATTATCGACATTAGGCTAATAGCCTCTACTGAACTACTTTATTGGATGCTGGATGAATAGTCATTTGTAGGACAATGTTGGAGAGTCATGTTTTTAAGTGATTATAGAGAAGAGCATCTATTTATTTTTATTTTTTTTAGGTATCACCGACTAGTCGCAGCATCTGGAGGTCTGGAATTGGCTTTTTTTACACTTTGCACAATAAACAAACGTAAAATTTAATGCCTGTAAAAAAACAGCGTACAATCAATTTAGAGAGTTGAAATCTAACACGCAAGATTATTATTAGAATTATAAACAAAAAATATATTATAAATAAAAATTATTGTATATTGTTATTATGATGGTTCATGGAACAGGTTCCTTCCTTGCAAGATTGAGAACACAAAAATGGCCCTTCCCAGCCTCCCCCATTCAAATTGTTACCTTCCACAATTTTGGGATGTGCCTCAGTTGCAACCAATTGTTGTTACTAATATTGATTTTCATGTGGGCTGACTTTCAACTTAAACTGCTTCAATTGAATGGTAAAAATTCCCAGTAATGAAACACCCAGTCGAAGATGGGTTACACTGCTAGTATATCATACAAATGGAATTAAGGTACCATTATGCAAATGATCATTTTCCCCTTGTAAAATTAAATTTACAGGATTTTGCAAACAGTCAATGGGTGATAAATTTTTAAAATAAAAAAAAAAACAGACAAGGGGGATGAAAAGGGGGGATGAAAAGGAAGGAAGAAAACCAGGGGGAAAAAGAAGATGAAGAATAGAGAAGAAGGGAAGGTGGTAAAAGAAACAGGAAATGGTGTAAGTCTTGATATGAGTGGTGGTCAGAGGAGAAAGGAAGAGAGAAAGAGAAGAAAAGGAGGGAAAGAGATGACCTATTTAATATACCCAGCAGAAATCAGACAGTAGATAGGTCAAATAAACCTTCAGAAATTTATGAATAAAACAAATATTATATAAAATAACATGTCAAAAAAGAATATTAAGGGAAATATAAAAAAACAATTAATATAAAGGGGGGAATAAATATCATATGAGGAATACATCCAAATTAACATATATCAAATTACATTTATATTAATTAATACCCATCCATAAGGAAAACATTTATATTTGAAATTTAATATATAAAATATAATAAAAAAAGACCTTCAAAAATTTATACTAAGATAAATATTCAAATGCCACTTCATCAAACCTCACAATACAATATATATTAATACAAAACACTTCAATACCACATATCAATACTATATATTAACATATTAACTGGCTTGGAATGTGCTCAAGTTGAAAACTTTTCCAGTTGTTTGGAATCTGATATAGACACCTGTATCAGTCATGGAAGGCATACCAGAGTACAGATGTCAGGTAAAGTGAGAACAATGTTGGTGCAGGTATATCACCTTGCTTTACACCATTATCTATGGGAAGTTCCTCCAAGAACTGACCATTGAAAATGACACAATCTTTCATACAGTGATGTAGTTGCTTGAACTTTTTTCAATAAAAGCAGGTGTGCAGCCAAATTCTCCGGGCACCTTCCCGGGAGCCTCATGATTCACTGTGTCCAAAGCTTTAGTTAGGTCAACAAAAACCTGACGAAGTGGCACATGTTGTTCAATACATTTTTCTACAAGCTGTTTAGCAGAGAATATCATGTCAACAGTTCCTCTTCCACCTCTAAAACCTGCTTGGGATTCAGGAAGGACATCAGGACAAATATGCATCTCCAAACTTCCAACAGCTTCCAACGGTGAAATACCACGGTAATTACCACAATCTGACTTCTTCCCCTTTCCTTTGTACAGCATAATCAGAATGGCATCTATCCAGTCTTGAGCAAATTGGTCAATCCTCCATACAGATAACATTAAAGAGTGGACCACACAATGAGCATTCATACCACCATTTTTTTTCAATAGCTCAACAGGAATACCATCTAGTCCTGGAACTTTGTTTGAATTGATCCATCCTATAAAAGCAATTGTTTCTTCAAGAGTTGATTCCATGTCAAGTTCAGACTGAAAAGCACACTGAGGGAGACTATCTATTGCAGCAACATCCACACCATGAAAGAGATTTTGAAAATGTTCATACCAACAGCCCATAATTTAATCAGAAGTCTTCAGCAATGTGGTTCCATCCTTTGCCAGGAGTGGTGTAGTTGAAGTAGATTTTAGACTATATGCCTGATAAAGCAGGCTATAAAACGTCTTGATGTTTTTCTTATCATAAACTGTCTGTGTCTCCTTCAATAAATCAGACCAATATTTTCTTTTTGTTTTGGCGCACACGGCACTGAACCTTACTTTTCTCAGAGTAGAAGTGAGCAACAAAAGCTGACCTGTTGGCAGACGAAGAGTTGATGAGTTCAAATGAGCCTTCCTCTTTTTATCAATGAGCAAGTTGATTTCACTGGAATTGTCAGCAAACCAATTTTGATGCCTGGGAACTCTCAATCCAAGAATCTTCATGGATTATATCTCTTACTCCCTCCCAAAGAAAATCTGAGAAATCCACCTGGTCATAGGTAGCTTTCAAGTAGTTTCTGATGACTGGATCTTTCAACTTGGAGACATCAATCCACTTAGGAACTTTGACTCCATTGAAACAACTATTCCGACGAATAGAAAATGTGAGTTTAGCCCTAAACATCAAGTGATCAGTGTCACAGTCGCCACCATATATCACTCTGATTTTGCAGAAGATTCTTAGATCATCATGTCTACGAATTATGTAATTAAGTAAATGACCATGCATATTACTGATGATGGAACCAAGTTGCCTTGTTCTTCTAGTGGAAGAATATGTTGCTGATAATTAGATTTAATTCAGTACAGAGCTGAAGGAGCAATAGATCGAATTGATTTTACGAACACTACAGGGACCTAGAGGAGACCAGGTTTCAGCGTCTGAGATGACCTGTGCATTCAAATCATCAAGGATTACTATCCTCTCAGCACTTGGTATATTGGTGACAATGGATCTGAGTGTATAGTAGAAAGATGGAATGTCATCTTCAGGTGAAAAAAGAGTGGGTGCATACATAGATAGATCTGTCATGTATCGACCAACTGCAAGAAGAATTCTCAGTGTTATGATATGGTCATTAATGCCAACTGTCTGTTCAATCTTGTCAACTAAAGAATTCTTAATGGTAAATCCCACACAAGCCTCATGCCTATCTTTTTCAGATTTACCAGACCAGAAAATAGTGTAGCCCGCATCATGCTCAATAAGTTGATCTTCACCAGCAAAAAGGGTTTCAGAAAGGGCAGAAATGTCTACATTGTACCTCTTCAATTCCATGGTTAGAATTGCAGTCTTGCATTCAAGTCTTTTCCCACTGTCAAAAAGTGTTCTCACATTCCAGCAACAGAGCTGAAGTGAGTGTCGTTTTGCATAATGTTTCTTTTTCCTGCTCATATGGAAAACTGTCAGTTGCAGGAAGCTAATCAGCAGATCAAAGTCAGCTTTGTTTAGGACACATTTTCTAGTCCCCTCCCAAATTTATTGGGTGAGCAGTGTTATCCTGAAAAGGCTGCCTAGTCACAAATGGTTCCACCAAATACACAACTGCCAACATATTATTGTGAGAAACGATGTTAGGATAAGCCTTATGTTGCCTACGTGCAGATCAGTGACTACGTGATTCCAACCTTTCAAGTCTACACACGTCGCCACTTTTCCATCACCACAGGACTTCTGGGAACAGACAGGTGTCATTGTTTGAAGAGTATCTGTACATAGATGGTTAATATAGAGATATAGCTTTGTATAGCAGCTAGGTCTCTCTCTTGGTTAAAAAAGTTGAGATCTAGCAACAAGCAGAGGCAAGACAGCTGGTAACAGATCAAACTGCAGACCAACAGGATGCAGGAAATGATTGTCCACTAGGTGTATCAGAGATTTCCTTCTCCTAGATGGGTTGCCTACACCACAACTTACTGGAGCCTCTTCTATATCATTATGTCATTTACTCATGACTGGGACTTAGGTTACTGGGCTACTGGGATATGATTTTCTGAGTTTGTCACCTTACAAAAATAGGAAAAATCTATTATTTTCAAGATGGACCTACCTTGAAAATTAGAGATAGAATAT
>CAHIKZ030000017.1:290000-312500 GCA_903632075.3 Acanthosepion pharaonis | reverse complement strand
TTTTAACAACTGCATAATTTTAGCCCTTTAAAATCCAGAATCAGGTGTTTAAGTAATATTCTCATTTGAGAACTTCTACATGCTAGTTAATATCAAGAGGTGTGACATAAAATTTTAAAAACAACTTGCAATCTTTAAATTTTTTACAATAAACTTAAAACAGACAGAAAATTTAGACTGGATTTAATTAAGAATGACTTGTTTAATCACATGAACAATACTGCAAAAATGAAAACAAATTACTTTCAGAATTTTCAATTACAGGTATTTAGTCAACCATGGATACAATACCAGACTAAGCTGAGCAGTTAGGATGACCTTGAATCATTTATAAACATGTGTATGGTAGCATGGAAGAACAAACAAAACAAAATTACTAACAGTGAGTTGAAAGGAAAGAAAGACAAGAATTCTAAATATAAAATTCTTTTATAGTGTCAAATCAGTGGATGTGAGTAGAATATCTCTATGTGGGCAAGGTGTGGTGAGGTGAAGGAGGGTGGAGTTGGTAAGGTCTGGTGTTGATGCATTTGTCGGATTGGTTGGATGAGGTCATGGTGGTGAAGTTGAGAGAGGCTTGAGTAGATTAGTGAAGCTTGATGTTCGCCATAAATCTAACACAATTGTTTCTGGGTGGCTTTCAGACTCATCTTTTTTTTCATGTTTTTTTTTGTGGCTTCATTTATGTAGTGTTTTAGATTTTTTTTTAAGGGATTTGTATTGTGGGCCAGTGCACAACAACATTTTATTTTTGGTTTTGCTTTTTTAGAATTCACATCTGACTGATGTGTAGAGTGAATCAGAAAGAGACCTAATTTGAAGTGGAGCATAACAAAACCCAGGTTTGAATTGTGCCATGGTTAATTTGTCAAGGGTTTGCACAAGTCATCATTACCAAGGGTTTGTAATGGCTTGGTTTAGTAACTGAACATGCCAGATTATATGCATTCTCCCAGAAACTGTAACTCAGGTCTGCTCAGAATGGTTACAATATAATCTACAGGTATGTTCTGTAGGTGTTGAACAAACACAAATGTACCTGAGCAGGCATTTGTAACAGATTAGCAAGCAACCCAATCAGATACCACAATTTCTCAAGACAGACGTATGCTTACTTTTGTTTGGTACAAGTCCACTATAATGAGATAGTGAGGTTTGATCTCTTTATACTTACAGATGTAATGCAAATATCTCAGGTTTTAAAATATTCAAAGTTTGAATAATTACCACTCTTATGCAATTGCAGACAAATTCATGGCCGATATTCCTTAACAAGATTACAAGGCACGGATATTAATAAGGAAGAATGCAAGATCATTTCTAAGGATTTAAATCTTCTACATATGATGTTTAGATATCAGAATGTTTAGAAGATTAAAAAGTGGTTGTTTTGGAATTATAAATAAAAGTTCCTTCAATAGAGTGAAATTTTTATCTCTCTATCTCTCCCCATATATATAAGTAAAAAGCAAGAACAGTAAGATATATAATCTGGTGTTCTTATAGATATTTTTATTTTTACAAAATAGTGCTCAATGTAAATTTACAGAGCATTAATATTATAAATTAATTGATTTAAAATAGTGAAAAAAACCATGAATTATGATTTTAGCTGTGTCTTTAACACCCAGTAATTTTAAAAGTTACTCCAAAATTTGCTTGAGGATGAAATGGAAATTTAATTTAATTACAAAATTAAATTCGGAGCTTTTAGCTTCCATTTTTGAAACATGGTTAGAACTGTGTAGCGAAAAAAAAAACATATTTTAAATCAATTAATTTATAATTAATATATATATATATATATATATATTTTTTCCCCTTACTATTACCACAAATGTGAATTTCATGTGTGGCGATTCACTCACGTCATAGCAGCAGAAATTAGCCTTGTGTTTATGGAGATAAAGCATACTTGACAGAAAATAATTTATACATAAATAACAGGAAAAGCATAGTATATTACTTTCATACACTTTTATTTATATTTTTGTGTGCATTGGTGTGTGTATTGTTTTAGGTTACAATTGTTTTATGGTACATGTGATAAAAGGGAGAATTTATTCCATATTATTACACACCATACCACAGAGAGAAGTTGGACACATGTTGCTTGTACCAAGGTTAATGGTGAAGAGATTGAATTTAACGTCTTTTGGCAGGATGTCTGTATTTCTGGGAGGAAAAGTTTGCACCCTAGAAGTATTTTTATTATCTTTATTTTTTATTTTAAAAAGAGTTTAAATATTATTGTTAGATTCTATTTTCATTTATAATTTTCATTATTATTATTTTCTATTTTATTTTGATTTATAATAAATAATAATGTTCCTACACATGCACAATGCAATTGCCAGGTGCTAAATGAAAACTGACCATTGCATAATTTAAATATTGATATTGTTATTTATTTTATACTGTAATGAAAGTGGAGCATTCCTTTTATTTATGGATGGGGGGAGATGTTTATAAAATAAAATAAAATTATATATTATTAACACCAGCAAATAGTGTGATATTTTGTGTATATATATATATATATATATATATATATATACACTATTTTATTTTATAAATTTTATATATATATATATATATATATATATATATATATATATATATATATATATATATACAGACACAAAATATCACACTATGAGTGCTGGTGTTAATAATATAATTTTTTATTTATTTTATAGTATATATATATATATATATATATATATATATACACACACACAAAAATATCACACTATGAGTGCTGGTGTTAATAATATATAATACTATTTTATTTTATTTTATAGTATGTGTGTATATATATATATATATATATATATATATATATATATATATATATATACACACACACAAAAATATCACACTATGAGTGCTGGTGTTAACAATATATAATACTATTTTATTTTATTTTATAGTATGTGTGTATATATATATATATATATATATATATATATATATATATATACACACACACACAAAAATATCACACTATGAGTGCTGGTGTTAACAATATATAATACTATTTTATTTTTTATTTTATAGTATGTGTGTGTATATATATATATATATATATATATATATATATATATATATATATATATATATATATATATATATATATATACACACAAAAAAATATCACACTAAGAGTGCTGGTGTTAATATATAATACTATTTTATTTTATAGTGTGTGTGTGTATATATATATATATATATATATATACACACACACACAAAAATATCACACTATGAGTGCTGGTGTTAACAATATATAATACTATTTTATTTTATAAATTTTATTATATATATATATATATATATATATATATATATATATATATAAAATAAATCTCTTGTTCTCTTATAAAATTCTTAAAGATTGAACAAATATTTTACAGATTGGCTTCTTTCACCTTCTATTGATGTAATTAGCAGGTAATGATATTTTTGAACTGCAAAAAATTCTTGACAAAAAATAAATTTATACAAACTTTGTATCATTATGTCTGACTAAAACAGTTTTTTTTCTTTTTTTTTTACATCTGGAAATAAATTGCACTTAACTGAAAAAAAATCTATACAAAAAAGAATAAAAAGAAAATGGAATTGCAATATTTATCACCTTATAATTTAATCATTTCTAATCATATAGAGTTCTTTCAGGGGTCATCAGAGGTGCTTAGGTGTGGGTCATTCGGGAATTAAGGGCATAAAATGGAATTGCTTAGGTGTTAGTCCAACTATCTTTTTGGAAGAATCTTTTTAAAAACAAACATATGCTTCATATGGCAGAAAATATGATAAATGGAAAATTTTTTTAAAAGTACTTTTTAATTAGACATTAACAGTATTTATAAAAAGAAAAATCAATAGAGTTGAATGTGGTCAGCAACATTTTGTGTCACAAAAATTATGTATCTGAACATCAAAAGTTACATGTCTATATACAATGAACATCAAAAATTTCACATCAAACATCCTTTAACATATGTGTAGTGTATTTTTATGTAAAGTTGTAACCATCATTTGTTGTATTTCTTACTCCCACTCCCATCGACATATATCTACATAAATAAAAGGCTGACTCCATCAATAAAACTATTACATATTTTAAAATATTCTTTATATATATATATATATATATATATCCATGTAAAATGAGAACGAATAGTTCAATTCTGATGTTCGTAACATTCAATTTAAAAGAGGGCTCAATACAATGTAGAGCAATAATCTTTATTTTTATGTAAAAAAAACAAACTACACAAATGCAATCACATTTCATTGTGTATTAACAGATCTCATGAGATGCATTAATATGCATTGAAACATGTTTGCATTGGCGTCGCATTTATTTATTTTTTTTTTTACATGTTCTTGATGTAATATCCTAAAAAAAAAGGAAAATCTTGGAGAGTTGAGTTAAAGGGAGATAACTGATACTGAGACACCCAGGAGAGGCACGGCACGTGGAACTAGAACAATCTACCCTGGTAGAATTAAGTTCAAAATTCCAGTCATCTGAAGAAGGCTGGAGCGTACAACAGCCGAAACATTGTGAATATAGCAACAAAAATGAGGACAGCAGTCATAATTACAATACCTCATCTCAGAAATATACACAGAGAACAATTTTCTTTTGCAACATCCTCCCCTGAAGCTTTGTCTCAAAAGGAGGAACTTTTTTTTACAGATCTTTCTTCTTGAAGACATTGATCTATATTGCTGTCATAATTTAAGCATGACAATTATCAAGGAACTTCAAAATACAAAGAAATAAGAAAATAGACACCAATATTTTATGTAGATTTCACATTTAGCAAAAATTTACTAAGAAAACGCAGATAACTATGCAATAACTGCACAAAGACTTGTACTTCTTGGAAGAGGCAGTATTGGAGGCCATTTGAAAGGTGGAGAGCTAATGTCAGCTTACCACTTTCAAGCATGGACATTGTGGAATCATTCAGTTTCATAATGAAGGAAAGGAAACCATTGTATCTGTCATAAAAATGTCTGTCTGCAGAAATGAGACATTGGAAAAATTCTGTTATGGTGCAGCAATTTGGAGCAGTGTCCCTTCAAAGACCTCAGAGAATATTGGAAATATTAATCTCCCAAAAATATTCTCTCTGAAGAGTTTTTATATCATTTGAACAAAAATAACAAACTTTGAATAGTTCAGGTATGTCTGGGCAAGGCAGCAAAAACTAAAAAAAAAAAATTAATTTCAAAAGAAGGTATTATATTGTTTGTGAAGGAAATATTTAAATATATATATATATATATATATATATTTAAAATTAACAAATTAGATTCAAATTGTAGAAGACACATTATTTCAGACAAAAAAATGCAATTGCCAGGTGCTAAATGAAAACTTTTTTATTGAAAATTATTAATTAAATAGGATATCCGTGCTGAAAATTATTAATAAAAAAGATACCCCTATTGAGTGAATAGCAACTTAAAATATGATGTAACTAACTTATAATTTATGGAGAAAGTTTCAGATTTTATCTGATCAGATCAATAAGGTTTTTGATTGGCATTATCAATTATTGATTTTTATGCTAAGAAACTATCTCTTACATTGTACAATATATGTCCCAAGTTTGGTCAAAATTGGATCTTCAGTGAAAAGGTATCACACAGACATCCTCTGTTTTATATATAGATTGATAAAATCCAAAGAAGAATCAGCAATATTATTTGTCCTGTCATCTCAGCTTCAGTCACTTTCCCCACTACTGAAAAGTTGATTTTCTCTGCCTTTTCTATAAATATTTTCTCTTTGCTATGATATTTAAACTTTATGAATTTAAGCGCTGTACTAAATTGGCAACAAGGTCTCATCAATTTACAGTTGAATTGGCTAAATGTAACCATAAGTTCTATCCTAACAATTTCTTTTCTCGCACTTCTCACTTGTGGAAATCTTTTCTAGATTCATGATTTCTAGTTAAGTTTGATCTTCAAAAATCTAAAGGCAATGTCAATTGTTATCTATTGTCTTCTTGATTACTCTTTTATTGTTCTCAATAAAGCTTATGTTTTTTAATTCTTTCACATCCAGTAACCACATGTCTTCATGGCTATACTGCCTTTCTTGGGGTGATTTTGATCACATATATGTAGGTAAAGAAGTGGGTAAATCAAATAACTAGATATTAGTAACCACATATACTTGTGTTAGCATGCATACACAGGTAAGCAAATGAATATTCACACACATTAATATAGGGTGTAAACAAAACAGTGCTCAATGTGCTTAGACAGAGCTAAGAAATATATATTAATATACATATATCTACATTCAAAGTGTAACTGAAGTTTTGTTGTTCTACCAACTCATTAGGCATAAATTATTACTTATGATTTTTTCATAAGTAATAATTTGTGCCTGATGAGTTGGTAGAACAACAAAACTTAAGTTGCACTTTGAATGTGTGTATGTATATATATATATATATATATATAGATAGATAGATATAGATATTAAGTTATTATAAATATTATACTCATAAGCTACCACACTTTCAAATAGAAGTTAACATATTCCTATTAAATATCCATGTAGACTCTTGTGCCTACAACCCTGTCTATGATTTTGTATAAATAGGAGACTATATATCAAGTAGTCAGTCTTGTATTAAAATAGGTGTTTACTTATTTTGGTTACATGGCTGTATTAAGCCTTCATTATACTAAAATGGTTACAAGAACAAATATTTCAATATTAATCTACAAAAGGTATTATTATAAATTGAGCAATGAATTTATAATGTTCATTTATATTCAATTTATATTCTCCAAAAGAAAATGTTAATTATTTACTAAATCAAGTTTAGCCTCACAGAGGCCCAAAAAAGGCAACTTATGTTATATAGGAATAAAGTGTTGTTATCCACACTGGAATTTGAACATAGATCATCAGAGAGAAAACACAGGCAATCCCATTTTGAATAAGTAGATCATGTGATGGCAAATGAAATGTATATATAGGAATTAGTGTGGTGTCTAAGAGATCACTATTTCTACTCTATCCTCTACTACTATATGGATCACTATTCTCTATACTATTCACTACTCTGTTTCTCTATACTGATCCCTATACAAATTACTATTCGGATCACTATTTGGTGATTACTTTTTGAGTGAGTATTATTGAGCAAGTACTATTAGTGCAAGTGTTATTTGAAGGCATCTGACACCAGTATTGATCAACGGCATTACTATAGTTGTATCTGCAATTACAAAGTCTCTACTACAATGAACATTATGAAAGTGACAATGAGTATCCGTTGGCATTACAAAAGTGGCTATGAGTGTTTGTTGACATCAGGAAACCTTGTGAGGATCAAATATACAACACTAAAAGGAGGAAGCTTTTATTTGTGATTTTTCAACACAAGCTTAAACCAAAAACAAAAAAATGACATGTCTCTTCTGGGCACAGGTAATAATGACTCTCCTCAGATTCCTTTTCTTTATAATCTATGAATTCCTCTGCATTCTTGGGAAAGATAGTGGTGTGGTTCCCTGTTACCTACTCCATGATTTTGAATTTAGAGTTTTCCTTCTCATAGTTTAGTTGTTATACAAGGCGAGAGATCATCTACCCTTATTTTTAACTTATAGCAGGATTTGTGAGTGAGAGAAATGTATAGACTGTATTATCAGTGGTAGTACCTTCGAAGTGATTGACCCTGCTTTACTCAGATGAATTAAAATGCAGAATTTTGCTGGTCCATGGCCTACATCCAACTCACCCATGGTTCCAAGAAGTTACAAAGGCACTAGGATGGCCACACTCCATTTGATGGCATCAACCTGCCAGCTGAACTGTATGAGGGTTTTTTGGAAAGGTTTCCCGACCTGATGTCTCACACCAACCCATCTGTGACAAGCAGCCCCCAGCCAAGTGCCAGCCTGGGTGTAGGAGCTGCATCTCAGAGGTCAATGACTTTACCAGTGAGTGAAGGAAAAAATTCAGAGGAGGGATGTGTTAACCTCAACATCTTCTATGCAAAAGGAATCAGCAACCCATTGCACCATTTTGCCTTGAAAGTTACCATGACCCACAATTACAACAGAAATAGGAGGCGTGGTGACCACGGCATCCCAAAATGCACTAAATGAATGAATAAATGAATGTGAGAGAAAAGATGAATACATGCTTTCTCAAGGTACAAGTTATTGTCCATAATTTTAAAGTATGGAAGCCTTAAGATTAATTATTATTTTCATTTCCTCATCAAATATAAACTCCACTCATGATAGTTTGAAGTTAAAATTAACAGTAATTTTAGTTTGGAAAATCAAAATTGTTCAATATTTCTTCTGAATGGTCAGTGTTGTAAATATTTTTTTTTTTATTTAAGTTTCAGATCAGTTGCCCAAAGATTAGGTGAATGCTGTCAAAAGTTTGAAATGAGAAAAAATAGCAACACACAACATAATATTTTGTTAGTCACCACCAGGCTAAAATTTTCATAACCAGTGGGAATTGATATGTCAAGATACTTTTCATAGTCAAACACCCCCCCACCCCCACTTCTCCAGGGTAAGAGAAGATGGACAAAAAAAGATGCCACAAGTGAGTAGCTGAACTTGTTTGACTGTTGCTTTACACCAGGGATATAACATTAGTTGAAATGCAAGGCCAAATGGTGGAAACTTGGGGTAGGAAGATTGTGATTTACTTGTTTCCCAAATGTGTGGACCTTTCTTTCTAGAAAATCAGCATTCAAAGTTCTGGTATTTACTTAGTGTTCAAACTAGTGGGGAAAAAGAAAAATATATTGACAACAAAACAGACAAACAAATGGACAAATCTTTGGTTGTGGAATGATGTGGGTTAACATGTAAGAAAAAAAACAGACTTTAAGACAGATAATTTGAAAAAGAAGCAGACTTTTGCAGGATTTGAACAAAAGTGGAGGGGATAGCTAGAAATGAACATAGTGAAAGTAGGATTAGTGTTAAGACCTGTGTGTGTGTGTGTGTATATATATATATATATATATATTTATTATAATTTTATCATATAGACAAAACCATTTTACTCATTACAAAGATGCAACTTTGTTTCAGTGCATTTCAACTGCACTTTGACGGGCGAGAATCGAAAATGGTTATGCTCACCCATCGAACTGCAGTTGAAATGAAGTTGCATCTTTGTAGTGAATAAAATGGTTTTGTCTATATGATAAAATTATAATAAATAAATAATTATCGCTCTACTATCGGTATCGAGCCCTCTTTTGGATTAATGCCGTGAACGTTGGAATTTATATATTACTTTCATTCTCATCGCATTGGATATATATATATGTATATGTATATATTACAATGAATCATTCATACAAAAAGTAAATTAGTTAAGTTAATGATATAAAAGGGTGAAATCCCTTTGCTAACAAAATTTTAAAGGTGAATTAACCTACAAATCATTCGATGAATGTTATTAAAAATTGTTTTTGAAAATTATAACCTGTATAATAATGTCTTTCTTTAATATGCAATCATCTTCAGGCATGGAAATTATTTTGTTTTGTTTTTGGTAAAATTCAGGTAGCATCTGAGATGAAAAAATATAATGCAAATCAAAATATGTTTTTTATTTTATTTTTTTTTTTTTTAAATGTGTTATTGTTAGCGGAGATAAACTTTTGAAGCATGCAGTCACAATGCTAAGCTTGAATTTTTGAATTTAATGCACCTTTAAAATTTTGTTAGTGAAGGGATTTCGCCATTTTATATCATTAACTTTACTGATCTACTTTTTGTATGAATGATTCATTGTAATATAAATTGAGCTGCACCATTATTTTTATATATATATATATATATATATATATACACACATACACACACAAAGATATTTGCTTTTGAAGCCAAGATGATGTTGATATTGCTATATAACATAGCAAGCTTCTGTGGTATAAAATGTGAATTTGAGGCTTATCTGAAGCTACCCATTTGTTCCAAATTCTTGTAGTTCCAAACAACCATGTCTTATATGCATAAATAAATAATGGAGATGATAAATGGACTTCAAGAAATCTGTGGTTTGAGAAGCAGAAGATAGAATTTAAGATCTGAAGGGAAAAAGTTTTCTTTTTATTTCATTTTTGAAACCAATTATTTTTAACTCATTTTTTCTTTGAGAGTGGAGGAATTTTCCTAATTTAGACTGAGTCCTCTTTATTTCTTTTCTTTAACATAGACACAAATTACACGCCTTTAAGGCTTGTTTTAATGAAATCAACAGAAAAGAAGAAAGAGACAAGAAATAAGAGACAAGAAATAAACACATGAAATTCTTGCACTAATGAAAAAAGAGACAACATGTAATGCCAAAGAATGGAAGAGAATATTTTATGTTAAAGACATTAGAAAAAATGCAAGCAAGCAAAAGATGAATGACTCAATGAGAAGTATGCAGAGATGGAAACAGATGGTAACCTACTTAACAAGGTTGTGTGAATAGATGGCATTACAGGAACAAAGTGGGGTGGTGGTGGTGGTAGTAAAGATAGAGCAGTTAGAGTAATAAAAGACAGGCAACCATTGCTCTCTATATTTCCTATGTCCTGAAAGAACTTGTCATATAGAAGATCTAACTTACAATACATATGCTTTCTAAGGTAAGTAAACTAAACTCAACTATCAACTTACTGCCTTCAGATTTGCTAATAATTTTTACTTACTGATGTAACAACATTATGATGTCAGTGGGTTTTCTGACAAATTTTCTCCATAGAAAAATGACACAATGCTAAGGTTTCTTAATCATCTCTTGTTTTGTGAATTTATAGAATTAGAAGAAGAAGAAGAAAAAATATTCCCCAATATGACAATGTATTGGGGTGGCCACAATGTTTATTCGGTTAGTAATTAAATTTTTTTACTTAATAAAGGAATAAGCTTCATGGCCATTTAAAATTGTACCTCTTCCTATTTGCTATCATAGTTATTCATTATCTGAATAAGGTGACCATGGTCTTGTTGTGTTCAAACACCTACAAATATATGTTAATTGCGATAGGAAGGCGCTACTTTAAAATTTGGATAACAAACCTCTCTAATTCAGTATTACAAATAGAGCTAATTTGTAGTATTAACACATTAACTGTTGCACTGTTATAGCATTGTAGTTTGGCTGTACTGGCCCATTCTGGAAAAATATGAAATTGCCATTTATTGGAAATAAATGACTATAAAGATGTTGGTAGTGATTTCATATTGTCTTCTATGAGAACTGTCAAATTCTCCAAGCCCTTTTTTTCACATATGTTTTAGTAAGAGCAAGAAAAAAAAATTAGTTGAACATTTGTAGTAAGGTTTTGTTCACTTAGCAAGAGGGTAATTTTGGTTTCAATAGGATTCTTTGCAATGCAAAGCTAAATGACAGGTGTTTTCTCAAGGAGGCCTCTTGCTTAGATGGGGTTGAACAAATGTCAAATAAATAACGTTTTCCAAACTTAAGCCTGGAAACTGTTTTAGTCTTCTAAGAGATTGTTAATATATTGGGTTGGCTAGAAAGTTTGTTCGGTTTATTAATTAAATTTTCTACTTAAGTGAATGAACTTTTTGGCCAACCCAATACTTTGTTTGCCACAACCACTACTTAGTTACTCAAAACTTTAATTTCCAACAAATAAATTCTGCTTTTTTCAAGATGAAGGTATTTCAAGATATAACATATTTGATAAAAAATAATGCTAACTTAAAGGACGAATATTCATTTATCTCTCCTAAATCTTGTTTTTCCATCCATTTATTCAAGTTTGCTGGGTACATTATGCATTCTTTGTTTTACTCTGTCCCTCTTGACTTCAATCTGTCCTGTGAGTATCAAATTTTCCAAGCACTCTTTCCACATTATGTGCCCATGAAATTTCAACTGTCTCTTCTTGACGTTAAGTGTAAGTGACCTTTTTCCTTCCATTTTCTTTAAAACTTTGTTGTTACTCATGTTCAGTCCATAATATTGTCACTCTGTAGAACCATATTTTTGTTGTTTCAAGTCTGTACTTCATATGTGAGGAGATTGTCCAGTATTCCCAGCCATAGGGGAGGAAAGATATTATGTCACAGTTCAGTATTCTTTTCTTTGTTTTTAGTGAAATTTTGATTTCTTAATAGTTTGCTTAGCTTTTGGAAGACATCTTTTACTATCCTAATGCTTTTTTGGATTTCATTGTTGTATAACATGGTTTAATATGTAAGAAAGCTGTAGAATTAAGACAGGTTTCTTGAGGGAAAAGGTATTTGGGCTTTAGTTTCAGGGTTTTTTTTTTTAAATATCAAATCTGTATTGCTAGCTAATAGCTATAGAATGGCTGTTTGAGAGTTATGATAAAAAAAAAAAAACTAAAATTAAGATGAAATAAATACTGATTGAAAAATTAAAAATTAATATTTCTACATCTAAGTAGTCCTCCAAATTAATATTAACATACATAATATAATGTTTAGTACCTATGTTCAGAATTTTCAGACTTTCAATGGTGTTTTGCTCTCTTTCAAACAACAATGAAGGTTGTAAAACCAGTTCTCATGTCTGAATTGGTGATCTTTCCCTGATACCAATTCAGTTACCCACTTTTATAGCAATGGGTAACTGGGTATAGGAAAATGTCCAAACAATCCAGATATATTTTGACAAGAACCTATAACACCTATTGTTGTATTTTGTATTCTGTGTATATGAATATATACAGAGAATATATGTAGAATATATATATATATATATATATATATATATATATATATATATATATAGGAGGCATGGTGGTGTAATGGATACAGCTTGGATTGAGGAATCAGAGAGCCAAGATTGAATTCAGTCGAATCCATTACATTCACTTATGTGCTAATACCCTTGGGAAAAGTGTGAATCCTCTTTTCCCTCCAGCTATGGGTAAAATAGCAGCACAGACTGGGTTCTATAGCCTTGGATGGCAACTGGACTAGGAGAAGAACAACTCTGAATTCAATACCTGCGGAGGGTCATTTGGGGACCCTGTGACACGTAGTGCATCAGGTCTTTGTATTCAGCCCTTCAAAAAGTGTGGATGGTCCTGCACAAAACCTTCACCACTATAATCAAATCTCATGTGCTGTTGTCGGGCTGTTGGTTTCCTAGAAACTGATCTGCTTGACCCTCATACGTCGAATTCGATGGGAGAGTCGAGAGTGAGAATATATATATATATGTAGAATAAATATCCACATTTTCATTGATAGCACCATCCCTTGTACTTACATGTGAAAGATCCAATGTTTGTGGTTAGAGGAAGAGATCTGAGCATCTTACATGAAATCCATATCTTGTTTTACATTTTTATTTTAAGATACAAAATATATATTCTGGTTTGCTTCGATCTGCCCAAAAGGAAAATTCCAAACGGATGATTAATACACTGATGAAAAGCTGAAGAACATGTTGGCTGAAGTGATATAGCAAATCAATTAAAGTGAGAATATGCTATATTCAATGCTAATAGGAATATATACTTGAAAAACAAGGTGGATTAAATAAGTAAAGGTTTATTGTAAAAAAACAGTACAATAAGAATAAAGGTAACAGCTATGCACAAGGTCGTTGCAAGTCAATCCAGTAGTGAGTGCTACTATTGGAAGGTTGGTGGTTCTCGTGTAAGTCCGAGTCATACTAAACAGATCCCAACTAGTCTCTGTAGTCCATTGACTTACAGATACTTATAGATAGTTACTACCTATAGTGTAGTCACTCATGGGGGTAATAGGTTATTCCATTACATCACAATATTAGGCCTACTATCCTGTAAAAATGTAATAATAGTGAAATAGAAAAACATTGCTGTTGCATTTATGTGAGACATTTGGGGTAACTTTTGATTTGTTTCTTCTCATTCTCATTACAGAGATTATTAGGGACCATGGACAGTTTTGAATTCAAAGTTGTCTTTCTCCTAGACTGATCACAAACCATGACTACAGATTCAAGTCTACTCTGCTATTTAACCTATACCTTGTGGAAACAGATGGATTCATACCTTTCTCAAGGGTATTTGCCCATAAGGGAATATAATAAATTCGTCTTGAATTTGAACTTTGCTCTCTGATTTCTCATTCAGAGCTTCTATGACACCACCCGGCCATACATTATGTCCACAATTCTCATTGGGGAAAAATAATGTCGATGGGTCTCAAAACATCTTCTGACTATTACTCAGAAGCTGGCTACCAAGTTGCAGCTCATCTTCCCTCTTTATAAGAATGAAGCCACTAACCACATGAGGTGTTGTCATCTAGGTGACTAAGAGGTTTTGACTAAGAGGCTAACAAGCTCAGTCTACCTAAATTGGTGTACCTACTCAAGCAGTATTCCCAGTGATATTTGTTTTAGAACCATAGCAAGAACAAACATTTATAATAGATTTTTTAGAGTTAAACCTCAAACGGCAATGTTTTTCTCTTAAAAGGAGTGGATATTCTCACCTGAAGAGAAGGCTGTTATATAGTGAAATTGATTTTCCTATTTCCTGTTGTATCATGAAATGGAGTTACCTATAGCAAGTGTTTATAAAATGGTTTAATTAATTAATACTTAATGTTTTCTGAAATGTGTGTGTGTGTGTGTGTGTGTATATATATATATATATATATATATATATATATATATATATATATATACATTGTTTGAACTGTTGTCCTCATATTTGTTGCCATATTCACAAAGTTTTAACCATTGTATACTTCGTTCATGTGTCCTTGAGGATATCAGTGTATGAATTTTTTTTACCATAGCTCATATTACAATTTGTTGTTGTTATTGTTCTTCTCTAGCACCCTATATTACTGGTTTCCATATTGTAGTCATATCTATGCCTAGGAGATTTTTGTGGCCTAGCATATGTGCTGATTCCTTAAGTTTTCATATTTTCCAGCAATGTTCTCTGTCTATTATTTCAACCTCATCTCACAGGGGGTGATGATCTCCCTTTTCCCTCTATATGTTGTCAGCCATGCCTGATTTTTTATATTTCCCCCACTTGTGTTATGGCTTTACAGTGTTCCTGCAGTCTTATCTTAAGGGGGCAGCCTGTTTCTCCTTTATATTTCTTAACACAGCTGCATGGGATGGCGTACATGCAGTCCTTAATCATGTTCTCCTATATGGGAAGTCTTTCCCAGAAGATGTATCTGTGAAGTGTTGAACCACTTTTGATGGTTGTCCTGATGTTATATTGACCACAAATCTTTTGTATTTTTTACCAATAATATCTTCACATAGGGTAGGCAGACCAAGGCTGTTTTCTGAATGTTGTTATCCTCCTCTACCCTTCCACCCCTGCTTATCAAAGTGTTGCCATGTACTCAGGGTAGTTGTTACATTGTAAAGTACTGCTATTTCTTGTTCCTATGTCTCTGGGTCACCACTTACGACTTTTGCTCAATATTGTAGGCAGCAGACAATCTCATTCTTTACACTGTACGGGTAGTGGGAGTTGAAGTTGAGGTGTCGTCCAATGAATGCTTGTGGTATACAGATGTCTTGAGCCCATGTTCTGTTTGACATATTAATGCATCCATGAATGCTAGTTGTTGTTTTCTCTCTCCATCGTGAACTGTATCTATGATCTTTATCGAGTTCACATGGTCCAGTAGTAACTCGACCTCTTCTTGGTGTGGCCAGAGTATGAAGGTGTCATCTATGTATCTCAGCCATAGAGTTGGCTTTAATGATTCTAATGCCATTTCCTCAAAGTATTTCTTGTATATGTTAGCCATTGCTGGTGATAATGGTTAGCCCATTGCTAAACCTTCATCCTGCCAACATATATCTGATCCCATTCAATGTTTGTGAACAGAAATTCAGCATCACCATCAGATGAAACAGCTCATAATCCTCTTCTGTTGAGTTGTATCCATTCGAGATTTTGGCAGTCATGTCTCTCTACAATTTTGTGTCATTTGTATCTCTTCATAAATTTTGACTTTTTGCTGTCTCTCCTAATCCCTGTTTTGCCAACCATTTATGCAATCTCATTCTTCTTCAATGTGCTGTGTCCATTCAGAATGTTGATGATCATGGCTCTCCACAATTTCCTGTCCTTTGCATCTCTTACTAAATTTTTATCTTTTGTTATCTCTCCTAAACCCTGTTCTACCATTCATTAGGAAAACTTAAAACAGCTCATAATTAGGAAAGAAGTCTTTGAGAATTTAATGCTCACAGTGCAATTTAAAAGGCAACAGGTGCAAAGGAAAGCAGTGAGAAATGTACTTGATTATTCTCCTATTGTTCTCACTCTTTAATAATGTTTCTTTTTTTTCTTATTCTTTCACACTCAGTAATTGTTTCTGTCTTAGTGGCTTTACTGTCTTGATTTTTCACCCCATACAAAGCAGTAAAGCCACTAAGACACAAAGGGGTTACAGGGTGTGAAAGAATTAGCAAAAGAGACATTAATAATGAGTGGGAAGAGGGAAGAGTAATCAGGAGGACAGTAGATAGCGAATGACATTGCATTTAAATTTTTGCAAAGTTGGCTGGAATGCATGCAGCCGGAAGGAAGTTCCGCAAGTGAGAAGTGTGAGAAAAGAAACTGTTAGTTTAGAATTTACAGTTACATCAACCCAGCGCAGCTGTAAATTGATGAGATCTTGACACCAGTCTAGTAGTGCACTTAAATTAAAAAAGTCTCGCTACCATAGTGAAGAGGCTCATCTAAACAATTACCATGAAAATATTTATAGAAAAGACATGGGTGGTGGGAAACCTTACGGAAGTGGAAATATGATTGAAGCCGAGTCACCTGATCAGGACCAATAATATTGCTGATTTTTCTTGGGATTTTATCAAAGAGCTCAGGGTAAATAGCAGGAGCACCAGATCATATGTGGCAGTAATATTCTAAGCATCGATGAATAGTAGACTTATAGATATATAAGGTAGATAGAAGTGAAATGATTAAAAATATAAGCAGACTGCTTATTTATGTGGCAAGAGAAATCTCCATATTGTGAGGAAATAATTTCCATTCTTTTTCTCAGAAGGTTCTTATCATTAAATATTTTCTGTTCAGATTTTCTTTGTTTGAATTGATTTTCTTGTCTTTATTCATAATTTAAATATTTTTTCTTCTCTTGCTTTTATGGTTATTTTATTCTCCCCAGCTTGTCATTATTTGTACTTGTTCATTTTACAAACATTTTTAACTTAGTTTTAATTTTGCTTCTGTCCTTTTTTCCTCAGTAATCATCGTAACTGCACATATCTATATTATTGATTTTGCCGTTTAGGCATATATATAGGAACAAGCAGGAACACTTCAAAGATATATATATATATATATATATATATAAATATATATATCTTTCAAGTGCTCCTGCTTATTCCTTTTGATCATTTCTCAGGACCAGTGCATCAGAGACAAGAAGTAAAATTAACTAATAATGATAAAAAAAACCGGAAATTTTCTATTTAGAGTTGGAAGATTAAAAATGTCATTCAGTATAATCGGTTACTAACAAACATTTAAGAGAAACAATAGGTATCCTGTGAGAAAACTTCTGAGCTGTAAAAGGTTTCTGGGTACGCTAGTTATATTGTGTGTATCAAAACATACATAGAAAATATTTAAACAGGTCACTCTACCAGTAATATTGGCCCTCCTATATGGTAGTGAATACTGTGCCATCTCAAAGATGGAGAAGGAACGCGAGACACCAGGAATGTGGTTCTACAGAAGGATGCTGGAGAGAATATGACCTGAACATGTGAGTGATGAGGAAGTTTTAAGAAAAATGGAAATAAAAGGACACATAGAATCAGAAAGAGATAGTTGTAATTTCTAGAGAAAGAAGGCTTAGAAAGTATGATACTCACAGGACAGATTGAAAACAAGAGAGAAAGAGGAAAGTAGCACATAACTAATGAGCTTGTGTAAAAGATTGGCAGAACAGGAGAGATAGCAAAGAGAAAGAAAGTTACTTAGAATTATATAGGACAGGAAATTGTGGAGAGTCATAATTGGTTATTTTCTGAATGGACATGGCACAAAAAGAAGCTGTTTTACCAGTATTTTAGAATATCACTAAATTTTAGTTTTGTGAGGAGTATATATAAGCAATCCAAAATACAGGAGATGCCCAAAAAGTAAGGAGGCCTCTTGCCTGAATAAATGATGTTTGAGGGGCCCAAATGGATGATAGTCATGACCTGGCTCCTTCAGGCTTTGCAGTGGATATAGGAAAATATCCCAACTATACTGTTGGATTCACTGTTTTTTTAGGTTAGTTGTGTGTGGGATGGCATTATATTATATCAGATCAATACACTTATGCACATATCTTGGTCTCTTTTTTTTTTTTTAAAGAATAGCTTCCTTCAGGCTGCCTTGTGCTTCTGACTGGGTTATAATGATCTAACAATGTGGTATGAAGTCCATAAACAGCACACCTTTAGAATCCCAGAACACACTTGCCATTAATTTCTTCAATGCTTGCTAATCTTTGAATTTTGTGTCAGTAGAGAAAAATTAATGCTTCCAGGTCATTTTTTTTTTAACCCATACCTCCAAAACCAAGCTAGTAAAATTTCATCATCATCAAGTGAAAATTACTCTATAAACATTAACACTCCAAATGAGACTCCTTGCTTTGAACATTTATTGGGTGATCATGGCTCTCCTTAACTTCCAGTTTTTTTTTGCTCTAAGTAACCCAAGTGAAACTCATATATATGATCCATTGGTAAAGATGCTACAAACTTGACTTCTTGTACCACCTTAGAAATGACATGACTTCTGTCATACTTTATCTTTACAAGATTGAAAATGGAACATTGCTGCCATATCTGACCTGGATTTGTCCAATCATCACATTCCATCTTTGACAGAATTTAAAAAAAAAAGAAGACATTTACATGGTTTTGTGGGGGATGATTTATTAATTACAAAGAAACTGCTCAGAAAAAGACAAAATTTTTGGTTCACATGAAGAAAAGACTTTGGGAATTTAAGACTCACATGACTTATTCAAGGCAAAAGGAACAGGGAAGCAGTAACATAATAAATTTGAGTAAATGCATGGCAGACCAAGGCCAACAAAAAGTAGGTGATGAAGAGGTAAAAGTTACTTAGAGCAACAAAAGACTGGAAGTTGAGGAGAGTCATGAGCACCCACATCCTGAAAGTGCATGACATATAAAAGAAAAACAAAAACAAACATATCTATGTTTATACCTTATTTAAAAGCAAATTGGCAATTTATATACCAAGAGGTGAATACTGAATATTTTTCAGAGTACTATACCTTTCCCAAAATCTGAACAAACATTGGCTTTTTTAATCCCTCTTTCATTGGATCCAAGAACTTTCATAACCTTTTCTAATGTAGAAAAAGTGTGTGTTACTATAAATGTTTTAGTGGGCACATGGGTTTGAGTAGACATCCCCACCCATTTTTTTTCAAACAGTGAAGTTGACATCTACTGACCTGAGCAATTGAAAGCCTTAATAAAGAAAGTATATGTACAAGAGGAATGCAGTAAAATGGGTGAAAAAACAAAACAACAAAAAACATTTGTATATAAGTGGATGATTATGAAAAAAGTTTTTAAATTTGAAGTTTCTATGTCTTCTCTTTAAAAATAAATTCAACACAAAGATAAAGTAAAAGTGATTATAATTCTTCTTTCCTGTATCACAAGTTCCCTTCAGATTGATAGTGTAGCTATGGGGGTCACTATTGGGTTCAAATCTTATTTCAACACAACTCATTTAGAAATCAAAATCCTTAGAAATTTTGCTAAATTTGTGATATACTGATGAGATATTTATATTAATGAAAAATATAAATGGAAAAAAAAACATGTGAAACTTTTGAGGAAAACATCCCTACCACATTTATTGCTTTCCTCACTGATTTTATAGACTCTAATAGTCACAATTTTACTATTTCACTATATAAAAAAACTCACTACTTAATTACCAAACATGTACTGGCAACATGTAATTTTTTTTATATATGCATTGAAGAATATAGTATTTGAGACTATAATTATTTTTATTAATGAATGGTTACTTTTGTCAAAAGTAAATGGTTTTAATAGTCTTTTTTTGCAATTGGAATTATGGAGTATTTTAGTATTTTTTTGATGAGGAGCTGTCTAATATTATAGTTCTTGTGATACTTGTTAGTTGTTAATGAGTTGTATAATTGCATGTTGTTCAGATAAATGGGATGTTAGCCTGCATGAAAGAGTGACTGTTGTATAAAATATCCATTCACATATTTTTTTTTATTTTGGAATCTATTTATCCATTGGAATGACTACAAAAACTCTTCAGTTTTATAGACAAAACCCACATATGCATGCTGGAATTTTTTTCTTAAGCATTAGACCACTTTTTGGTCTCATCTGACTTAGTTCTGACCGTTTTTGTCTTGAAGCTAGAACACTGTGATTGCTTGTCTGTATCACCTTTTGTATGTTAACACTATTCTTAGTTTGTGAAATTTTTGCTTTATTACTGTTGATTTGCCTTGCGTATATTAATTGCTTGCTTTATGTTATTTTGCCCTGTTCTTTTCTTTATTTTGTTTATTGCAAACTTTGTCAATTTTGTTTGTTGGGAATTTCTGCCAATTACATTTAACCATGGATAATTACTCTACAATTCATAAGCAACATTAGTATTATGTAGGGGATAGGTGGGGTGAGAGATAATTACACATTATTACATATTTCCAGTAAGCATTGCTGATATGACTTACTGCGTTCTGCTGCACTGGATTTAATTACCAAAGGGAATGTTCTCTCAGATATAAAATAAATAGTATAAAGAACATGCTTAACTAATTTCCTTTATATACAGATTTACTTTATAAAGAACTGAACAAGAGAAAACACACTTAATAAGCTTCCCAAAACATATCATTGATGAGAAAATAGAATAATTTTATTGAATTTTAGAAAAAAAGTCACAAGCTTCTATGTCCCATGTCTCTTCAGGTCATTGGTGATGATGGCCCTCCACAATTTCCTGTTCTTTGTAGCTCTTAATAAATTTTGTCTTTTTGCTATCTCTCCCACACCATGCTCCACCATCCATTCACTCAAGCTCGCTCGGCAGGTTGTGCGTTGCTTCCTTTGGACCCCTTCACTTGTTGCATAGCTCCCTCATGTTGGGAGCTCTTGGACGATGATAACTGCTCGATAATAATGTTGACTTCTTCTTTCACAGCCAGTGATTGCTAGTTGTTGTTTTGGAGATAAAAAGAAATTCAAAAAAGGGAATTTTAAACTTAATTATTTTATTTACGTTGATGAATTTCTCTCTCTAAAGTGCCATGCGTGATATACACTTAGACGATCATATATCAAAAGATACATGACTGACGAGGCAGATTTTTTTCCTGCAGGAGGTTGCCATTTCTTCCTGCAGTAGACCAGTTGCCATCCAAGGCTATAAAACCCGGTCTGTCCTGCTATTTACCCATAGCTGAGGGGAGAAGAAGAGGATTCATAGCTTTCCCAAGGGTATTACCATGTAAGTGAATGTAATGGATTTGAATGGAATTCAAACTCGGCTCTCTGATTTCTTAATCCGAGACGCTATCCATTCTTGACTTTTTATCAGATATTTATATGACATAAGTCAGTCAGTTATATGCCATGCATGATACACACATAGGCGATCATGTATCTTTCGATACATGACTGATGAGGTAGATTTTTTTCCTGCAGGAGGTTGCCATTTCTTTCTGCAGTAGACCAGTTGCCATCCAAGGCTATAGAACCCAGTCTGACCTGCTATTTACTCATAGTTGGGGGGAGAGAAGAAGAGAATTCATACCTTTCCCAAGAATTTTACTGCTTTTAAACTTCAATCTTCCATGAATCTCTCACATACATTCATATCTGCTCAAAGCAGATAAATCGACCGATTCTCTGTGGCTTGATCAATTAAGCACGTCAGGCTAAATGACAGTCCCGTATAGGATACAGGTTCGATTCCTGTTAGATGACGAATATTTTCTATGAAAATTTCTTGGACATTCAGGCTGGTAAATGTTATTAATACTGTTTATTATAAAACAGAGCATTTACTTAAATATTTGTATCTATAAAAAGAATGTATAAACATAAAAATGTCTTAAAATATATATATATATGGTGCGATGGGTAAATTGTCGCCATTTTATATTTTAATTTAGTGCATGTGCATGGTTTGTTTTTGATTTTGTCAAGTAGGAGGGTTAGTTGGGCACCATCTGTAAGAAAGAGAGCACAATGTTGCAATTCACTCCAACAGAATTTTTGAAACAGAATGCTGTACTGCTTGGCATTTGTGCTGGAAGATCCAATATGATTATTTCAGAGTGTTTGGATGTCAATCTGAGAATAATGAAAATTGTTCAGAAAGAGTTGGATGAGTCTAATGGTGATTACAAAGGTGTTTGGAGTGATTATTAGTG
>CAHIKZ030000017.1:267500-287500 GCA_903632075.3 Acanthosepion pharaonis | reverse complement strand
ATTTCAACTGTCCACTGTCACCTTCACTTTCAATAAATATGATGTTTTATGAGCAATAACAGTGGAAATAATTTTGTTAATTTTTTTCTCAAAACATTTTGGATGGCTTGTTCACTAGTTTTATTTGTATAAATTTCTGTCTGTCTAAAATGTCTTGTGTTTTGCCTGTGTAATATGGGTTACATTATAGGCTTAGTGTTGTGCCAAATATAATCAACACAGTGCACTGGATTTGAACTTTGATCTTACTCTGGCTTTACTATAAATCAGTATGTGACTGGATGCTTGTATTACTGTCTGCTAGGGTGGTTAGCTAATCCTTCTTGCTGACACCTACTCAGACACATTCATGCTTCTGTCTATATTTTTGAGATGAGGTATTGTGATTATTTACATTGTTTGAACTGTTGTCCTCATCTTTGTTGCCATATTCATGATGTTTCAGCTATTGTATGCTTCAGTTTGAAATTCCAATCACCTTAAGAAGACTGGAGCGTACAACAGCCGAAACGTCAAGAATATGGCAACAAAGATGAGGACAACAGTCCAAACAATGTAAATAGTATAAATAATTACATTTATGCTTACTTAACACCCACATAACCAACATAATGCAAATATGCTGAGCAGACATTAGTTATGGTAGAGTTTCAGGTATTTGCCAATGGTGATGCATGCTGGGATATTGGATTAGTTTGACTGTCATATCTTTAAACTAGTGCAATAATCTTCAAAATGGCTGAAGAATCTGAGAAGAAAAATTAAGGATTTATAACTGGAAAAGAGATTTAAATTTCCATGAAAAACTTAAAAAAAAAGTGCAAAACTAGGAGTCTATATTTTAAGTGTGGGTTTGCATTGGGTGATAAGTGTTTTATGCCTTTTTTACAACCGTAAATTTCTTCAGAGGTTAAGTATTCCAAAAGTCGCTTCGTACTTACACTCTACAGCCTCTTTGCCACACATGCAATGTCACAAGCCTATCACTTTTCTGTCTAGTGAGATTCTATGGCACATGTGCAGATGAACTCCATTCTTTATTTGGTTCAGGCTAGGTGTCATCATTTTCTCTGTCTTCCAATTGTAAGGAAGAAGTTTCGTTTTGCAGCTTCTTCAAAAGAACTGACACTTTGTGGAACACTACCATGTATGTTTCCCTGAATATTCCAATTATAATTTTTTATGAAAAATTGGCTGACCGATTGATTGATTTGTTTGTTTAACAGCACATCAACACATTTATGGGTCATTTTATGCCAAAATTTAATTTTCTTGGAAACTTTGAAGTAATAAAAATAAATTATTCTGCTTTCGCAATTGAATACATGGTAGATTATACTCAGCTTTTGTATATATACATGCTTACATAGATATAATTACTACAGGCGGTGATATGTGTGTTTTAAGTTGTAGGTTTTTTGAAGTTTTGAATACAGTTTGATTTCTTTAAACAATTATAGGATATTATATGAATTAATGTCATGAAAGAGTTCTTTCATGTTGATTGATGTATTGTTGGTAATTTTTTCATATAAAAAATGTATTGCTGGTATTTTTACTATAAAAATGTATTTTTATACTTTCATAGGGTTTTACTCTTACTAGGTGATTCACTATTTGCCCATAGCTGGGACCCTAATAGGAGCTATCTCCACGGGTCAGTAGGGACCTGGGAACAACAGCAAGTAAGCGGTGGTTCCATGTTCCCCAAAACCTTCAATCTCTTGAGCAGAGACCAATTGTAAGAAAGAAGTTTCACTTTACAGCTGCTTCAAAGAACTGACACTTTGTGGAAAACTCCCGCGTATATGTTTCCTTGAACACTCCAATTCCAATCTTTTCAAGTCAAGAATCAATGATTATCTATCCTCATAATCTTTAATTTCCTTCAGTAATCCTCTACCTTGAATGGCTCTTGAGGCTTGTATTAAGTGAACTTTAGTAAAAAGTATTTCCTTAAAGTAAAAAATAAAATAGATCTTTACAAAATGAAAATCTGTATTTTTTTAAAACTAATTGTTAATATTCTTTTTTACACCTTTATATTCTATCTTTTCAGTCTCTTCATTTTCAAACTGGATTCTGGTGATTCGCCTTACATTCTAACTTAATTCATGTGCTATGTCACTGTTGTTGAGTTATTTCGCAGTGGAGGCTTGTATTTGTACCAAGTCTGTCCTAAAATAGTTTCGACGTACAAAACGTTAGGGACTTGATATAATAGGCACTCCGCAGAGTAATCTTGTGGTGGTCGCCGATACTTTCGTATTCAACTAACTGTCGTCCGACATCGACTCACTGACTGACCTACGTTTCTATTACTACTCCTACTTATATTAGGTGGGAGAGTCTATTAACTATATAATAACACCACTGAGCCCAACTGGCCACTGCTACTACTACTTATCTGAGGGAGAGTCCATTACAATAGAATAGGTATTATGGTATAACAAATATAAATAATGAAGGATAGTAAGAAAGGTAACAAGAAATGAAAATATAATCAGAGAGAGAAAGAGAGGAAGGAAAAGAAAGAAAACTATATTTGGAAAAGATATTCTAAAAAATTATAAAGTGAAGAAAAATGAAAGAAAGAAAGCGATAAATTAATCTAAAGAAAGAAAGAGAAAAAGATATTCTGAAGAAATATAGAGTGAAAAATAAATAAATAAAACAAATTTACTTACTCTATTTATATTCAGACTATTGTCCTCATCTTTGTTGTTGTTGGCACAAGGTTTCACCTGTTGTGCCCTCCAGCTTTTCTCACAACATAGATGAGAATAATAGTCTGAATGTAAATAGTGTAAATAATGCTTTAGGTTCCTTTTTAGGATCGGTGAGAAAACGTATAACACAGTTTTATATTTTGTTGGCATATTTGTATTTTATAAAAATAAAACTTCATTTTGTTCTACCGACTTCTTTCTTGCCGTTTTTTTCTCCTTCTATAATTGGAAAGGTATCTGCTTCGATGACCAGATATCGCCAAGACAAGTTAACATTTGGTCACCTCGACACAGTTATTAATTCTGCATTTTACGACCTAACGGATATTTTTTTCTTACTATTATTGTTATAACGAACAAACTTTTTTTTTTATCCTTTAATATTTAAAGCTACTAACACAGGGGTTCTCAACCAGTGGGGAATTTCCTACTATGGGAAGTTTTCAGGGTAGAATTGGGACCACAGATGGGTAGATTCAAAATGCTAACTTTCGAAGTCCTCAGGACAGCACAACCAGTAATACGCATCGGTCGGCGCATGCTTAATGGCTATCAGTTATCTCCTGTTAATTCCTTAAGGACACATGGCACAGTGGATAAAGGCGTTAGTTAAATCCAGTAACAGGACCCAAAGAGTGTGAGTTCAATACCCAGTTAAGGCAGTGGGGAATTAACAGGAGATAACTGATAACTGACAGCCATTAAACATGGCACGTGGAACTAGAATTCTACCCCAGTGAGGGAAATAAAGGGTTCAGTTCGATATTCCAACCACCTGAAGAAGGCCGGAGTATACAACGGCCGAAACGTGGTAATAAATATGGCGACAAAGATGAGGACAGTAATCCGAATAATGTAAATAGTGTAGATAGATACCTATGATAAACTTTAACTTGCATATTAGAAAATATAAGAGATAAACAACAACAATTAATAATAAATTAGAATTATAACAAGATTGTTGTGGAGATGAATACAACTCTCCAGAACAGGACTTGAACTTGTCCATATTCATATATTTAGCTTATTTACTTACTACATATTTCAGCAAGACTACGTCGACACTAAGCGACATTATATTTCTTGACAGTGTTATCTTCATTCAATGAAATGAAGACATAACAATAGCGTAATAAGTGTTCTGAGGGATAGGCGGTTTATTTTTAGAATCCCCGACTAAAAAAATAAAAAATAACCTTAAGTAGAGAACTCTCAAATTTTCATTTAAATAATCGCTTTTGTTGGCTTCTCGCTGTGAGAACCGAATTGCTAGCTCACTACACTTTTTCTTGTGGGTCATCATCAAATAAAAATCATGATCTGTTAACTGAACCCGCAGATAACGTTCCAGTCATCACCAAACAGACCCCATGATCAACAATTGTTCCCTCAAGAAGGCTCATAACCATGGACGCCTATTGGGATTCAAGTCCACCCCAGACAACAAGTTGAACTTATACGATCCATCGCTAAAGACATTTGAAAAGAAAAAGAAAAAAAAATTGGTTCTGTGAACCTCCCCAGTAAGTATCAGACTCCTCAAGCTATGATCTATCTTTTCAGGAGCCAGATCAAATCAAAATAGAATACTGCTCAGTCATCCCGTCTTTGTATCCTTGTGGGTGATGAATTGTTTTCCATTCTACAACATTCTTCCCACAGTTACTATATCGCTATCTCCATGGAAGATGGTCTAACGAGCCAAATTCATTACTTCTGTCAGTTCTAACCTTCACACTATGCCACGTACCCAGGGGCGAATCATCCGTATTCACTTCACACTCCATTAATAAGTAAGAAGGAAGTTCCATTCGGACAGCTTCTTCCAAAGAACCGCTACTTTGTGGAATAAACTCCCGAGAGGATGCTTCCCTAATCATTACAATCTTAACCACATGGGCAACCAATAACTGAAAAGAACTAAAGAATTAGACGAAATTCGTAGATATGAGCAGTGGAACCTCCGTAGATTAAACGGTTAACTTCAGAATTCCCTGTAGGTTACCCGGATCGATATACACCTACTAAAGGCCGGAAGGCACAACGGCCGAAATGTTGTGATAACAACAACAACGATAAGGATAATACTCCGAATATAAATAGTGTAAATAATGATAACTCTTCAACCCAAAAATTCAGACAGAAACCTTAACATCTTCAAGTCTATTATTAACCATTATCTATCCTATATATACTCATAAACTGCAATTCTTACCGCCTCCTGTTGCGTTCTTGCAATAACATCAAACAGTGACCCTTTACCTTGAGTGGCTCTTGGGCCTTGTATAAAAATTACTAAAAGAAAAAGGATGTACTGACATATAACGTTTCTGTGTGAAGTGAAAATATCTCTTAATAGGAATGAAAAGAGATAAGAGGAAAAACTACTTTTAGCCGAGGCGTTTCGTCCTCTGAGGGACTTTATCGAGTTATTGCCTTGATAAAGTCCTTCAGAGAACGAAAATGCCTTGATAAATCCCTCAGAGGACGAAACGCGTCGATTAAGAATATTTTTCCTCTTGTTTCTGTTTATTCATTTTGTTCCTTTGCAGATACACTATATCTGAAAATAAATTACACATCTCTTAAAATATAAACATTTGTTATCATTCATGCTAATGATATCAAAAGTATAACAATTGTTAGTTCATAAAAAATGCTTTGGAGTGTGGTTGGAATGTTTTTAATAGGAACACGTAGAAAACTTCGAAATCTAACGTATTTTTTCATAAGTATAAACACGTATGTAGTAAGTCTATTTCCCACCATAATTTTCCTTCTTTTACGTTCTCTTCTATTCGTTCTCATAAATCGTATAAAAGAGCATAAATGAAAGAAAACATTTGACACACAGACGGTATTCACTCAGACAGCCTAAAAAAAACAGTTCATTCGTCGATGAAGAAAGAAGCTAGTGATCAATATATTTTTTTCTAAAAAATGCTCTCAATCTTGAAAGAAAATGTATTCAGAGATAATGAATCGTTTCCATCCACTACGAGGAAAGAATGTCTCTTTGTAAACTATGGAGAGAATTCCAGAATCGGTTAAATGACAGATTGAAGTAAGATGTAAAGGGTTAATTTCCGGTATCATGACATTTCCGGGGCTAGTTAATTACTCTCAGCATCTGGTTATTACTTTCATCATTGACAGTCATGATGATTGCATTTAAACTCACACATCATGCAGCCTCGGGCAGTTGTTGTTTTTTTTCATCATGATAAGCATTCAACTTAAAACTTTGTAACAATAGGAAAATAAATTTGTTGATTATTGTTTCTGGCTTCCTTAAAGTGCATAGCAACATACAATTAAAATAAAAATTATATATGCAGTTCCATGGATAGAGTTACGAAGATATTAATACAGGCTATATTCGTTCTATCGAACATTTTAGCGATACAGATTTATGTCTTGCTGTTAGACAGGTGAAGGTCATTAACAATAACTTATCATATAATATCTGATTTGTTGTGGAGTATCGTTCTGTGAAAGAACAAACTGTGGAAGAATCCAATACCGAAAGTTTTATTGATGTCGAATAAATGACATTAACTACACTGCCGATGGAAAATGCTGATTTCAAAATTGGGTTAATGAAGACAATTCACTTGTAATCTTTATCGTTTTAAAATCACGAATTTAAGAATGTAAGTTCGTCCTTATGTCAAATTTATAGTTAAACTTAATACCTGTTATATGGTGACCTATCTTCATTAGAATGAACTCTTCATAGACTTCCTAGAGGGGCAGTCGTAACAAAAAGAAAGAAAGAGAGAAACAAAGAGGGAATATGATAGAAGAGACTAAATAAATAAATAAATAAAGAAAGAAAAAAAAGAAAGAAAGAAATGTTATATACCGGATCTATGAACACTAATGAGTATGTCCAAATTCTCATAAATACGTTAGACACTATTGTAAGTGGGATTAATATGCTGTTTAAGTAGTCCACCACTAGCAATGGATTACCTACTTCACGCCGCTGGCGAGTATTGTATTTTGTTGATGTTATAAAAATTACCATTTTCAACCTCCATTTTGGTTATTCCTCATTTAGTAACCCTTCCTAGGTTACAACACATAGTCAAACTGAAACTATGTGTGGATTTTAGTTACAATTTCTGGACGCGATCAGGAATTGAATAAGGACAGTAAGCTCAAACTCTCGGTCACGATGACATGACTTTGTGCTAGTACAAAAATCGATGGCTTCCGGACAGTTTCAATTCAATTTTACCAGGTTATTGTTTGAACTTGGTCGAAGGGCACAACGTCCGTTATAATAAAGATGAGGACATTAGTTTGAATGTAAATGATCCAATTGAATTAATTCAAAACAGAAATATAAGTGCATTTTTTTTCTGTTTATTCTTTCTCTTTCTATTATGAATGACCACTTTATTTTAGCCATCTCGGCTACTTTCTAAAACGAAAGAACAATCATTATTGTAGAATAACAATAATAAACAGCACTTACCGGCGTAAGGGTCCCAGCTAACGTCCAGCTGGTAGACAAAAATAAAGCAGGTTGTAAGTCAATATAAACCCTGCAAGCTAACTGATGAATCAAGCTGGTAGCTGGTATTTATACAGAAATACCTCCACCCATGTACCAGGAGCCAATCACAGCCCAAGCAATGGACTATCCCACTTTAGCACAATGAGATGCTCCATGGCACCATAAATAGCTCTCTTAAGGTTGAGTTATTATTCACTCAGCTTGCTCCACAACTGAGTGTTTATCTGGACCACGTGATTTTTCTACAATTATCATCAGTTACTTGGACTATTTCAATTGTTAGGGGGTACCCGAGGGTAGAAGAACCAGTTTTTGATTCTTCTTCCTTATGATCCTTTCAGTGGGTTTTCAGATAGCTCGACGGCGCCCAGTTCTTGATCGACAGCCAAAGACTACGGAATATAGTATGAGTGCTCCTCAGTCCTTATACTAGGAGATTGATTCATACCTTTCTCAAATTAACTTGAAACCGACTCTTACACACCCGCTATTAATTCAGTGTTTAGTCTTATTCTAATCTGAATATTATGTATTGTTGTTTATTGCTAAAATGATGCTTTTTAATTTGCCGCCTTTGCTGACACTATACATGGCAATAGGGAATGTTAAGTAATTCCAATAATACTGTCTATATAGTAATCAAAATCTCCTTTAATTTAAGCTTGCTTCAGTAATTACTAAATTCAAATTTCAGATTAACATTTTCCGATCAATTAATTTAGTGTTCGCAAACAGGATGGAATCGATTGATATGCATACACCATTGTGCAAATTAATTGAAACCAAACAAATAATTATATTATTTACATTCTTTCGTATTTTTCCAATGAAACATGACCCACTGTATACGTTAGTACTTCGTATGATCATTCCACGAAGTCGTTCCTTGCAGATTGATCACAGATTCTCTATTGGATTTAAATCAGAGGAGTTTTCGTGACAATCTATAGTACTTTGATTTGCTTAGTGGTAAGGCTTGCCAGTGTGTTCGTGCAGCGTTACAATTTTTGTACGCTTCCTTGGAGTAACGTCCATCGTAGACAATGACCGTAGGACAACTAATCGACAGTTGAGACAACAGTGGGCGTGGTGAAAATTTGATGAAATCAGGGATGACGCAATATCTTTCAAGGCCAAACAAATTTCATCATACATCCCAAAAATAGATTCATATTACTGCACACCACTGCAAATGACCTAATCTGAGGAAAAATAGAAATCGATTACACCATGTCACAAACTGACCGTATGGTGAAAGAAAGGAAACTAAAGCGGTTGTTTCAATTAATTTGCACAAGGGTGTAAATACACAGTGTAGGTCAATCACTTCTAAAGAGTTGACTCTGTGTCTGAAAGTGATGCAGCCAACGGTTACACTGCTCAGTAAAGTTTCAATTTCTGAATTCTACAGCGCTTATATTGCTATTCAACTCAAGGGATGGGGTTGGTTCATTTCAAGGAATGGCGTATGTGGGAGTGCATCTTTTAGGTCAGTAAGAACCAGGCCCATCAGTTTGACATTATCTTCTGTATCCAGCGGCAAGATTCGGTCCAAGATAACCAGTCGCTTCTTATTTGCCAGATCGAACTTCGATGCAAAGAAAGTTCTTCTTTGACGCTTCACTGCATGTGAATTTATTCAGCACATAATATTTTATATCAACAATTTATATTGTTTGTTTCCTTTGAAGACTTGAATGTCTTTCCGGATAAGTTTTAATTTCAAGTATTAAAAATTCGTCAAAAAAATTCGTTCGAAGTCTACTTGAATTACGCTATACTAGCTATGGTCTTCTATCTATCTAAACATAGGCATAAACCCTGTATAGTAACTGTTAGTTTCACAATACGATCATCAGACCAAGTATATATAGCTATATTGTTTAAGATTTGCTATATTTATAGAAGAGTAACTCAGTATCAGAGAGAAAGCGTTTAGAATGATTTACTGACCGTAGTCATTAATCCTCAATTAGGTCTCATTTAAATACGCACGGAAACCTACCAAACTTTACCCACAACATACTCCTTGACAATACAAATATCATACCCTTATCCACATCTTAAAAATATGCTAAAATAATGGAAGCATTATTAATAAAAGATAAGCCAACATTTAATAACATCGACTATGGACACGACCACAACGTGCTGTGTTTGGAAAATAAAACATCCCTATAACTCTAGATACATACATACATACATACATACATAAAAAAAAATCCATACATTTAGTTAAAAGTAAAAATAAAATTTTAGTGGATAAAGATGTTGGTTAGATCCAGTGACTAGATCCAAAGAGTTGTAAGTTCACTACCAGGCCACAGCAGTGGTGATCCAAAATTTGGAGAGTTGAGTTAAAAGGAAATAACTGAGACATCCGGAAGAGGCTTGCACGTAGAGCTAGAACAATCTACCCGGGTGGACGAAATAAAGGGTTCGATTTGAAATTGCAATCACCTGAAGAACGGCAGAAATGTTGTGAATATGGCAATGAAGATGAGGATAACAGCCCGAATAATGTAAATAATGTAAGTAATCATAATGCCTCATCTCAGAGATATAGAAAGATATTTGTATCTAAGAATTGCGATGTGAGTGAAAAAAATTGAAAAGAGACAACTGACTAAATAAATCTTTTTGTTATGAATATTTACAGTACATAACCGAGTATTTACATTTTAAATGCCGCTGACAAGTTTTTGTAATTTAAACAAAGAAGTGTGAAAATAAACAAGGAACAAATTTGAGCAACTTAAAAAGAACAAAAAAAAAACAAAAAAAAAAAAAAAAAAACAAACCATCTGAGTTGGCGCTCAAAGGTTATCAGCTCGACAAGAAGCCCGTGTTTTAAATAAAATATTAGTAATTTAGAAATTAGTAATATTAGTCAGATTTTGAATATGGTTCGAGAATTTTTCAGCTCTTCGAATTTTTCCGGTAATTGTAATCATTATTACCTATCTATTATTTTTCTTTTAGGATGTTGGCGCCCATGGCTCTCAAACAATTTCCCGTTCCTTGTAGTTCAAGACAACATTTGTCTGTCATCCGTTCTTATTCCTGCTCTGTCATCAATTCACACAAACTCATTAAGTTTCCCAACGTCTACCTCTTACCCAAATCCCCTTAATACGTCCTGTGTGTATTACAATTTCCAATCTGTCTTTCCGCATAAAGTGACCCTAGTATTCGTTCTATGGTATTCTCAGCATCCGACAGAAGAATCACATCGACGACTTCTTCGTCTGTAATGGAGCTTCATCAATATTCACTGCTCTACGGTTTCCATTTTATTTTAAAACAACAACAATTAATTAAGCTATTTGTGAATGTATCTGTGAATATTTGTATATGTATAAAATCCAGGAATAAACAACATGATCATCATTTGTGCACCTTGTCTTTTCAGGATTCTACTCTCCACAACTTCCTGTCGCTTGTAATTCTAAGCAACATTTGACTTCTAAAATCCTTCCTTGTTCCCGGCCTACCATCAACACACACACACACACACACACACACACACACACACACACACACACACAAGTTTCTTGCTGTTTCCCCCCGATCATTCCTCTTCTCAATACGTCCTAAGTATATTAAATTTCCTGAGCCGTCCTTCCTCATAATGTATCCCCCAAATTTCTACTGTTTCTGATTTTAAGTATTAATGTCTTTCCAGCTTCCATTTTCTTACGAACTTCTTTGCTGGCCAATTGATTGAATATAATTTTTTTTCCATTTGAAGTCAGCAGAAAACGCTAGCCAGAGAAGGCGCAATGAGTCACACGCCTGGAGGTTAGCATCAGCCATGTCGATGGAAGACAGAAAAGGCGATTAAATGAGAGCAGTTTTCGTTTTTGAGGTGTTAAAATTAACTGGGACAAGGTTGTAAATCATTTTTGAAATCAGCTGTCAATGAATTAAGATTTTCCAAACATAAGAGAAACATATCCCTGAAAAAAGTTAGTCATAATTACATTTTATTAAAAAAAAAAATATGTATTTTTTTAAAAAAACAAAACACAATCTGGTGAAAGTAAAAAGAAAAACCGTATTTTTTTATTGTGTGTAATCGAAAATCACAATTCGTTTAATTTCGTCATGTGAGAAATTTATTTGTGTCTCACTGTAAAAGGTGAGAAAAATGATGTAAGTAAAAGCTAATCATATAGACAAGATGGTAAAGTTGATGAAGTAGCTAAAATTAGGTCAGAACGTGATAAATTCTGTTTACCGTCAGTCTGACATGGGTCATGAATGACAGCTTCTTTTAGACCTCGGTGTCTGCATGTAATTGAGTGTTTGATACACTGACGTAAGGTACTAAACGTGGCTGACCGGCCGGTCCGTTGACCTGATGTCATTAACTTTGTTTCTCTCAACTGGCACTGACATGTCAAACAACTTGCTTCTCTAAATTGGGCGATCAGACGAAGAATCAAATAGATCAGGTTCAGACATGTGCACATGTGTGAGGGAACCTTTATCGTGCGGTGCACGCGCAAAAAGTGTACAAGAAAGAATTTTTATATGCACGTGTAATTTAATTAAGTTTGGGTATAATCGAACATTATCAAATCTTGTTTTTAACTCTTCTATATGGTAAAGAATACTGGACAATTTCGTCACAAAAAACAAACAAACAAACAAACAAAAACTTCAGGCAATCGAGCTGTTGATCTATCGAGGAATGTTGCGAATAGAGCATGTGACAAATGAGGAAGTTTTAAAGAGAATAAGAACCAAAAGAACTTTTTGATATCAATGAGGCAGCTGAATATTTTCGAGCATATTGATTGATATTTTTATGGTTTATCAACACTTCGTGGGTCATTTAAAGCTGAAATATATTTTGGATTGTAATAATAATTCATTTTTGTTTTGCGATTGGATATTACATTAATAATTTCTTTTATCAAATATATAAAGTAAATTACTTTATAATTTGATTTTTATGGCTTATCAACACTTTCTGGGTCATTTAAAGCCGGAATATTTAAATTTAATAGTTTCATAATAATTCATTTTTGTTTCGCAATTGAATATTGCATTAATAATTTTTAGAGAATAATGTTTTTTTTCCAGATACAATTCCTACTGTTTAACCCATAGCCTGAGAAGGAGATGAATTCATACCTTTCCCAAGGGTATTAGCGCATAAGGAAATGTATCGAGCCTGACTGGAATTCGAACGTTTCTCCTATTTCTCATTCCGAGCCGCTATCCAGTACACCACCTGCACACCCGACATAGTGAGCAAGAAAGGATTGGAGAATTCAATACTCATGACACACATCCTCGAAGGCTAGAGAAGCAGAGGAAAGAAGCCAATACATAGACGAGTACAAATGGATAAAAGAAAAAGTACCACAAAAAACGATTATAGGCTATAAAGAAGCAAGTATTATAAAGCAACAAAATACAGGAAGCTATGGAGAGCTATGATCGCTCACGTCCTGAAGAGACATGGCACTTTCGATGATTCAGCATTACCGGATTCAGCTTATCTGAAATCTCTTTATTTTCTCTTACTACGAACATTTTCTGCTGAGGAGTGTGATATTTTAAGTGTTGTTATGCACTAGGTACTCTTTAACTGCGAAATAGATATAAGCAAATAAATGTTGGTAGACGCAGTCCTTTTTTGATTATTGGGTCGAGGAAGCAATTATCGAAAACTAAGCACATATCTAAAGCGAATCATTTAAAGAGAGAGGGTTGAGAAAGCACGCGATCATTTTTAACGACATTGTTTCACTATGATCAAGGCAATAAAGTCACTAGGACGCAAGTGATTACTGAGAGAGTATGAGAGAAGAAAAATACTATCAAAAAGAGACGATAATAAAAGAACAAGAATTATGAAGACAGAAGATAACAGTTGACATTGCATTTAAATTTTTGAAGATCAAAGTTGGCTGGGAAGCAAGAAGCCGGAATAGAGTTCAATAAACGAGAAGTGCGAGAAAAGAAACTAAATAGCAAAGAACTTACGGTTACATCTAGCCATTTCAACTGTAAAATGATGAGACCTTGCCGCCAATCCAGTACTGCTCTTAAATTCATAAAGTCTTGATACCAAATACTGCTATATATGAGCATTTAGAGGTTGAGCGTTACCTCTTTTTTATTGCTGGTCCTGATGGGGGTTTGTGTCAACTTTAATTAGGGACTAAGTTGTGATCAATACAAAGATATATGTCATTAGCACGCGCACAACGTATCAGTGCAGGGTGACAATCATCAATAAGAAAAACATTTCTAATATTCTTCTTACCACTAATATGACTGCATTCGTATTATGGATTGGACAAAATAGATACCCTAGAACAATGAGGCGTTTGGGAGATGGCAGATGGGAGGAGCGATATTTTTTAGAGGACCACGATACTAATTTTGATCCTTTTCAGAGTATAAACTGTTATTTTTTTTTATTTAAATGAAATGCAAGCAAAAACTGTGACAAAACAAGAAGCGTGAATGATTTGAGAGCCCACGTTTATCGACCCATAACTGGAAGACGACCTAACATAAAGTTGCGCGGCATGCGCAAAATGTTAATATTCTTATTTCTCTTTCAAAGAATATTAAATGGAAACTTAGCATTGGATAGAGGAAATGAAAAGGCGCGCTGTACTCGTGAAAATAGTCGCAAAACGCAACTGCTCGGAGATTTATATATATTTCTGAGATGAGGTATTATGTACACTATTTACATTATTCGGACTATTGTCCTCACCTTTGTCGCCATATTTATTACAACGTTTCAGCCGTTCTACGCTCTTGCCTTCTTCAGGTGGTTGGAATATCGAACTAAACTCTTTATTTCGCGCACTGAGGTAGACTGTTCTAGTTCCACGTGCCATGGAATGAATGTCATTTCTCTCCTGTTAATTTCCCTCTGCAAGTTCTCAACTGCCTTAACTGGGTATTGAACTCACACTCTTTGGGTTCTGTCACTGGATCTAACCAACAACTTTATCCACTGCGCCTTTATCCAGGTCTTTCGCGTTCAATGTCAGGAAAGAGCTCGAGGCTACTGGCAGGGATGGGTCACCAAGGTCCGAAAGAAAGAAACTGTAATCAGGACGGATAAATTCGTTCAGCAAGTCCAGAAAATCAGCAACCACAACACCAGCAAGTCGATGAAAGTTATCGCCAAGCAGCTCAACTTAGCATAGCTATCAGCACTCCGTGATAAGACGAAGGCAGGTGATGCTCAGTAAGACCAGAGAAACCGTATGATCCGATCGAAACACTTAGCGGACAAGCTCAACCATTTTAAGAAACCCAGCGATGTCTGATAATCAAAAGAATTCGATTTGGGTCATAAGATGAATAGGAGAAACAAGAGGTGGTTATGTGCGGAGCCCGTAGTGATGAACACTAAGTTCACGTTGTCTGTGATGGTTCCGGCCGTTGTGCGCAACGAAGATCATATCATACCGCTCTATGTCTTTTTGCAGAGTCTCTATGTCAATACTATAGCCCACATCGAGCAGGACATAGTGGACACGTCTTGGATCTAGAATATGGCCCAGAGGAAGCCATACATGTTCCAGCTGGACTCTACTCTCTCTCACATGACGCAGCAGCGCTTGACTGAGAGTTTTCACGATGATGCAAACCTAAGACTTGGACTACTATATCCGGAGTTTCGTCTACGAGGATACCAATCAGAATCCTCACTATAGGAAATAATCAGTGAAGGTTGTCTCCGTGAGTGTAATTGTCAACGTGAACGACCTTCCGAGGCTGCATCGAAATCGTCTTTGATAGTTGAGGGCAGTTTTATAGAATGATCAATTTCTGTATTTGTAAGTTGAACATTTCGACCAATTCTATTGAAAATAATATATATTTTCAATAGAATTTCCTTTTTATTGAACATCTCTATGTCACCTTATTAATTAAGATATGTTTTCACCTTATATTAAGATTTGTTCCCAATTACCGACGGATCTTGTAAATTCGTTTTTTCTTTTTTTTCATCTTATGTTAAGAATCATCGCTCTTGTAAATTTTTTTTTATTCATCTTTTCATCTTATGTTAAGATGTGTTCTCAATTACCTGACGGATCTTGTAAATTCGTTTTTTTCTATTCAATATCGCTATTTCATCTTATGTTAAGATGTGTTCTCAATTACCTGACGGATCTTGTAAATTCGTTTTTTCTATTCAATATCGCTATTTCACTTTATATTAAGATTTAGTCCCAATTACCTGAAGGATCCAGTAAATGCGATTTCAAAAGCTATGGACATAAATTAATAATAAAAAATGACAAAAGTATGATTTAAAATTTTTTTTTTAAAGAGACAAATAAAAATCTGCATTATGACCACATAATGAATGTTACGGACATTAATGAGAAAATAAAAATTCATATGTCTTATCCGGAACTAGTAAGAATTTAGATAAACGTTTTCTTAAAAGAGTTATAGTCCAGATATCAGAGATATTCACTAACCTCCCCACGCACAAGGCTGAATTTAATGTGGGGAGAACCGAACCAGTAGGCTCGGGCAAAAATTCCCCGTAGACCCAGCATACGTAGAGTCGAGTAGCTGTCCCAGACGAGACTCTGTCTTTCGACATAGCCTCGTCTGGGTTCTTCTCTGCACGGAAGCAGTGTGTTTGACAAGCACACTGTGGAAGACCACAATGAATAATTGGGGCGTGAATATCGGTGCGGAAAGTGGAATTGGCGAACAGGGTTCAAATTCCGTGCGAGTCTGTTGCGTTCACTAATACTCTTGGGAAATATATGAATCCGCACCTTCTCTTATCGCTCAGCTATAATTGAAACAGCTGGATAGACTGCACTCTCTAAGTGGCTAGAAAGGGGAGGAAACACTGAATTCCAAACGTGAAACCGTTCCATTACTTTTCTCAAGAATAAATGGCAATTCAGAGATAATAAATGCAATAAATCTGTGGAAAGTCATAATCGTCATAAAGGGAAATGATATTAAAAAACAATAAAGTCATTGTACTTGCAAATACAAAGTGATTTTCATTAAAATTTTCCTATATATCATTTAGACAACTAAACAACGTATAATGATACGATAAGGGAGGAATTGATCACACAAGAGTATAATAAAAATACAATAATAAATCAAAGAGTTATACTAATAAAAATACTAAAACTAAAGACTATGAAGTCCTTGTGCAGTTTAGCTTTATAACTCCTATTTAAGACATAAAGATCTGACAAAAGGTAAATGAAAGCAAATGTATTGTTTTATCTCTTTATACAGGCAGTTTATGAAGTCAGTGTAAAGTTCAGATATTAAGAACTTCTCATCTATCTTGTATGAAAATGGTAGACAAGATGGAAAGAACGGATTTATTTAAGAATAAAATAGATTAACAATTCATTTTTTTCTTGGCTAAAAGATTTTCCTCAGATAACCAGTTCTTACTGAATGGCATCAGCAGAGGAAAATTAAAATTTTATTCTGTGGTGAAATTTCTTTCAAAATAATTCAGTGAACTATCTTGCCAATATTGACATGTAAAGGTCTAAGAGTTCAGTTTTTAGAATTGTCATGCTAGGCTACACACACAGATGATTTCATTATAATGGTGTAAGCTTGAGTAGAATCAGCCATGCGTTTCAAAAGAACTGAAAACAGAAATGATGCCCAGTGTGATCTGAGGTTTGGATATAGAATTTTCCTTCTTCTAGAATGGATACCACCCAAGGCACGTGATCCGAGTCTCTGGTATTTAACCGATAGCTGGAAGAAGAATTAATGTCTTTTTCAAGAGCATTAGCTCGATGTGAACGAAATAGGATCGATGGAATTTGAACTCGGCTTGACGATTGAACTTTTTTGCACCGATAACCGTTATACTACCCTATACATAAAGAAGTAAGGGACATTTACTTATAGTCTGTCATTATTTCTCATTACTAGAAAATGGTACATATTCTTTTCAAAATCTCTCGAAAACTCAGACGACTAAACGTCAATTAAAATGTTTAAAAAACAAAAGCTACTAATGAAACACGTGTATCGACTAAATGTTTATAGCAATGAGAAATATATTACTGTAAACGTTTTTACTGGATATCTTTGTTTGAGTAAACGCACTGTTTTTATTTTATTTGTTTATTTTTTACAGTGTGAATTACGTCTGTGGGCCTGCGTATTTCAGAGAATTAATAAAAGGAATGCGATCTAACCTACAAATGGGGACGCAAGTTTGAAACCTGCTGAAGACCTCATTTTTTTTTTATTAAGCCTCACGAATGCACAGGCAGGTTATCGTAATTCACACAGCAAAAATAAAAACAGGAAAAAAAAAAACTAAACAAAAAAGAAACAAACAACACAAAAAACAGGACATAAATCAAACATGGGCATCCACCGAAATACATTTTAGATTAATAAGAAATAATGATCTATTATAAATAAAATCCATTAATTTCTCTCTCTCTCTCTCTCTCTGTATACTTTCCTATCGTGAACGATAAATGAGGATCTGCATTGTTTGGTGACTTTCGTTTTACACTTATGCATGCTAGCAGGAGATACTGTGGAGAAAATCAGGCAAAGGAAAGACATATTTCATTTATGCTTTCTTAAGTGTAATACTAGCCCAACCTATAATGCATATTATATATATATATATATATATATATATATATATATATATATATATAGTGTATGTATGGACACTTAACAATGAATTTCTGCACAGATAACCAGTAATAAAAATTAGTTTCACCTTTAACTACACTATATTTTACATGAGAGAGAGATAAAACCTTTGGAAAAAAATAGGAAAAAAAAAAAGGTTCCAACATAAGATTTTTAATTCTTGTATATAAATACATGACTTTCAGTAGCAGCAAAACTCTAAGTAAGGCATGAACGCAAAATTGCCTAGATATGTAGACTTCTACCTACCGTGATGCAATGACTAATACGTTCGTCTCGCAGACCAATTCACTCGTACAGTGGGTTCTATCTTCATTGGATACCACGCTACCGTAGCTTTGTTTCAAACTAAGTAAACAACAATATGTCTACCACTATCTAGTCCCACCAGAACAAATTAATCAATAACGATTGCCTTTGGCTTGTCACATTGGCATCAAGATCTTGAACAGTCTGGGAGCTTATGTCAGTTCGATGTCCATAATTGTAGTTTTTGAAGTTTCATATCAGAGACATTTTTATTGTGTTCAAATAGATTTTCAAGAAGATTTTTTAATGACGTTTTTATTGAATAAAACTTAATTTTGTCTGAAAAGCCTAAATGTTATTAGTTTTAAAGAATTACTCGCGCAACCACGCAATGTGTTGTTTGTAAAAATTTATCAAAAATGTTTTAAGTAAACACTGCTTTAATTCATTTTTGTTTCAAGAACGAATTATAATTTTTCCCATCTCGCAATATGTCATAGTTTAACAACAAAAAAGTGTTTGTGTTTGTCGGTAGGGGGGGGGGAATGAATAAGAAAACGAAGTATTGATTCTTCTGTTCAGGGATGGTATTCCATGATCTATTTAATCCGAGAAAAGAGAAAAATGGCCATCAGATAGACATCAACAACAAATTTTGGGCTAGAATCGACAGATAAGAAAGGTTATACGTTCCTTTTTTTATACCATGACGGGAAAAATGATTTAAATATGAAACTATATATAAAAATGGAGTTCATCCTTAAGCCCATATACAGCTCTGATTAGCTTAAACAAACATTTTTTCTGAGTGAATAAGGAAGAAACTTTTTTTCCCCTATTTGTTGTAAAATACGTGCTTCCAACGTCGTTACCGGAGGATGTTAAAATGTTTTACAACCGCTTCGTAAATATAAAAAAATCAAATTTTTTCCAAGCTTCTCATAATTATAAAAAAACTTAAAATACTTTAAAACGTTCCCGTATAATATACTGTACAATATAAGAGAATCTTATAATTTTTGCCTGACTCATTTCTGGAAATCTGACCACATATCATATTTTTTTAAAATAGGGCTTCGTCAAACCGAGAAATTTTCAATACCCCCCACACATATATAGACATATATATAACATACACACAAAACAATTTCTCTCTCTCTCTCTCTATATATATATATATATATATATATATATATATGCACACAAATTGTCTTGCATCAATGTTTGATTTAGATTATTTAAGTGGACGAAATCTGCGACAAACTAGGTCCCAAATCGTTTTTTGCCAGTTAGCCAATCGTTTCTTCATGATTCCATCCTAAATTGGCATTCGAACAATCTTTGATGTAAAGATTGTTTGAGAAGGATTATTGAAGCGTTAAAAGGGAAAAATTCCCGAAAAACCCTTTTATTAATCCCAGTTTTACTGTAAACCTGCGAAGAAGAGAGGGGTGGCGTTCATGCGCTTGAATCAAGCTCTGACGCTTCATTCCTGCTTTTGTTTGATTATTAGATTTGTGAACAATGTCATACGATTTGTAAGTTATTACAGCCAGAGGCTATTTACTGAATATCTAAAACATTGAAACAATTTAACTCCGATCGAGTAATGGATAGCGGCACGGATTGAGGAATCAGAGGGCCGAGTTCGAATTCCAGTCAAATCCATTATATTCACTTACGGGCTAATATCCTCTTCTTCTTCACCCACAAGTTGTTTAAATTGGTGAATGCTGCCATAATCTTTGCCTTTATTTCATCTTTGGGATTACAGTCTGGGGGAGTGAGGTGGCCAGATGATGGTGTATTCGTAGAAA
>CAHIKZ030000017.1:102500-262500 GCA_903632075.3 Acanthosepion pharaonis | reverse complement strand
TTCATGTAGCGACAAAAGGGAGGATGCACAGGCTTACGTAGGTGACAGGCCTAGGATAAAGGATCTACCGTAGTCAGGCATGAACGCAAACAAAAGTACGGTATCTACATTTTCGTATCAGATATTTTACAGTAAGTGGTTTTTCACACCATTTCGGATTATCTTTGTATAAAAAGAATCAAGACCATTTATTTGATATAAAATATGACCAGGATGATGCTCAGTACTGCAATATTTTACTACAGTAGGCCTACGTGTTGCACAGAAGCTGGGGTCGTATTATACACAAGTTATATGAAAAATAAAAAGGTTTTTCACGAAAAAGTCCAGGGCTAGCACTATACATGAATTAGTCTTATACACGAGTATATAGAGTAATTCCGTATCAAAGATGGAAGACTAATGACTTTCAAAGGCCCTACTCTGTGGTGTACTCTGAAGCACTGACAAACTAGCGAAGAAAATCCAAGACCTCTTACACAAACGTAAATGAAGGGCGTCATAAAAAAAAATGATTAGCATTCCCTTAAAAGTATCTGTTACGGACTAGACTATCTAAAATGAGAAACGGGGACCAGTGAGTGGCTAACATGGCGCTAGAAGGTCTTCCAAACACAGAAAAAGAGTAGGCAGTCTGAAAAGTTGTTTCTGGTGTTTATCCAGTGACCAGTTTTTCTCCTGCAGACCAAATTTAATGTACTTGTCTTGCGCGAGCATCACCGGTCAATACTGGTCAGACGACAGTCGTGGTGTTCCCATCTAAATCGTTATTCACAACGCTATGTCATGATGATGCTGATAATAAACAGAAGGTGATTTTCTTAATAATATCAATAGTGTTGTAACCTAGGGAAGGTTACTGAATAGAATAATCAAACGAAGGTTGGTAATGAACGATAATAAGATGTAAGTCAAGTCAATTTCACAATGAATCTCTAACTGCAGGATATCTACAAACCGCCCCACGCGGTCAGATGTGGCACAAGACCAAATTTAATGTTGATATCCGAGCCCGTAGACTCGGCCAAAAATTCCCCGTAGACCCCGCATAAAAAGGGGTCGAGTAGCTGTTTCTCGAGACGAGACTCTGCCCTTCGACACAGCCTCGTCTGTAGATTCTCTCTGACCGGATTCAGAGAATTTGACCAGCACAGCTGGAGTCGAATCTCCAACTGCAGAACAACATACAGTATTTACTACTGTATTATGTGAATGGGGAAATACCCATTGTCGTCCGTAGGTATGCTACAATAAATACTTATTTAAATCATCATCAGAATATTTGAACTGGAAACCACTTATTGCGAAACAGAAAACATGAAAATGTGTATTTGAAATGATTAGTCATATATTTCTGGCATGAATAAATAACGCAATTTACTTCAAGCCAAATTCTTCAGGAAATTATTGTATAAATATCAAAATAACGTCAACCATATCTCTCTTTTCTGATAAAATACTAACAAAAGAATTTTTCGGAGTTAGTTTCAACCTTCAAGTACGGATAAAATTTTGTGAAGAGATAACACAGTATTAAGCAATATAGGGTTTTCATCTTGTCTTTCAATTGATTTATCAGTTAAAGCAGACGAAAAAAAAACAAACAAAAGATCGAAAACTGAATTCAGAATTGGAATAATAAACGAAGACGCTGTTTTCATGTCTTTGTAGATAAATATTTTTTTCTGCAGTGAAATAATTGTAGCTCCTTGTTCCCGAATCGAAAGCTGAACTGGGAAGATGCATAATCGTCATAAAAAACAAAACATCTAGTTGCTAGAAACCGTATATGTACATAAAATTGTTTATATACATATATTTATGTGTGCGTGTGCGTATGAAAATGGCTTATAGTAATATTTAACCGTTTCCTTAGAAGGAAACATTCGGCATTCATTGACCGAGCATCTTCTACCACTGCCGGTTGGAACTCATAAAATCTTTCTCTTAAAACTGTCGGAGTTAACTCCTCCTTTCACCAGGGGTCTCTCTTCCCTGGCTATAAATAGCCGCTGAGCCTTTGCCTCTATCTCTTTTTCCCTTCAGGCCTGTGCAGTGACACCTTGAGGTAAACTCTCTTATTCCTAGAGGATTTTCAGCTATCAACCTCGAAATGTAGTCGCTAACAAGGGATAGCGTGGAAACACACGCACGCACATACAGAATATTCATACACACACACTTCGTCCTTTGTACTGTTTCCATGTATTGTAACTTGTTATTAATATATATTTGTATATACATATATTATCGGTCTTGTTTTGTTTGCTTTCTTTATCTTCTACTTGATTATTTCTCTTGTTGTTGTCTTTGTTACATTTGATATTGTAAAAATTGTAGAGGGTCAGTTTTTATTTCTATTTATAACCTATACAAATTGGCTGACCCACTATAAAACAACTTTTCAGGATTTAGTTGCCTCAACTCCAGTAGCTGTTATCGATCTTTCCACTAATGGAGGTTTCCTTGCTAACAATTTGTTTGAAGTCGTTTGGAAGATCAACATCTTGTTTATGTCATTAATTTCTCTTCGTCTTACATGTTATATTCATTTTAGTTGTTTCTCCTGTTGAAAGTCCGAAAGTAACGTGGTTTTTGATTCTGTAGCGCCCAGAAAGCTTCTAGAATTCAGATAATATTTGTATAAACTCGATCCTGATACCTTGTTAAAAAGTAGTGAAAAAATACGTTTTTAAATAATTTCACCACAAGCAAGGCAACAAAGCCACTCAGACACAGGGGGCGGTTATTGAGTGTAAAAATATAAGAAAAAGAAAAACATTATTAGGGAGAGAAACCAATAAACGAACAGAAATCAAGATGACAGAAGATAACGATTGATATTGCATCTAAATTTGTGAAGACTGGAAAGGAAGAAGCTGCTGGAAAAAAGTTCCACAAGCGAAAAGTGTGAAAAGAGAAAAACTGTTAGCATAGAACTCACGCTTATGCCAAGCAATTTCAACGGTAAAATGAGATCTTGTCACCAAGCTTGTAATCCCCTTAAATTCATAAATTATAGAAACTTCATCAGAGAAATTACTATGAAAGTATTTATAGAAAAGGCATAAGGAAGCTACATTACGACGGCGAGAAAGTGACTGAAGTCGAGATGTCAAGCCAGAAGAGAGTTCCACAAGCGAGAAGAAATTACGGTTACATCTCGCCAATTCAACTGTGAATTGATGAGACCTTGCTGCCAATCTAGTACTGCGCTTAAATTCACAAAGTCTAGATACTGTCCATCTGAGCAACTTTATGACCGTGGGAAAAAAAATGAAGACGGGATATCAGGGCCAATGACAATGTAGATTGTGGCGGACTTCCACTATATTTATTTAATTTTGTTTAGGAAGCCAAACTGATGTGAAGAAAGGACAAACAAACAAGACCGATATATATATATAAACAAATATATGTATTAACAAAACACTTACAAAGCAAATAGACACTTAACATTGTGTTTGTGTGTGAACGTTTGTATGTTGAAGAAGTTCGTACGTACGTGAATGCGTATATGTTGGTATGGTAATGTTCTTTAACGTCTGACCGCAAGGTCAAGACGATAATTCTCTGGGACTACATGAGAGAGAGAGAGAGAGAGAGAGAAAAAAAAAAAAAAAAAAAACTCGTGTTTGTTTATATAGGTGATCATTGAATCAGGAGTTCTGCGCGGGAAAGAATCATTCTCCACATGCAGAGAATCTGATTGGTCGATACTGACCAATTAGTGTATGAGTTTTGGGGAGACTTCTGGGAGCTGATTCTTCCAAAAGTGTTCAAATTATACTATATGAAAATATAGCGATTTCAAAATTGTCGCATAAGATAGCAGCGTTGATTTCTATCCAATGAATGATCATTATTGAAATTTGAATTTGTGTAGGTATGTATGTATGTGTGTGATGATGATCATCATCACAAGATTCTTTGGATTTTAGCAAGGATCTCTAAATATATAGCAGGAGCATCAGACTATATGTGGCAGCAATATTCAAAGCATGACAATGCAAGATAGATTCGGGCGAATAAAACTGTCTGACATGACAGAGAACTTTCGTTTTTTTTTTCCATATACTTTCAGTGAAAGTAAAAACGGATGCCTAAATTATGTATATGTGTAAATCCCACTTTGCACTATTATTCCGTCTCATATTCTAAAAGAAGAATTCGCAATTCGTGATTAATAGAACACAATGAGAATCATCAGAGTGAAAACACGTGCTTTCAGATCGTCCATCAAAACTTTTAAAAGCGTGTTTTAAAAATAAGTTTTAGCCGTTTATAATGCCAAAACCATTAATGTTAATAAAAAATATAATTATGACATTTTATAGCCATTTCAAGTGGTTTTTTCTTCTTTATCTCGCTTGTTATGGTTGTATATTCATGGTTTCAGGTCTCTGTTAACTGTGTTACGCGAGATTCCCGTCGTTAGACGTAATGACAAAGTTTCCCAACATTTTTGTGCCGAGTTTGGCTGTTACTAAGTTAAATTTCGACACACATGCATAAAAATAGTAAAATATAGATAGCCAGGAGGAAACGACGAAAACGAGTCTGGTGGAAGACAAATATAAAACTTTATTTTAATAACAAATATTTGGTCTCACACAGTGGGGACCATCAGAAAAGCAAAGGCTGTTCTTAGCCAGTAGGTAAATTGTATAGTGTAGTGACAAGTAGGAGGTTAATGTTCCACGCCAAAACGAAAATCAAAATGGCTAAGGCGGGAAAAGTTTCTCCAGAAGGAAAGTTCTGGAACAGAGTCTTCTTATATAAAAGGTACATGCATACACAACAAAGAAAATACTCAGTGCGAGGTTTTATAATGTGTGTGTAATGTTATCTTTTTTTTTTAAACTGGTTCGTAAAGGTTAGAGTTCAAAAGGAGGTAAGTGAAGTTCTTCAATCGACTGTGTCGAAAAACTCTACGTTCGCTAATAGTGAACGGAGGAAAGTTCGAACAAGCTGTTCGCAGAAGGACGATGAATTAGTCTTTTTTTAAGTGTGATGACGACAGTGTCGTGGACTCTACATTCTCCGGTAGAAAATGGAGGAAATTTCAAACATGTTGTTCGAAACAAGTTACAATCACAGGAAAAATATTCGGCATAACGAACCAAGGAGTCACTAGGAAGTTTTTTTGGTTAGTTAAGATATTCCGGCCCGCGTATGGGTAAGGTGCACGAAATAAATGAGTCGACCTTCTTCTTCTTCTTCTGAAAACAGGCCGCGACTGACTTGAAAAACAAAGTTTGTCAGAGAAATGCGCGGGAAAACTTCAAATTCCGTTCTAGCTGGAATCAGGGGCAGCGAGCCAGCAAACTCCTCACGTCGGCTGTTTACTACTATGTCTAGCCGAACGTGACAGGAAGGGGTGCAATTCGCGTACGCACGTAAAAATAGTTGGAATCCCTGCGCGATTCCACAACTGACTACGAACATTGCCATAATGCATTCGTTATACTGTTTGAAGTTTATTTTCTCTTTTATTGTAAACTTATTGTATTTCCTATTTCTGTTCAGCATTTCCTTTAGTGGCCATGTACTAAACACAGGAGATAGCAGTATTTACAACGCTGAATTTAATCTGTAGAGGGCCGTGTGGGTTTGAGTGTTGTTGTATTAGGAACACGTGCATTTATTTCCTGCTAGATGAAGGTCTAGTTACAAGAAAATGGCGGACTCAACTTGAGTCTAACCGAAGATGTAAAGAAAACAAAGACCTCTCTCTCTCTCTCTCTCTCTCTCTAAATATATATATATATATATATATATATATATTAAACGTCAAAATTACAAGTGACAAAGACATTAACAGTTGTGATTGTGCGTGAACGTAAAGAGTTTGTATTTTTGTTCGTAAGTACGTGTATGTGTGTATAATGTTCATGGCGTCTTCCCACAAATGGGAAGACGCTATCTTCTGTGAGAGCTTACATTGTAGATGTGTTCGCTGAAAAGAAGAAATGAAAAAGAGAACGCGGCAAGAAGTCGCCCAGTATTTATAGTAAGGGAGAGCGACCCCTAGTGAACAATTAGGGAATTAAGAAGGAGCTAACTCCGACAAGTCTGACACATGGGCCTCCAGTGTGGATCGAACTCACTACATTAGTAGTAGCTTTTGAAAAGAGCTTGCTTATAATTACATCATTGTTGTTGTCCTTGTTATTGTTCTTATGTGTGCTTTGTCCCTTCAGGGCTCAGCCGATCATGACTCTCCACAATTTCCTGTCCTTTGTAGATCTTAATAAATTATGCTTTTTGTTATCTCTCTAAAACTTGCTCTGCCTTCGATTTATTAAGTTCTTTAGGTTGTTTATGCGCTAATTTTCTTAATCCCTCTTGCCTTCAATCTGCCCTGTGGGTATCACATTTTCAAAGTTTTCTTTCCTTTTTTCCCCAGAAATTTCAATTCTTTCTGATGTTAAGAATAAGGGTCCTGTTTGCTTCCATTTTCTCTAAAACTTCCTCGTTGCTAACATGATCAGTCTATAGTATTCTCAACATCCTTCTGTAGAACCACATTTCTGTTGCTTCCAGCGTCTTTATCTTTGAGAAGATTGTTCCGCATTCACTGCCGTATCGGAGAACAGATATCACGGAACAGTTCAGTATTTTTCTTTCCTTTATCTGTGAGCAAATTGTTCAGAATTCACTGTCATAAAGGAAGATTGATATTACATAACAGTTCAGTACTTTTTCCTTTGCTTCTAACGAAGTTTTTCTGTTTCGTAATGCTTTGCTTAGGTTTTGAAAAGCCACTTTCCCAATACGAGTAACCTACCAAATGAACTTATGTAAATGGATGGAAGAAAATTGACTGAGAGAGAGAGAGTACAAACACTGATTAGAGCTAAGAAGGATAGGAAGTTGTAGAGAGCCATATATCCTCCACGTTTTTAAGGGACACGATAAGGAGGAGAATTTATGGAAGAGTGGTTTACCAAAGTAAACATCATGGCGTGTGAGTAACAAGACGTTTATACCAAGATAAACCTATTGATAAGATGAATACGAAATGAACACAAACAGCTTTAGCTGAAATTGGAATTTGGTTTGTTGATTCTATTTTCTATAACCGAAAACCATTACGATAAAGTGAATGACTTCTATCCAAAATGTAAGAGAAAGCCAGAATATGGATGTCACATCGGCAAGATCATTGAGTAATATTGAAAGATATGAACAAGAAATATTCGTTACGTTAACTTTCAAATATCAACTTTGTTTACTTCTCCTCACTCCCAATCTGTGATCAAAATACTTAGTTCTTTACCACTTTCAAAGCATAATAACTTATTAGCATAAAATGGCTTATTTGACTCACCAAATAATCGCTTACTTACAACGATTACAAAAAAGTTATTAAAAAATAAATCGGCAAGATCAAAATGAGACAATATGAACATCAAGTTAAGCAAGAAATCCCCAATCAGTGGGTAGTGCCTTACAATACAACGGTTCAACTGTCATATCAATGTTGAAATCTGCTCATCAATTGATTCAATCAAATATTGCATCAAATACATATCAAAGGGGGCAGATCAAGTTGGTTGAGCACTGCCCCGCTGAAATTGCCCCCCCCCCCTTTGATTTAAATTAAATTTAAACAAGGGAATGATTTCTATCCAAAATATAGGCCAGAATATGGATGTCACATCGGCAAGAACATTGAGTAATATTGAAATGCATAATTTTTCTCCACAAATTAAACAAATGATTTAAAATCAATCAATCATTTTCTTACAAAAAATGTGTGACGCGCAGAAAGGCGCGAGGAATTTGGCAAGTGAATAATAAAACCCTATTCGATACCACAGTTTTACGTATTATTTGCTCACACATACGCGCAAACAACATTTTAATTATTAGGGTTTTAAAGCAGATGCGCACACAAACTTTGTTTAATACAAGGTGTTCATAAATAATCTATACAACTTCCACAGTTTATTGTACCCATTAAAATTAAGATGTATCAATACAATTATTTGCATGTTAAAGAAATATTATTAAAGTTTCAAATTGTAGTTTGTTCTATTTTAAAAGTGATCATTTTCTATCACTAACTTTGAAAATGACAACAATGCAAGAGATAGAAGCGCGATGTCGATCCTGGTTCATCGTGATCAAATGGGGCAACCAGATCCAGCGGAATTATCGTACAAAGTATGAGAAAGAACCACCAAGTCGTGTCAGCATTCGTGTCGGGTAAAAGCGGTATATGGAAAAAGAGAGTGTGTGGGTGAATAGGTTGTTTTTAGTATACACGTCGACGGTCACCAAAATTTTGTGGGGAGGGGGGTCACTCACATCATTAGCAGCAGAAATTAGCCTCGTGTTCACGGAGATAAAAACATACGTGACAAGAAATAAAACGTACAGAATAACAGGAAAGTATGGTAAATTGTATGTTAATTTCATATAATTTATTTATATTTTTCTTGTGTGCATTGATATTTGTATTTTTAGGTTACAACTGTTTTATGGTACGTCTGATGAACGGGAGAAGTTACTTCGTAATATTACATGCCATATCACAGAGAGAAGTTGCCCGTACCAAGATTCATAGCGATTGAATTTAACGTCTTTTGGCGGGATGTCCGTATTTCCGGCAGAAACAGTTTTGTTGCATGCTGGGAGTATTTTTATTATTTTTGTTTTTTATTTATTTTAAACAAAAATTAAATGCTACTGTTTTATTTTATTTATAATTTTCATTATTATTATTATTTTATATTTTATTTTGATTTACTACTACTACTACTACTAATAATAATAATATGTTCCTACAAGTGTCTTGAGAAGAGAGAAATCGATCAGATGCACGTAACCAAAAGAATCCATCTGGAAGTGTTCTGATGTGTTTAAATATATCTTTTTACTTATCCATGCTTTCCAAGAGTTATCACATTTTTTTTTCATTTTTTATGAATTTTTAAAATTGTATAGATAATTTACGGACGCCCTATATATCAGATTCGATAATTTCTTTTCGTATATCGCTAAGCATAAATAGAAAGACATTTATCTTTTCACGTCATCTAAGACAAAAAAGAAATATACGTTATTGCCGTTATAAGTAAAGAAATAAGTAACTCCCATTGCAGATGACTGTTCAAGCACATTTTTCTTTATCACCCATAAAAGTGGTTTATACTGCAACTATACTGTTTCTGGGAGACATTGCGTTATCTAGCGTGATCGGCAGTCTGAACAAGGTTAGCTCGCTCAAACCCTAGGTCATGATGACGTGTGACTTCGTGCAAGCACAACCACCGACGGCTCACAAGGGTTCCATCTACCCAATTTCACTCACAAAGCTTGGGTCAACCCGTGGTATGGTTTTCAGGTGTTTTCCAAAGGTGCCGCAAGCTGGAATCGCCTCCTCCAGATCAATAACATCAAGAAATCACCTTCTTGACAAATCGACCATGGTGAGATTCGAACCCGCGACTAACGTTCTAAGCATTCGGCCACGTGAGAGTACAGAAAGATAAAAATATATATACAGTTTTTTTTCCAGTTTATTTGTCTGTGACATAAACCACTGAAAGACAGCGATCAGTGTTCCTTTATTTTAGACGCAAGATTTGTGTTTATTATCTAACCATATTGTGATGGGCCCCTCGAGGTGGTGTAATGGCTAGCAAGCTTGTCTCGCTAGAACAATTACGATTGAGTAGTGAGTTCGATCCTCACTGGGTACCCCCTACTTTCGGCCCTGTGCCACATCTAAGCTACGCTTGGAAAATCACTAACCATATTGTGATTATTAAATATGTTTGTTAACACAAACAAGCTTTTTTTTTTAAAGAAATTGCACATTGTGACAAAGAAGTCAATAATCAAATCTTGATTTTTTCTCTTGTGGTAAAATTAATTAAAATCAATAAATAATAATAAATAAAAGAAAAGAAAAACATATTTTCCCATGATGCTAGTAATAAAAGAACCGGGAATTTTATTACCCCCTTTGACTTCGTCAAACGCCCGTTCGGTGGCACTGTTTAAGTTCTATAAAAAGACAAACATTTCCTTTCTCATTTTTTTCCTCCTTGATCCATGATGTACCAGAAATGAAAATAAATCTTTCCCCCGCTTGACTGACGACTGAACGCTCTTTTCTTCCTCTTACTTCAAGATATAGTAGGACTCCGATGAAGACGTCACGCTGAGAAATGCCTCCTTTCCTGTCGACTAAGAGATAAAGCAAATGCAACCTGTAATTTGGTCATTCCAATTCAGTGCAAAGCTGACTTGAGCTCGACCAATATAACTATGCTTATCATCACTTACCCTAACTTACTCCTGGACCAGAAAAAAGAATGTCTCTTTCCACTTTCCAACGCATAGCGTTCGGACGTATTTTGCCGAACCTCCAACAATGAAGTAAGTACAAACTTTACTTTGGTCGTTCCAAAGCAGTGCAAGGTTTTGTTGAGTTCAACCATTATAACGATGCTTATTAATTAATCTAACCTACTTCTGGACCAGAAAAAGAAAACGGACATATCCAAGAGACACTGTGATTTTTTTTCTCTATAGCTTATATATATATAAAAAAAGAATAAACGTTCCATAGTAGAAACCTATTTTTGGTTGCTTCTACATTAATTGTTTATATCTGGACACGCAGAAACCTACTATACACCAACACGCTACCTTCAATGAAGATGTTGACTTTCCACACTACTTCAAATCAAAGGGTAGGAAGGAAACGCCTTTCACTACGAGAAAGAACGATAACAGCGGACTTGAAAAACCTATTTCCATGAAAATCTCTTTTAAGAGAAATATTATATAAATTTCAATCGACAGTAAGGATAACTGTTCGGTCAATGAATGTCAAATATTTCCTTATAAGGAATCCACTAACCTCACTATTACAAGTTGCCCTTACATTAAAAGTTTCGTATATTATATAAATATGCTGTGGTGAATATGAAATAAAAATAACTAACTTTTCTTCATTGTTTTTAAATTCGCGAGGGACTGGCTCCGGGCTGAAGGAAAGATCAAGGCAAAGTTTAACAAGCCTACGTGAAAATTTATTTTGACAAATGGAAAACTTAGCGGCTTACAAACTGAGAAAAAGGCAACGAGACTATGTAAAATCGCTTGTGACGTCATCATTTGTTTAGATTTGGATACGCTTTGAGTAGATATGAATGTACGTGAGAGATTCATGGAAGATTGAAGTTGAAAAGCAGTAAAATCGACCTTGCCAATCGAACGATTCTCCGTGGCTCGATCGGTTAAGGCACGCTAGGCTAAATGACGGTTCCGTATAGGATACAGGTTCGATTCCTGTGGGAGGACGAATATTTTCTATGAAAATTTCTCGGACATTCAGGCCGGTAAATTTTGTTTAATACTGTTTATTATAAAACAGAGCATTTACTTAAATATTTGTATCTATAAAAAGAATAGAGAGAGAGAGACGAAAGAAGAGTCCCAAGCATCTGAATAACGCCAGTGTCAAATTACACACTGATGCATTATCAGCCTCTAATGAGAGCAGGGCAATTTCAAAGAACTCTATTCAACTCCAAACCTAAGTACCTTAAAATATATCTTGTCATTCATGTTGAATACAACCGTATAACTTTCATGTAAAAAACGAACTCTCTCAAATTGTTTTAAACGTTTTGTAATATTACTTTGTGTTCGATTATTTAATATGAACATTTTCTCTTCTTGATAATTCAACAAAACTACGAACTTTAAATATTTGATTCCTTTTCCTGAAAGAAGATACCGACAACTCCAAATGTATAAACTTGTAAATAAATTCCTTATATTCTTTTGTTAAATATAACACGTGTGTTTCCTCGTCATTATCCCTCAATACTTTAATGCAAATACACTTCATGTATACACAAACGCTTTCCAAGAAGTAGTATTTCAGATAAACAGTTCCAAAATAGAAACTACAATCTGAAATTGAAATGAGTAATGGCATTTGCCCTGAATCCGTCATAAAAATTCAGAATTAATAAACTATGGATCAATTAAAACAAATTTAGGAGAGAAGATAAAGAAATCGAACACAGGCTTTGTTGCACAAGGAACTGCTTTGTCCAATACCATAAGAGGCTACAAAATCTAAGTGTTGAACTAAGAATTCGAGAAATGTTAACCTCTTAAGTTCTAGACACTCGTATGAATACCATTCATGGCGCACTCGTTGTGAAACATCATCTATATACAACAGTGTTCCCAGGTCAATGATGAAAATAAATGGCGTCAAGAGAATGAATCCCTTACGCCTTTAAAGAATGCAACCTTTCATCAAATCTTTTAAACTGGAGCTACAGAATTATAAAGAACTTTACCAAATAAAAAATCCTGAATCCGTCATAAAAATTAAGAATCTGCAATTAATAAATTCTAAACATTTCAAATACCTCAGTGTATGGATCAATTAACACATTTAGTACAGGAGGTAACGAAATCGAACACGGGCTATGTTGCGTGAGGAACTGTTTTGTCCAACACCGTAAGATGTTACAGAATCAAAGTGTTGATCTGAGAATTCGAGAAATGTTAACCTCTTCAGTTCTCTTCTTTCATCAATGAATGCTGAATATTTATTGTATGGAAACAGTTAATCTCGCCATTAAGTTTATAATTGAAAGAGCCTGCCAATTTTTTCCTGTACAATATTTTCCTTAACTTGCGTTACCGTGAAGAAAATTAACTTAACGAAAATATGAATTGAAGAAAATTGTCTGAACATTAAGAAAGAACTTATCTAACAACATAAATTTGCGAGCAGACATTCAAAGTTAATGCTTATTTTCTGTGAGTGCTTTTGAGAGCTGAAAAGGCACAAAATAAAGCGGAGTTAATATCTACTTGTATGCAGCAAAGCAGCCATGTCACTTTTCAGTCTCGCGGGAGTTAAAAGCGTCTCCGCGTCCTTGTGGACGACAAATTATTTTTCACCCTCCAACGTCCCCCTCTTAGGCGGGATGGGGTAAGACTCTGACTACTCTACCGCTACTTCCATGGGAAGTAACCGGACAAACTGCAGTTCCTTGGTTCCGTCAGTTCTAATCACTGCTGGCAACCGTCATGATATGCACATTGTAGCGAACACACCCACATTCCCTCCGTATTCCATTGGTGAGAAGTAAGTTCCACTCGAACAGATTCTTCCCATTAACCACTGCTCTGGATGTTTTCCCGATCACTACAATCTTCTTAACGTGTCTTGGGTTAACCGTTATCTTCTTCTGCTATCCGCATAAACTGCCTTTTAAGGTAACCTTCTACTACAAGTGCCCACGCCCCATCTAGCCTTGTACAGGGTGAACACCACTGTAAAAAGAACAACATATTAACAGTAGGAAAACTGACCTAGCATGAAAGACTTCTTCGGATGGTGTAACGACGAAAATTATCTTAAACTATTCAGCGTCATAAAACGTGATCGGACGCCATAAAATATTCTCGATCAGATTGACTGGTGACCTGGGGTTCTATTTACATTAAAATATTATAATTTAAATTTAAGATTCGAAAGTAACTTGGTTAAATAGTATTTTTTTTTTTACTGATACAGAAAAACAACTTCTAAAAATACCCCGGAATTATGAAGTGAGCCTATTCTCGAAATTATACCAATGCGAGTGAAACGGATGTTGTTTTAATTTTAATACGAACCGAAGCTTCTATATTTACCGGACCGGCCCCAGAAGCGAGTTATTTGACCAGTTCGCTGGTTGATCGGTCATGTTCGTTTTTTAAGAGGTTAGAAAAGATTAATATTGAATTTAATTTTTTTGTGTTGTGATATGCTTGAATCTCAGCTTACAGCAAATGTACGATGATAGAGTTAAGAGCAAATAAAATAGTCTGGCACGGCGGAGTAATGGAGAGCGGCTCGGATTGAGAAATCAGAGAACCGAGTTCGAATTCCAATCAAAGGCATTACATTCGATTACGACCTACTACCCTTGCAAAAGGTATGAATCGATTTTTTCTCCCCCACCCAACCAACAGTTATGGGTAAATATCAGGACCTATAGACATAGCTGGAGAAGGAAATTCTGAATTCAAAATCGGCCTGAGTTCCGTCAGGCTACCTTGTCCAAGACACACCACTTCTACTACGGCTGAAGTACATGTGGTACCTTTACGACTCCAATGGGTTACAGGACTCGTGATAGTGATTGGCAGAGGAAAACGGGATCATCCCCTCCAAAAAAGAAACAAGAAATAAAAAAAAGAAGTGGATAACATAACTTTGAGATGATGAAAAAGAGACAGCAAGCAAAACCAAGGAATAATACAGAATATTAAAAACAAACATTAGAAAAAAAAAGGCATGTAGGTAAAAGACGAATGACTCAACGAAAAAACAAACAAAAAAATACTGAGGAACATAGCAAACATAGATGAAAGAATAAAAGAAATGACAGAGCAAAGGAGGTATTTCTCGACAGGATGCATGAAACAAAAAACATGGAACTCTGATAAAAGAAATAAAATATACTTCAAAGATGGAACGAATACGACGGAGAACTCTTCCACAACGAAAGAGGGAAATATACAATACATACATACACACACAAAAAAAGATCTGAAATATTAAAGACTGAGAAAAAAAAAGTCACTGGCCAAGATAAACAGGAAGAAGCAGGACTAGATGGGAATGTAACAGGTGCTCTGAGCCATAGACGATTTCAGGATCGAAAGAATTACTGAACAAATAAATGGAACGTATGGCAGTGGTAACATACTAGAAGACCTTAGTAGATCAATCTTCAGAGCACTAAGAAACCAGGGGCAAATGAATGCGAGTCCAATCTAGTAATTAGCTTAATAATGAGTAACATAACAAATTTATCATTCGGATTCTGAAGAATAGAATGCGTAGCAGAATTAGACCAGAAATAGAGCAAGAACAGTGTGGCTTCGTTAAAGACACTGGAACAAGAACTGCAATTTTTATTATCACAATGATATCAGAGCGAGCAATATACATACAAAAAGACGGAAATATATGTTTCATAGACTATGCAGAAGCATTTGAGAAGTTACAACATATAGATCTATTTGAACTTCTAGGAAAACTTTATTTATATGGGAAGGATATTAGAATAATAAGGAATACTGGGAATAAACCGTTTGTACATGGATAGAAAATGAATGAACCAAGTACATACAAACTTCTCATCAACGGACTAATAGTGGGGAGTGGTTTGTAAAAGCCAATTGTCCGTAGATGGGAAGAGATTATTTTTGTGTTAAAAACACTTAACTACCAGTAGTAATGATAATAATGTAAACACTATAAACATGTATATATGGCATAATTAAATATATACTTAACATAAGTATATTAATTAAAATAACAAAAATAATAGATTTCCCACAACTACTTTCTCACGCACGCACTAATGTATCGTACTTTATATACTGTACACTCGTCTTTGCTTACAATTGAAAGGGCCGCCACCGTCGCAATTGCATCCGAAGTCCATTGATGTGGTGTCCGTAGATGAGAGATTTGTCTGTATACAAAAATTTAAAGGGGTCTAATAAAGGGATGTCTCTTCCTTTCGGATTTGTTCAGCCGATACAGCGACGTGATCCTAAGAAAACTAGAGGTCCTAGCAGGATTTACTAATAGTGGGAACAATTTTAATATAAGATACGCAGATAACACTGTATTGACGGAGACATAAAAAGAAAACTGTAGGAACCTCTAGACAAGGTATTAAAGGAAAGCAGGAAGATAGGTCTGGCCATTAATTGTAAAAAGACGGAATGTCTGGTCGTTAGCAAAATGGGCAGCCCAGGATGCAAGATACAAATTGTAGATATCAGAATTAAGTAAATACGGAAATGTAACTATTTGGGAAGTGATGACGAAAGAATGTGTGACACAGAAATCCAAAGTTGCATTGGAATAGGAAATGTGGCATTTCAAAAACTAAGCAAAGTATCAAGAGACAAGAAAATTTCGTTAGATACAAAGAAAAGAATTTAGAACTGCTGTATAATATCAGTCCACCTCTATGACAGTGAAGGCTGGATAATGTCTTCAAAGATGGAGAATTGAGGCAACGGAGATATGGCTATGCGGACAAATACATGGAAGAATACCATAGAAAGAAATTTTAAGGAAAATGGGAACAAAAATAAACATGTACTTAGAATCAGAAAGCAACAGTTGACATTTCTAGGATACATAATGAGGAAAGAGAGTTTGGAAAATTTGACCCTCACGGGGCATAGTGAGGAGCAGAAGGAAACACCGAGTAGCGTGCTTGTGTAAATGGATGGCAGAACAAGGCCTTGAAGGGAGAGTAAGAAGACACATATTAGAATTATAGAGGATAGGGTTTGGCAGAGAGGCATGATCGCCCTCGTACTGAAGAGATACAACATATACAAGAAAAAAAAACCAAAAACGAGTGATCCATTTTTTGCACAAATTTTAGCCTGGATTTAAAGTAGCATAACCTCTATCCAGGAAACGTAATGGTTTAACGCTCACTCGATTTCTACCATTGTATTTTAAACTTTATTAAACATGAAATCAGGAAAATTAAATAGTTCATTTTTGTCGCAAATCAGCCAGTATGGAAAACCTAGTGGGGATCGAACTTACTCCCCGTTAATAATGATGTAGAAAAAAAAAATGGTGATGAGAAGGGGGGTCACAAAGAGCAGTGCCGACTTCGACTTTCTCTTTGTTCGACTGTCAATCCAACTGTCCGCCGAATGACCGATTCCCCCGTGCTGCTGGCACCCAGCTTATTATGCTACGGCCAAAATTTGCATGTGTGCAAATATCGTCTCGTTTTGGACGAGATGGGCACGCATAAATTGCGTCTTCAAAAGCGGCCATATTTCTTTTTCATTATCACTTTACAGGCAAGATACGTTCGCGCTCGTTTCGAATTCTGAGGTAAGTCGTGTCTTTCGTCACAAATGACCTTGCTAACGATTGCACCACGATGAGTCTCGTATGAGTTTGGTTACGGTAACAGAGGACGGAAAGCGCGACACTGAAATCCGAAGACGCATTGGGATGGCCAATGATGTATTCCAAAAGAAACCAGACAATTAAGACAGAAAAACTTCGTTAGAAACAAAGAATAGAGTCCTGAACTGTTACGTGATATATGTCCTTCTATGTGGCAGTGAATACGAAACAATCTTTTCAAATATAAAGAGACTTGAAGCAACAGAAATTTGACTCTACAGAAGGATACTGAGCATGTGAGCAACGACGAAGTTTTAGAGAAAACGTAAACAAAAAGAACGCTTCAGGAAGAGAAAGTTGACATTTCTAGGGCACTTACTGAGGAAAGGGCTTGAAAAATCTGTCACTCACAGGACATATTGAGAGGCAAGGGCGACAGAAAAACAATGCATAACACGGTGAGCTTGAGTAAATGGATGACGGAAGAGGGTTTAGGTGAAATAACAAAAACACTATTTATTAAGAGCTTCAAAGGAAGGGAAAATTGTGGAGAGCCATGATCGTCTACGCCCTGAAAGGACACACACACAGAGAAGAATGTAGTACAAAGTAAGCTTCAATGTGTACCGCTTAGTATTATAACAAATCAACATTTTACGTATCTTTGTTAATTACCACCCAAGAAACTTTTCTAGTATCCAGTATCTTAATTTGTTCTCAATAAAAACAGAACAAAACACAGGAGGGAATTTGTGTGGAATTAATTTTTTTAAATTTTGTCGAGAAGCTAAAATAATTTGAAACACAAAAGAAAGAAACATGTAGTCTTTTGGTGAAATGTTTAGACACTATTTTAATGTTTACGGTCATGTCACAAGGAGACACAGGCTCCCGCATTCCCAACGAAGTTAAGGAACGTCGAGCCTAGTCAGTACTTTGATGGGTGACCTTATAGTGGGTTATTAGTTATAGTGAAGTGTATGAGTGTTGAAACAGATTAGTTTTATTTGGCCTTGTTAGTTAGATAGCTCCTCATAGGAGGGGTATAAAACAAGAAAATCAAATTGTAAAGTGAAACAACAAATTCATATACATATACATCAATTAAGGTCTCTACATATAAAATTAATCTATTTTGGTTGATACAAGGTCGTCAAAATGTTCATAGTAGTCCTTGCAAGAATGAGTTTATATGTACGCAGGCAGGAACGTATGTGTGTATGTATATATGTATGAGCGTCCAGGTAGGTAGACAGGCCCTAAACCCGTTTATACGGGTTCTAAAGGGAATCTTTTTGGCAGAGCCTACGAATCCACATCCTTTCCGACCAGCTATAGGTTTATTAGCAAGACTTGCATTGCTAAATTATCATTATCTCCCCGACCCTTAAAAATTCTTACAATCTAAAAATATTTTCTGGCTTTTAATAACCTGCAAAGGGTTGATAAACCATAAAAAACGAATTAATTAACCACTATTTTAACCATTCAGCTTTGCATTCATTTTTTTTTAAAATATTGAAGAATATGATTCCGTTTTCTTTTTTTATTCTGCAGATTTATGCATCCCGAGATGTCCTTATTCTTTTGACAACAAATGTATTGGCACATCGGAGTGGAATGGTACAATTGTTGGAAGACAGACTATAAGACTGTTAACATAGTTGTGTTCTTTTGGTGAACGAGTCAGCTCTTTTGAAATAAGAGGGAGAGAGCAGACAGAAAGTTCGAGGTGCTTCGGGCATCAGAGCAAACAGTAAAATAATGAAACAGCCACCATCTGCAGAATTCATGGACAGTTACGTTACTTATCGTAACTTAAAAAAAACCTTGAATAATCGTATTCTGCTATATTCAAATTAAATCAGATCGATCTAAGTATAGCTTTTATTTAATTGTGCATAAAATTACGACCGTTAGACGTAGCAAGATGGGCGCCACAAAATAAAAAGTATGGGAGGTGCTAAATCAGATGTTAAAAGTGGTAGTTGTCGGGGTTCTCAGCCAGATTAAGTTTTAAAGTTTCCGGAGTCTTTTTTTTTTTTTTAAATGATCCTCTCATAATCTGATTTTTTAGATACATTATTTGACTGCGAACATTTTTTTTTGGTTTTAAATAGGAAAATTGCTTTTCAGTTGTACTTACTGTAGAAATAAAATAAGCATATCCCATCTCGCTTGTAAACATCCATTACAATAAAATAAATGTTTTCAGCACTAAAACTGAATTAGTTAAATAAGGCTTCATAAGCTTCTACTTAGAGTTTTAACTATTATATTTAACAGCCCACCCCCACGAGGGATGTATGTGGCACAAGACCGAGTTTAGCGTGAGTACTCCGAGCTCGTAGGCTCTGCCAAAAAGATTCCCTTTAGAACCCGTATAAACGGGTTTAGGGCCTGTCTACCTACCTGGACGAAACTTTGCCCTTTGGCAAAGCCTCGTCCGGGTTCCTCTCTGCCGAGGCAGAGAGTTCGACAAATGAACAGTTTGGCCCTGTTCCAGAGTTGTAACTATATTACAGTACCGCTACTTTTGTATTTAAATAATGTGCAACCAAAATGGATTCCAAATAAATGTATTTTTTTTCACCGCAAAAAGACGCTTAAATTTCCCTCAATAAAAACATTTTAACCAAAATTTCGAAAGTTCTAAAAACGACATAAAATATAACTTAATAATCAAAAAATTCTTTCTTCACTTGCTAAAAAACAGATCATCTGGTCAGGATATATAAATTTTTAAATGGTGTCTGTGGTAATAAAATAAGCACATCCCATCTCCCCTCTCGCTTGTAACCATCCATCACAATAAAATAAACGTTTTTCAGCGTTAAAAATAAGCTTCATAAGCTTCTACTTAGAGATGTTGCAATATTACAATTTATTTTACTAATTCCTTTTTGCAATGATGGAACGTATATTCTGCCCAGAGAAACTACGAATCCGAATTCTCTCAATGCTGAAAGAGATTACCATCATTGGCGAAATATCTTTGGAAACTTCTTGGATGACTGTTGCGACGGAACACCCTACTTAAATGTATGTATGTATTGTAGCTAACGTCTACAAGTATTTCTCAAATGCAGCCACATATGAGGAAACCAAAGGAATTCTGGACAAACTGTATATCAGAAAGAAAAAAAAAACAAAATGGTCGCTCGTCATCTACACGCTACGAGACGCCAGCAGTCCTCAGAGACAATCGACGAATTTGTTCGGGAACTAAACAAACTTAGCAAACTGATTGTACCTTCACAGCTGTTACAGTTGAATAATACCGCACAGAGCTTATAAGGGATGTATTCATTAATGGATTATTGTCGGTAAACTTTCGGCAGCGTCAATGAGAAAATGAAAACCTTACCCTCCAGCAATCCTACGAGCAAGCAAGAATTTTAGACCTAGCTCAACGTAATGCATAATCTTTAATTCCACAAGACACTGAGACTGCAATGACTGAAGTACCTCCGATAATTTCTGTCCCCTCTCAACCACTGGATTCTCTTGATTCACTAGAAGCCGTGGCCTCGACAAGGCGCACTTGTTTTTTTTCCGCGGGGGCAAATTTTTTCTTTCTTTTTTAATCATTTCACCCCAAACAAAGCGGGTATGCCACTGTTACGCAGGGGGTTACAGAGAGTGAAGTTGGGAGAAAAGACTGGGTAAGGGTAACCTAGGAAAGAATAAAAGCTGAACGGGGTCCAAGAAGATAGAAGATGGCGATTGACATTGCATTTAAATTTTTGAAGGGTGTAGTTATCAGGGAAGCAAAGGAACGGAAGAAATTCCACTGGTGGGAAGTGCGAGAAAAGAAGGTGTTGGAGTAGAAGTGGCGGTTATATTTAACTAATTCAACAGTAAAAGAGTGGGACCTAGATGCCAGTCTGGTAGCCCGCAAACTCACATAGATCGAGCATCATGGGAAAAAGCTCGTCAGAGCAGTTGCCATGAAAATATTAGTAGAAAAGACAAAGAGAAATCACGTCACGTCGGTGAGAAAGAGGTTGAAGTCGAGATGTCAAATCAGGATTGATTACCTGACAGATCCTTCTTTGGATTTTTATCAAGAACCTCGAGTACCAGACCAAATATGGCAGCAGTATTCAATGCACAGGCGAATGGTAGATTTGTAAATGTGCAAAATGGACTCTGAAGAAAAAAAAAACCTTATGGTACAACAGAATGACCCAACTTTCCTTGCAGTAATTAATTCAATTCAGCTATTAATTTAATGTAGTCGTTCCACTTCAAATCAGTTGAAAACGCGAGGCCAAGAAAACGCAGAGTGATGTTTTCCATGAGTCTAGCAGCAGCCATATTGGTGGTGGACAGGAAAGATTCTCGATGATTACCGAATGAGATCAGTTTCATTTTGGTGGCATTAAAATTTACGAGCCATTTCCTTCCCCAATTAACCACAGATTCAAGGTCTTCTTGAAGAAAAGTGGCCAGGTTAACTTTATCGGCTCCGGCGGATTTGCTATTGAGACGGGAGTAAATGGCTGTGTCATCAGCATAAATGCCTACTTGGGAATGATGACATAAACATTCTGCACTATAGACTTTTCCATATATAAGATTTATATCTTCTTCCTCTATGTGTCTTATCTCTTCCAGACATAGCTGATCATGGCTCTCCATAATTTTTTATATTTTGCAGCGCTTAAAATGTTGCCTTTTTGTTATCTCTCCTAAAACTTGTTCTACCATCCATTTGCTCCAGCTCACCAAGTAGGTTATACGTTGCTTTCCTCTGTCCTTCTTGCCTTCAATTTATTTCGAGAATATTCGATTTTCAAAAAAATGTTTTAAAAACTTCTGTTTCAGGAAAAAACAACAATATAATATTAAGTTTTTTTAATTTATTTTGAAAATTAATGGAAATAATAAATTTAGATATATGATACAGCTCAGCTCTATAGCATTGTCATAGACTGTGGCCAAGAAGACAAATTTAATCTTCTGTTTCGTTCGTTCTCAGTGTAAGAAAAATGTATTTTTGTTTTACGGCATATCAACCATAATGGTGGCGGGAAAATTTAAAGCCGGTAGTAAATTGCTGGTAATAATTTTTTCTTCAAAAATTTATTTCATAGTGTTTTGATCCCAGTTTGGGGGTTAACTATTTGCCTATAGCTGGGACCCTAAGAGGTGCTACCACCCCGGATCAGGGTGGACCTGGGAATTTTAGCAATTAAGAGGTGGTTTCACGCTCCTCAAAACCTCCTGGTCAGAGGCCTTGCTGATGGATGTAGCTTATCGTCTTATCCAGGATGCCGATATAGTTTATAGTGATACCCAGGACGTGTAAGCAAAATGTGGAACAATTGATGTAGAGTAGTAAAAATGAAAATAGCAAAAAACACTGACGGAATCCTCAAAAGATATTTATTAATCTTAAACAAAGAGGAAATGAGTAGAAAGATTATTGGTATAAAATGACAATTGGAAAAAAAATCTTAGATTTTGCCGACGCGTTTCGTCTTCCGACTTTTTGAAGGCAAAAATGAAATCGAAATGTTTTTGTTGTTATAGTTACATTAAAAATCCAAATTTAAAAATATAGACGCTTCTGTCTAAGCCTTTTTTTCTGGTTAATGTAAACTACCTTTATAGTAAGGGATTAGAAAGATTATGTTGTAATCTAAGCGATTAGAAAGATTATGTAAATGTAAGATTGGAAGGTTTGGAAAATTCCATTTGAAATGCTTTTATTCTGGCTCGAACAGTAGTACCAATGGGAAATATATAACTATTCCAGTTACTTACCTGCGCCTACTAAATATCAAAAAGAAGCCGGGATCGACTTCCATTTTTTTTTTCGATTTTTATACTAACTATATCAACTTATTACGACCTCTCGATTTATGTGTTAAAAAGGAAAGGTTCTAGGGGTAACAACTGATTTTGACTCGCTTCCAAGCTAAGAATTTGAGAAATATTTATAGCCACCCCTGAGAATTGCCCACACCACCTTCGACTTATTAGGTCCGGGAGAATACGAGGAAGGTCCTGTTCAATTTGTTGATTACTAATACTGAAAGGGTTTGAAGAATTTGACACTCACAAAACATATTGATCGTAAGAAGGTTTGGGAGGAGCCTTATGTAAATGAATGGCAGAACAGCATTTGGGAAGGATATTAAAAAACAAATATCGCTAAGAGACACGAAGGGAAGGAAGCTGTAGAGAGCTATGTTCCCCTAATTTCTGAAGGGATACGGTACTTAAAAAGAAGTTTATTAATATGGGGTGATACTGAAAAGCTTACGGTTTGATTCACTTTCGCAAATTTGTTGTTTTTTTTTGTGGGAAGAAGGGCTTCATTCTTGTATTTAAAATCGACTTTTTAATCCTGCTTTTATATAATTTTATTTAATCAGGAATAAGAAAAAGACAATAAATTTTAAGAATTCTCTTTTCTATTCGTCTTTTAACTTTACTGACTAACCACACTATGTTCAGGTCGGAGTAAAATGGATAAAACGTATTCAGTAAAGAAAAAATATATAACTTCGATATTGACTCGCAAATCGTTTCGTACTCACCAGAAACACTTAAACTTAAAAACATACTTCGCCATAATTATGAAAGACAATAAAAAATTATTTTTTACTGCATGTAGAGAAAAACGGGGGAAGGTTCTATATGTGGTGGGGATTCTGGAAAAAAATGTCGGTGTTATCAACTTTTAAAAGTTAAAATCGGTTGAAATTCCTGAACCGCTACCAGACGTTAATTGGTACACACCTTGTACCAAATACAAGTGTCGTCTGCAATAGTCGTACCTGTGGTGATTATTTTAACTTATAAATTAAGCGTACCGAGTCAAATAAACGTCAGACTGGGACATTTTTGCATAAGCTTTATAAACGTGGAATAAAATCAGTCGGGGGAAAATTATTTGAAAAAAAATAAGCGCGACGTACCAAATAAACTCCGTGCCGGGGGGGGAATTAAAGGAAAACAATTTAATCGTGCCGGTAGTTGTTTGGTTTATTTTGTTTTACGGCATATCAACACCTAAATGGATTATTTAATGCCGACAATTTTTTTAGGATAGGTTCGTATGAATAGAATATGTATTCTTTCTAAGAAATTAGTTTTTAGATCAGGTTTTCATTGTCATATTTTTTATAAAGGGGATTTTTAATGCATTTCTGGTAATATTCTTTAAAAAAATTGCTGGTATTTTTACTATAAAAATCAATTTTTACACTTTCATAGTGTGTCGACCCTAGTTTGGAGGTTAACTATTTGTCCATAACATATTTGCCCTAAGAGATACTATCACCCCGGGTCAGGGTAAACCTGGGCACAACAGCAAATAAGAGGTCGTTCCACTTTCCTCAAAAGTTCCAAATCAGAGGCCTTGCTGCCGGATGTAGTTTATCGTCATACCGCGGACAGGCCGGCACTTGTATTTGGTACACAAGGGTAAGTTTATTAGAAATAGAAAATTCTTTGAAAATTAGCATGCTGTATCAAATAAGCACGGACCGGATGGGGTTAAAAATATGATCCAATCGTCCTGGCATTTGGATTTGATACAGAGAGTACACATTATAACAATTTTCTTGCTCCGTTAGTGCCATTGAGGTAAGTGCAAAAATACCCAGCGTTTTTACACTTTAAACTCGTTAAAAACCGTTGTGAAATTTTGCACGTATCTAATTTATCCACAACGGCCCTTTAAATTGAGAACGCATCTTAGCTTGGCTGGTGTGAGAAGACCGTACATCCACCAATCTGATTTCTTCTTTCCAGCACAACTCTAGGCGAACAAACAACTCAATCATGGCGACTAATAACTAACAAAAGAGCTCTTGTGGGTGAGGAATCATTCTCTACCCTTTAACCTCTTTCCCACGGGCGGAATGAGGCAAGCCTCTCGCTGCTCTACCACTACTTCCACGAAAAGTGCTCAGACGAACTAGTCCCGCCAAGTCAAACCTTCACGGCAAGAACACACTATGCCACTTACATAGTATCAAACCACCCACATTCCCTCCGTATTCCATCGGTGAGAAGTAAGTTCCACTCGAGCAGCTTCCTCCCCGCGTACAACTGCCATGTGGAACCGTTATCTTCATCTCCTATACACACTAATGGCCCCCTAACGTAACCCTCTGCCTCGAGTGGCCTCCGAGCCTTGTAAAGGGTAAAACTTACTGTAAAAATAACAACAAACAAACAAAAGGTTTTGAATGAAACTATCATAGATACAAGAACTATATAAGTAGATTTGGGAGACTAATTTCCTGAAAAAAACTATTAAAAATTATTTTTTAAATTTCAGCTGCATAGTACAAATTTTAGCATTTAGATGATGTATGATAATTATTTTATCATACAAGTGATTACTACAACACAAGTGGAATTCGAACCTGGCTTTGCTTTGAGTAAATTATAAATTTAGTTTAAAAAAAAAAAAAACTTGGTTTAGTTTGACGAATTGATTATTTTGAAATGTTATTTATAACTAATTTATTATAATATGGCGGAAATACATTTACTTAAATATTTGTATGTATAAAAAAAGAATCTATAAACATAAAAATGTCTTCAAATAATTCTCGGACTTTGTCCATTTCATAATGTGTGATGTCATTTGTTTACATTTGGATACGCATCGAGCAGATATGAATGTACGTGAGAAAATCATGGAAAAATGTAGTTCAAAAACAGTAAAATCGACGTTGCTAACCGAACAATCCTCTGTGGCTCAATCGGTTAAGGCACGTCAGGCTATATGACGGTTCCGTATAGGATACAGGTTCGATTCCTGCCGGAGGACGAATATTTTTGATGAAAATTACTCGGACGGTAAATGTTGTTAATACTGTTTATTATAAACAGAGCATTTACTTAAATATTTGTATCTATAAAAAAGAATGTATAAAAATGACGGAAATAATAAGGCATTTATACAATTCTTTTGATTATACCTTCAGTACGAGTAATCTCAGATTTTATCTATTCGGTTGGAACAAAATTTTGTAACGTTTTTAGATGAATTTCAAAGACAATATTTAGATATAGATTTATTCAACCATATGTACCATTTTCGCTCCACTATATTTCACCATTTTTGAGGTAGCTTTATAATTCTAGCCTCCTAGAACTTGACATTTTTTTGGTTGATGAACTTGTCAAAATGTCTTCTTACAGTCTTTCAGAGTATTAAAGTTCCTCCCATTAAAACAATTTTGCGGCGATTGAAATAAGCGGTAATCCAAAGGTGCAAAGTCAGGTGAGTACTGTGTGTGTAATCAAGTTGTACCAAATTTCTACCGGGTCTGCAAAGAGACGTGAGCTCTGGTGTTGTCCTAATGAAAGACGACACATTCTATTGATTAACCAATTCCGGACACTTTGCATCGATTGCTGTCTTTCATTTGTCCAACCGGGTACAGTACTTGGTTGAACACAACATCTAATTTTGCAAAAGAATCTCGTAAAGCCCAATGCCTTTTCAATCTTACCAGACTCACAGTATCGCCATTTTCAGATGCAAGACCGGCTTTTAGAGTGGATAACAGAGGGTTCGTTTTGGATGCCCCACGATCTTTTTCATTCACATTGTTGTAAACAATCCATTTTTAATCGCCTGCGATCGTTACTTTTCAAAAAATGGATTGTTTTCCTTGAGTTTTAAGCAGACAATTTTTTTCTTGCAAGATTGTATGATAGCACGTTTGCGTGCAAAAAAAATTAATGTTCATATTTGAACTTGATGAACGAGTATGGAAGCCCTAAATATGTCTACAAGACATTGCTGGTACTTGCTGCTATTTGATATGGCCGCATGCCGTGTTTATTTAGATAAGCTTTGGACTCAATTAAACACCTACGCTAGCTGAAAATGGAAAGAAAATGTCAAGTACTAAAACCAACATGTTTATGCCAGGTTGACTTGGCGTTTTGAAATTTGCTTAGAATTCATTCTGTAATATAAAATATAATATAACTTTATATTTTTAACGGCTAGCAACCTGATCTCTGCTATTTAGGAGCAAGATTTTTGTTATCGTAACATTAAACTATTCGACACTAACGAGCATGCCTTGTATCATCATGATAACAGACTATCACATATATATTGATATATATGCTCGTATATTGCATTTTATATCTATTTCCTTTTAGCGTATAATGATTGAAAAAGTGGAATTCTTTCTTACATGCCACTGTATATAAAGATTGGTGGCGTCTGAATACGTGATTTAGTTGCAAACATGACTGAAAATTGACATTTTTATATATTTTGAAAGGTGACATTTCAGCGTGTTTTTATCAGTATATGTGTATGAATTTTATATGTTTTTACGTTAAAAGTGAAAGTGGAGGAAAATGTGATATTTTTTATGTCATTCAAGGTAGCGGGTTACTGAAAGTAGTTGTTATGAAAGCGAAGAGAGTAAAGGGCACAGTTTATGCAGATTATAGTGGTCGAAGAAGAATCCTCCTAAGATTCGGTTCCACAAAGTAATAGTTCTGGGAAAGAATCAGAGTGGAACCTAGTGTTTACTAATGGAATACGAAAGAGGGTGGTTCACCCCAACGTAAGTGGCCTGGCTGGTCGGGTCTTAGTTGGGAGGGTTGAAGTTGGAGGAACTAAGGAATGAACCTTGTCTGAGCATTTTCCATGGAAATAGTGATAGAGTAGCGGGAAAGTGGTTTTAAGGTGGAAAACAATTCATCATCCAAAAGGCTGTGCAGACGCATTTGAACTCTATCAAGACTTGAAAGTGAAGACTGAACCTCCCGCCCAGATATGGCAGCAGTCGTCCATTTTCAGTCAGAGCTGGCTCTTGTAAAGGTAGAGCATATCAGGAGGAGTCAGGTATTTACTAGAGCTGTACAAGGAACGCACCGTTTTCCAGCATCTTTAGCGATGGGTGGTATATACGAGTTCCACTTGAGGTCTGAGAAAGTCCCACTATGCGTTTAAGCCAAGGTTCTTCCTTGAGATAATACTCGTTATTTGACGCTCTTTTATTTCCGAAAAGGTAAAAATGCTATATAAACAGCCAAAAAATATATGGACCTGGGAACACCAGCAATTAAGAAATGGTTCCATGCTCCTCAAAACCTCCTGATCAGGGGCCTTGCTGTTGGACGTAGTTTATCGTCTCATCCAGAACGCCGGATGTAGTTTATCGTCTTACGCAGGACGCGAAATTTTTCTGTTTCTTATTACTTCGCTTATCTTTCAGAAGGCCCCTTTCGTTATCCGAATGCGCTTTCGGATTTCTGTTTCGCACTTTCCGTCTTCTGTCAAAACACTTCCCAGATATGTAAATTCTTTTATCTATTTGAGTTTGGTATCTCCAATCTGTAATTTGCATGTTGGCCTGCTCTTTTTGCTAGCAACCATGTATTCAGTCTTCTTGCAATTGACACTTATTCCTTTTTTCTCACTTTCCTACACTATCTTCTGTAGGAGTTCTTGCAGTTTCCTTCTATGTCTGCTATCAATACTGTGTCATCTACAGATCTTAAGATTGTGTCCACCAATAATAAATCCTGGTGGGACTTCTAATTCTCGCAAAATGGCCTCACTGTACAGATTGAAAAGGTCTGGTAAGAAGACGCACAATTATATTACACCCCTTTTTATTTTAGAAGATTTAATGAACTCATTTCCTGTTTTGTACTTGTTTGATTTTGATAACTCCAATGCATCTAATAAAGTCAAATAATGTATTTTTTCTTTCACGTTTATGTATATATCTATGAATTAGTTTCTAACAGTAAAAGTACAGAGCGTCTTTAAGACATGCTTGTAACTTTACAAATTCAAACATTTTTTCCAGACAGTACTTCTAAAATTTTATGTGTAGATTTATTTGGACACGTAATTCAAGTCTAGTTAGACTAGTTTCTTTTTCTTTTAGAAAAGGTTAAAATAAGTGTTTAATCTTTTTGAAAGTTTGCCTGAAGATAAAAAAAAAAAATTGTAAAAGTCAGCTGCAAATGAACGCGTCACTAGGGATTAAATAGTAGACTGAACTCTCTAGTCTTGGTAGCATAAAAAAAAACATTGAATTTTTCAAAACAGACGAGAAGAGAAATCATACCGCTATCTCTACGAAGAAGTTGTTGCAATTCAGACAATAAAGAAACACAATATTTGTAAAACTCTGATCGCCTATGTTATAAAAGGAAAAAGACATAAAAAAAATTAATAAAATAAAAACGCCTATTTTCTGCATTTCTTTTTATTCTATTTCATATTTTTCTTAAATTGACTTCAGTTAAAAAAGAATTGGCTATCAAAAGGTACTGAAAAATATTCTGATTCCGGCAACGCTACAAGGGTTCTGCATACAAGATGACATTCGTTTTTATCCATCATAACATCTCAGCTATTGCTTAAATCAGTAAACATATACTTTTATACATATAAATCTGTATACGGTTCCTTTTTTTATTATTAAAACAGGTGATACTGATGAAGACTTTAAGAAAAATTCGAAGCAGCTATGCATATAGCAAGAAAACGTTTCATAGTATTTTAAACGTCTCCTATAATGAGAAAAGAAACACTATACCGACACGTTTAATCACAGATGAATCACAAAAATACGACATATATGTACGCTTTTTAAAATATATATTCTGAAATAAATTTTTTTTTTAGAAAAAGTCAACGACGAAGGTTTATAGAAAATGAAAATAAAAAGGAAACTTAAACTTAACATCAGGAAGAAACAGTTAACCTTTCTAGAGTAGATAATGTAGAAAGAGGGCTTGGAAAATTTGATACTCACAGGATAGATTGAAGGCAATAGGGACAGAGAAATACAATACAACATACTTTGGGATCTTGATTAATGGATGGCGGAACATGGTTTTGGAGAAATAAGGAAAGGATAATATTTATTAAGAACTACAAAGAATAGGAAGTTGTGGTGAGCCATGATCGCATACGTCCTGATGAGACACGCATATAAGAAACTATTTTTTAAAACAAAGATGATTTGTCTAATTCAAAATTAATTCTTATTGACACATCTTTGAGGTAAATACAAGTTTGTCGATTAGTAAACGTTGCTATTATTTCATTAGTAACCTTCTTCTAGATGGCGTCTCCCTTCTGGACCTGGGCGATCATGTCTCTCCATAACTTCTTATTCCTTGTACCAATATTTGTCTTTTTTATTATCCCTTCCATTCCTTGTTCTGATATCCATTTACACAAGTTTGTTAGATAGGTTACGCACTGTTTCCTTCTGCCCGTATTGCTTTCAATAGATCCCGTGAGTGTCATACTTTCTAACTCTTCTTTCCTCATTATGTGTCATAGAGAATTCAACTGTCACTTCTGATTCTCAGCATAAGTGTCTTTTCTGTTCTCATTTTCTTTAAAACCTCCTCGCGTACTATTCTCAGTATCCTTCTGTAGAACCATATTTTGGTTGCCTAAGGTCTACTCTTCACCAGTGAAGAAATTGCCCAGTCACATTACGTCGCAGTTCAGTACTCTTTTTTTTTTTTTTATAAATATCTTTAAAGCACTTCCCAGATATTTGAAACTCCTGTATTTGTACTAACATCCCCGTATCTTGGACTGGTTCTCTTGTTGACAATCATGGATTTTATCTTTTTACATTTAATAATTAGTCCTTTTTCTCGTTTTCCTTTCCTACCTTGTCTACGAGGTCTTCCAGTTTCTTTAGACAGTGCACATCAATAGTATATCTTGGTAGGGTTTGTAGTTCTCTTAGGATTGTCACAACGTACCGGTTATATAAATCCGGAGAGAGGACATATTCTTGTCTATTTTCTATGTTTTTGCACTTATTCAATTGATTTTCTATCCGTTTGCAGGCGGTTTGTTCCAAGTATAAGTTCCGGATTATTCTAATATCTTTTACAAATAAATCAAGTTTTCCTAGCAGTTCAAATATATCTTTGTGTCGTATCTTATCAAATGCTTTTGCGTAATTTATAAAACATGGGTATGTGTCTTTCTGTATTTGGATTGCACTCTCCGAGAGCGTCCTGATAATACATTTCGTAGTTCTTGTTCCAGTGTCTCTTACTAAACCGAATTATTCCTATCCCACTTTTCGGTTTAATTTTGCTATATTATATTCTTTAGAATCCGGATGATAAAATTATGCGACTCATTAAGCCGATTGTCTGATGGAACTCATATTCATTTGCGTCTGGCTTCTTTGGAAGCACTACAAAGATGGATCTGCTAAGGTCTTCCGGTATATCACCATTGTCGTATATTACCGTTATTACTTTTGTAATCTTTCCGATCCCGAAAGTGTCTATAGCTGCTAGCATTTCTATCATAATCATTTTTTTTTATTTTCTTATTTTTGCTTTATACAAAACATTCCTCTAATACAATACCCAAGAGCCACTCAAAGTAGAGGATTACTAAATGAGGTTATTGTATAGACGTAAGAGGGGAGGGAATGCAGATTATGGGGATATGTAGGATAGATAAATAAATAAGGGTGATAGATAAATCCCAGACTTGAAGTAGGTAAGATCGTAGTGATTCGGGAAGAATTTCCTTTACACAAAATAATTATTCTCGGGAAGAAGCTGTCTGAATGGAACCTTCTCCTTACCGATGGAATAAGAAAGGAATTCGACCATATGTACGTGGAACAGTGGTTCCTAACCTGAACTTGTAGAACTAAGAAATGTAGTTCATGTAAACATTTACCATGAAAATAGCGATAGCGCCTACAAGGTTAAGTAAACTTTGATGAACTCTGCTAAAGCTGGAAAGTAAGTACTTAGGAGCAGAAATATTCCATTTTTTAGTTTTTGATCTGGCTCTTGTCAAGCTAGAACATGCCGGGAGGAATCAGGTGCTTTCTGGTGTGGTATAGGGAATCGATTATTTTCCAGTATTTGTTGTGATACTATTCAAACACTTTAAATATATTTTCCAGTTATTGTCGTTGTATTCTGATCTTTAAAGGTGTCAGCCTTTCATTTCCTGGCTTCGGAACTGTGTCCGTCGCCAGTGTCAAGAATATAACTCTGTAAAGCAAAAAGTTAACTTTGAAAGTCAAACAAAAATATTCAAATATACTTGATGTACATTTAAGGAAGTTTTAATAAATTTAACCGAAAAGGTCGCTCGTTTTAATTTTTATTGTATTTTTCCAATTTTCGGATAAGTTCTTGCACATCCTAATCAACATGTTTGATAATCCATCAAAAGTTCATGTTTCTTCCTTTGTTTTTTTGGACGAGTACTTTGGACCGTCTCGGTCTTTATGAAGAACTAAATATCAGTAACGAAGACAAGAGGTTTGTTAGCTACATTTCGGCAGTTTTTGATATGCAACATTTCAAATTTAATTATGCGTGTGACGCACGTTACATATCGTAAATTTTCAGCGAGATTGGAAATACTGGAAAATGAGATATTCGAAATATTTTAGACCTATTTTAAAATACCGTCTCCTGTTGCGAAAGATATTTTTTCATCTACTATGGATTCTTTTATGTAATAATAGCCTCAAGTATTCTGAGTTTTCCTTGAGAAGGAAACCTTAAAAAGCACGAAGTGATGACGGTCATGTCGATAACGACTGGCATATTAAGAATGTTCTTCAGGCTCTTTCTTAAGTGAGCGGTATAGTCAGAATTAGGGGAAGAAAATGTCGCTTGATAAACAGAGTTGGTTACCAGAACTCCGTAATAAAAATAATATCGGAGAAAAACAGTAACAAAGACATACAATCAATAAATACGTTAATAATAATATTGATGCTAATATTAGTAATTAATAGTGGTAACGTTTCCTTATATGGAAACATTCAGTATTCATTGACAGAACAGCCAATATCACTATCGGTTAAAATTTATAAAATCTTTCTATTAAAACATTTTTTTCAGAAAAATAGGTTCTTCAAGTTCAGTAACTGCTATGGCTATGTCCTTGAGCATTGGTAAAAAATGGTTGCTGAAGACATTAGGTTTATAATACCCAGAAATTCATGCACAAATGTCCTCATGACACAATGGGTAAAGGCGTTGGTTAGATCCAGTGACAGGACCCAAAGAATGTGAGTTCAATATGCGGTTAAGGTAGTGGAGAACTTGGAGAGAGGAATTAACAGGAGACAACTGACATCAATTAAACATGGCACGTGGAACTAGAACAGTCTACACCAGTAAGCGAAATAAAGGGCTCAGTTCGACATTCCAACCACCTGAAGAAGGCCGGAGCGTACAACGGCCGAAACGTCGTAATAAATATGGCCACAAAGACAATCGTCCGAATAATGTAAATAGTGACACTATTACTTTTATTTTTTTCATTTCTTTTCTTCTTTCAATGTTGATATAATTTTCTCTTCAGCTTTATTAACAAACACACATACACACACAAGCTGGATCATTATGATTGAGGTGAGTCGGAATAAAACCCGTACATTGCTGAGTTGCAAACGGGGCTAGAAATGCTTTATTCTTCAGATTAAAGCTTTTAAGAGTATTACCGTCGTAAAAATCTCGTTACCATGTGCTATTTTGCTCTGTTACAGTAAAAAGATAAATATATCTTTAAATAGATCATCATAGGAGGTGCTCAAAAGTTTTTAAAACCGAGCCATTTCTCAAAATTTGACCAAATTAGTAAACAATTTTAACAGAATCTTTGTTTTTTAGAACATTTTAGCATCTCCTTTTTACCATCTCATTGTAATATAGATAATATTTATTTGTATATATATTTGGCGCGTTATAGTTTGAATTATTCATCCAAATGGAAAATTTGTGAGTTCAGATTTATTTTCACTAAGGATGAATTAAAAAGAGAAACAACTTAGCCTAATGCTGCACCGTGTTCGTCTCTTTATGATAGTCGATGTTGCACAATCTCTTTCCAAATGAAGAGACTTGAAGTCACAAAGATATGATTCTATTGACGACTGTTTAGAAGACCATGGACATATGTGAGAAAATTTTAAGAAAATTAGAATCTTCAAGGAAACTTCATACTTAAAATCAGAAAATGATAGATCTAGGCTACATAACGAAGAAAGAAGGCCTGGAGAATTTGAAACTCACAGGGCATACAAGAGAAGCCAAAAGAAAGTTTGTGTGAAGAGATGATAAAAGAGGGACAGATTCCTCTATTTTGTTACTCTAAATAACTTCTGACATGACCAAAGTTATTTAGAGAAACAAAATAGAGGAAGTTGTGGAGATCCATAATCTTAAGTGATCTCGATATCATTAGTTACACAAAATATACTCATTGGGTCTTCTTACAGGAAAAATTACTCGGCAAACATTTATATTTTTTTATTATTTATTAATCAATTCCTTCTATGTGCCGTGTCCAGTTCAGGACGTGGGCACTCATGGCTCTCCACAACTTCTCATTTCTTGTAGCTTTTAGCAACGTCTATCATTTTGCCATTTCATTGACCTCCCATTCCGTCATTCATTCACACAAGCTTATCTGATAGGTGTCCCGCTGTCTTTCTCCGTCCCTTTTCCCTTGAGGAGTTTGGCACTCACAAGACATCGTCCCGTGAGTGTCAAACTCTCCAAGCCCGCTTTCTCATGATGCGTCATAGAAAATTCAGCTGCCTCTTTCTGATTTCGAGTAAATCAAGTTTAATTCGGATGGGAATAGGCCGAGTTCAACCGTTAACGCCTAAATTAATACTTTTAGTTTTACAAACCTAATATTTTAACTGCACAATACACGCCCACTCTAACTGCATCTTAGTGGTCAACTACACGCTAAGCACGAAGATTCAAATATGCAAGAGTTACAAAGAAAATGACGTATTTTGGTTACCACTCATAATTTTCAGTTCTTGACAGATTTTGAATCAAACAGGCCAAGAAACAAATCTGTCTTAGAGCTTACGTATCAGACTGACCTATCAACACTTATGAGGTCAAAATATCAACAAACTAAACATTAAAAGTTAAATTACACATTTCCTGTTTTTTTAGCACATGTGTGTTAATTATCGGTCTATTTTATATTAAGGAAACCTCTTATACAACCCTTTATAAATATTCAGTTAACTCTCGCAGATTTCAAGATAGTAGATGCAAACTTAGAAAAATTCATGAAAGCAACACGTATGCACAAAAGCTAAAATTTCATATAAAGTAGAACCTCAGTTCCTGAATTTAATTCGTTCATGAAGGCCGTTCGTTCGAAACTTGAAATGTTTATAAGCCGAAACTATTTTTCCAATGTATAGAAAAAATAATGACACAGTACAATAAAATTGGAAAAGAAAAGCACGACACAACACACAAATGTATACAACACGGCGGTCAACTCAGAAATTATTCCGTTCGGGTCAACTCGGTTTGGCAATGTTGTTCGAGAACCGAAATATGGTTCGATAACCGAGGCAATTTCATCACGAATTTTCTGTTCGAAAACCGATTTGTTCGACATGTGAGACGTTCGCGAATCGAGGTTGCACTGTACTGATGAAACACAAGACAACATAAGTCTGTAAGATTGGCGCAACGTCGTCTTCCTAATCTTTATTTCTCCCGATGTAGCATTTTTGGCCATATTAAGTTATGTTTAGTAAATATCAAAAAAGCTATTTTTGACCTAATGCCGTCCATGTATCACGTTAATTATTTTTTTACTCAATCAGTCAGTCACTTAAGTGCCATACGCGATACACACTTGGGCGATCATGTCTTTTTCGATTCATGACTAATTGAGCTGAAGATTTTCCCGCAGTAGGTTAACCTTTTATTTCTGCATTAGAATGGTTTCCAACCAAGGCTAAAGGACCCAGTCTGTTCTACTATTCAACTCATATCTGGGTATTGAGAAGAAAAGAAATGGATTCACACCTTTCCCAGAGGTATTTGTGCGTAAGTGAATATATATATATATATATATATATATAATATTATTTATTTAAAAATATGATTCCAACACGCTACATAAGAGTTCTCATGTTTAAAAACAAGAGCCGAAAACTTCAATTATTTGAATTAAATTGAATTAAAGTAAGCTCTGTTCCATCTTCAAGCGAAATTTTTTTTTGAATAACTTATTTCTGAAATTTACGTTTTTTAATAGCATATTCATTATTGAAATCAAAATTTCCATGGTAACGGCTAGAGCGATTGTTTAAATAGAAAGGAGAGTAGGGTGTTAATTTGTATCAGTATAGAGTTACATTCATAGATGTCAAGTCAGGGTAAGGTTGGGGTGTCTAAATTTAAAACGGAAGATGATTTCGCCTAGTCTGGTTTACGTGTCTATGAAGATTATTTTATTTTTTTCTGAAAGGGTTTTGTGTATATAAAAAAAACTGCTGTAACATTTGTTTTTTGACGACTTCATAAAGGGTTATCTTTTTTGTAGGGTATTTAAACTATTTATTAGGGCTATGGATTATAAAATTATTTTATTGTTTGTTTTTATGCTAATTATTCAATGCAAAAATTTGATGATGCCGGCCAAAAACCGTTAACTCATGTCTATTGTTTAATAGATTTTTATTATTTAGAAACTTAATAATGTGTAGTTTTTCATGTAGGCATAAAGGGCATGGGTCATCCCAAGTTTTACAAGTTCTAGTTTTGTTTATAATTTTCCATTTTACTTTTGGTGTTTTATTCATTTTCCTTCAAATGCCAAATATATATATATATATATATATATATATATATATATATATATATTCATACACGTTTCATTAAATAATATAGACAAGTGTTGTCTATTTATTTTATGTAAATTTTTTCGTTACATCTGATAAGTTTAATAAAATTATCGTTGAACGAAGAAAGAAATTCACAATATTGATCCATATTTTTTTTTAATACAATCTAAGCTTTCGGCTTACATAAGCCATTATCAAAGATGTCAATTACAACATATTAAGCAATATATGGACAAGACAGTGATGATAGTCTGTCATTGTTTACATAGATGATTTCTAAGCAACGATAAACACGTGCATATAAGACGCTATAAACAAAAATCGCAGCGCATCTCATGACGTCACACATGACCACACGAGAGTGAATTGGAGAAGTATAAAGAATGGAATATATGGTATATATATATATATATATATATATATATATATATATTAAGAAATGGACAAAGTCCGACAATTTATTTATTAAAGACAGTTTTATGTTTAACGTTCTTTTTTATAGATACAAGTATTTAAGTAAATGCTCTGTTTATAATAAACAGTATTAAATAACATTTACCGGCCTGAATGTCCGAGAAATTTTCATAGAAAATATTCGTCCTTTCACAGGATTCGAACCTGCATCCTATACGGAACCGTCATTTACGCTGACGTGCCTTACCGTCTCGGCCACAAAGGAGCGTTCGGCAGGCAAGGTCGAATTTACTGCTTATAAACTTCAATCTTCCATGAATCTCGTACATTCATAACTGCTTTGGCGTATCAAATGTAAACAAATGACGTCATATATTAAGAAATGGACAAAGTCCGACAATTTATTTATTAAAGACATTTTTATGTTTAACGTTCTTTTTTATAGAATGTTCCGTATAGGATGCAGGTTCGAATCCTGTGAAAGGACGAATATTTTCTATGAAAATTTCTCGGACATTCAGGCCGGTAAATGTTATTTAATACTGTTTATTATAAACAGAGCATTTACTTAAATACTTGTATCTATAAAAAAGAACGTTAAACATAAATATATATATATATATTAATAATAATTATATCTAAGTGAATGTAACACATATACCCTTGGGAAAGGTCTTGCTCAATAGTTTTTTTTTTCGATTTAAGAACTGCAGCTAATAATCCAAGAGTAATTTCACCATATTTTCTCCTTCAACCTGCTTCATCGACGATGAGAAATAGAAAAAAGTTATTTTCGATATATGAGGGGAACTAAATATTTAACCTTTGTTCTTTTTCATTGCGTACACTTTTGTTGGCTTTCAACTCTCACTAATTCCTATTTTTAGGGAAACAATAGCCAGCATTAATTATTCGTTAAAACTTGCCACTCCCATTCCCCCAGAGCCTCTCAAAGTTCACAAACTGTCCAAATAAGTTTACGAACATATACATCAAGAACCAGATATTGACTAGTAAATAATACTTAAAGAGAAAATAAGGCGTGTTCAGTCATAAGAACATCAAGTCGTACGTCATGTTGTTTAGAAGACAGAACCCTTGTCTTAAAATTCCCAAACTCATTTCTTGTTGTTATAGTCGTGTTTTTAATTGAATTTTTAAAAAAAATGGCTCTTTTATAAGGATGCAAACGTTACTAGCCATTTAGTTTACTTTGGCACAAGACCAGACTAATGGTTAACCAGATTATCTCACGCTGTGGCATATTGTTATTTATTAATTGTACTTTAGATTTAGAATTTGGTCACGAGTATTAGGCCGCCAGAGAGGATCGAACTCACTACTTAGTAGTAATGTTCAACCAGATTGTGGAATCTTCCACATTAGCCTTTAACCTCCTTCAGAAAAATGTATTCTTCTCTAAAAAGTCTTTAACCAATCATCATCTTGTTTTTGCAAATCCAATTTTTATTGGTTAATAAGCACCAAAGTGGAACAAAATTACAAACAAATCCTATTTCCCGCCAAGCTCTTTTGAGTCGATTTCGCTATACAGAAAATCTATAAATTTACCGCAGTTAACTCAATTTAGACAGTCAGCCACCGTAGTTCAACGAGATGCTACAAAACTCCACGCGTGACAATTCCCTGACCCACACACCACAATGTAAACTCGACAAATATTCATCAACTATTGTCCGCGTATTAACCAACATCTACAGTTGACTTGGAAAGTGAAACAATTTCACTACTAAAAAGTAATTGTATATTTAACCAACTTAGCAGACAAAGGCAAGCAATTCTTGATAACACTTATTCTTACTTGTAAATTACACACGTACACACACTGATAAATGAACGAACACATATAATTTCTTTTTCCTTGCAGAAACCAAATCATTTTAAATTTCTTAACAATCAAAAAGTACCAACATTTCTTAACATTCCTGCACAAACATTCCTTATAACATTGTCTTAATTATCACAACAGCAAACATTGTAATTATTGTTGCATGAATATTTTATTGTTGATATAAAAATTTCTTTAATGTTAAATCTTTAACAACAGTATTTAGTAATTTCTTGCTATGCAATTTGTTCCAAAATTGTTTGTATAACCAATATTTTGTGGGATACGGACGCTTGTCGGAGTTAACTTCTCCTTTAGTTCGTTAACCCTTTCACCAGGGGTCTCTCTTCCCTGGCTATAAATAGTCGCTGACCCTTCGCCCCTTCCTCTTTTTCCATCAGGCCTTTGCGCCGACATCTGGAGGTAAACCTCTCTTTTTCCTCAGGCTTTCAGACTTATTATCTCGAAGATGTGAACACTCACAGAGATAGCGTTTCCCAAAATGCTGGGAACACGCTAAGCACAATACACACACACGCACATATATAATATTCACACACACACACTTTGTCCTTTGTAACTGTTTCCATGTAACTTGTTATTAATATATATATTTGTATACATACATTATCGGTCTTGTGTTTCTTTTTCTTTGCTGCCTTCTTTGGACTTAATTAAAAGTCCAACTTTCTCGTGTAGTTGGACCAGCTAGCAGGAAAATCTGAACCCACATGTGTTTCTTCTACTTCTACTCAACAACATCACAGCCACGGTCCACTACACGCTATAGGTACGTATAACCTTCATCTTACATAATTTTGCTTTCTGATATATTTCACTCCGTGTACATCCCGCAACCAGATCAATTCGCGCCGTAGAGGCTTGTTATTTATTAAGCATTGCTTAGTTTGAAATAAGTAATCCGATATTAGATTCCTAATGAAGATAATATGGAAGATTCTATTGCGCTCAATAATGTTCAGTGATTAAAACATATCGTGATAGTCGTTTGTGTGCGCTATGTAGTGCAGGGGGGAACATCTTCCAGTGGGTTTTCGCCTAAAACACACAGGACCAAAGATTGGTATCTTCGTACGAGAAGCCATAACTTATAATTCTCTCTTGACTTTGATTTTTTTTTGAGCGACATTGAACAACACTATATACACCAAGAACACTTTTTGCCATTCTTGCAAGAAGGCGGCGATATGCTGTTTTAGCAGGATAGCGCCTGCCCGTGAAATTTAGGCAATCTATCGGCGCTACCTACGCCTCCTTGAACACTTCTATCACCACTTCCTCTGCACAATTCTGAACGGTGGAGTGACTTCATTGCAAACATTGAAATCTCAAACAGTGCCAGCACATTCAGAGGTGAGACGTTGCTGCAAAACACTGATGCGCTGGTTAGGCCACATATTAATAATGGAAATCTGTCGAAGTCCATCCACTGCTGCGCTGGGTAGGCCACATATTAATGATGGGAATCCGTCAAAGTCCATCCAAAGCTGCGCTGGGTAGGCCACATATTAATGATGGGAATCCGTCGAAGTCCATCCACTGCTGCGCTGGGTAGGCTACATATTAATGATGGGAATCCATTGACCTTCAAAGACTGTATTGACCTCCAGTTACCTCAATAGAATAGTTCAACGAAAGGGATTCCTTACCAAGGACCTTCATCACATGTGCGATCGACTACTACGAATGAGAAGCAGGAGCCACACAGTCTTTCAGACGATATAATTACTAAATACAAAGACTCAAACCCAAGAGATGATACAGCTTCCTTCAACTACAAGTCCTGTTCCTGCATCTGCTGTGGAAGAAAAACTGTCTGTCTTGCATATGCCTTTCCAGCTTCTTGATGTCTTCTTGAGGAGTAAGTCGCCTCTAGAATTCTCATTCAGGGAAGGGAAGTCATGATTACAGAAACCCTAAATGTCGCTAGCCTTTAGCTGCTATGTCGCTATTTCCACGGAAACTGTTCAGACGAACTATTTTCCTTAGTTCCACCAGTTCTAACCTTCAAGACTGAGACCCCGTCATCCTACGCACATTGCAGCAAACCACCCTCATTTACTTTGTATTTCATTGGTAAAATGTAAATTCACCTCAGTTTCTTCCCATGAACAGCTGCTTTGTGAAACCAACTTCCAAGAGGGTGCTTCCCCGAACACTACAATCCTAATCTGTTCAAGTCTAAGGTTAACTGTTATCTTTTACACACATTCCCATAAACTGTGCCTCTTACTTTATAACTCTCTACCTCGAGTGGCTCTTGAGCCTTTTACAGGGTAAACATCGTTCTATAAATAAAACAGCCCTTTGTATGATTGAAAAGCTGTATGGAAATCCAGAGGTGTAGAAAACAAAATATATGACATTGATTTAGATACTGAAAGTGAGTATAGCATCTTTTATATGTCTGCGTACCAATTTATAAATAGATATCACTGCAGAAGTGTAAAGTCAGAGTTGAAGGAGAATTAATGAGTGTATTTTTTGATCAGACACAACCTCTTTAATGCCACACACTAATCCTTCAGTTAATTAGCAGCACACTTACTGAATAAATTAAGATTTGATAATTACAGTAGATGGCCAAAACGCACAAGCCTAGACAGATCATAATTTTGATTAGACATATTATAATATAGTTGATTCAAGATTAAATACGCTGTATAGAAAATAAACCCACAATCAAACCGTTTTAATCAAAGTGTCTATTGGTTCGAAATCAATATCACTATATGAAATATTTGACCAATCATAGAAAACTAAAACCCTAGTTTTCTCAAGCCTACTTTTGGGAAAAATTTCTTATAAAAGACCACAGATTTTGATTTTCACCAGCAAAGATATGACTGTCTCGAAGCCATTTAAACACAAGAGAAGATATGGCTACATAGCTTCCCCTCACCCACGTGTGCTGAAAGAAACATGTGTTGGTGACTTTAAACAATACATCACCAACAACAACAGCTTGGTCAGTCAGTGAATCTTCGCTGAGGATCAAAGTCTTTTCTATGGAACAACTACCCAAAGACTTTAATTCAACTAAAGACTATTTTTACTCTGTTTTGTCTCTTTTGAAATCATGTACATATGTTTGTAAATACAAATGATTTATTTCATCGGCATCTTTATTTTTATTTTATTATTGGTTGGAATTCAAATGTTTGAATTTTTAATATAAAAAAAACCTGTATGACAGAATTTCCTACAATCGCTCTAATTCAAATATCCTTTACCTGAATGGTTTACTTTACTTGTTTTTGTTTCATGGCATATCAACATCTTTATGGGTTATTCAATGCTGAAATCTAAATATGAAAATTCAAGAGAATGACATTATTTCATGATTAAATTATTATTACTTAGCTGCATATTTTTAATAGATAATCTTACAAAATCAAATGAGAAGTGAAAATTTGTTTCTCCTTACAAGAACCGAGATTAATCATAATTTTTGACAATGTATCCCATGTCTTCAATTTTACTATAAAGTGCATTGTCATTTTGCTACAAAAATGTATTGTTGGTAATATTTTTATTATTAAAATGTATTTTTATACTTTCCTAGTGTTTTGACTTTTGATTGGGGGGGGGGCTCACTATTTGCCTTTAGATGGGACCCTAACAAGTGCTATCACCCTAGGTCAGGGTCGACATAGGAACAATAGCAATTAAGAAATAGTTCCATGTTCCACAAAACCTGCAAGAGGCCTTGTTGCTGGATGTAGTTTATCATCATACCCAGGGCTACCTATCCTCCCAAAAGAAATGCTGTTAATAGATTTTATTTTTCTTTTGTATTCCAAGGCTAAAGACATTTATCCCAGTTGAATAGTTGGGGTTTCTCTTCACCATGATTGCATCTCACACCAGAGCAAGTCTCGTGAATTCTTGGTAACTGAGTGTTTTTTTTTAAAGCAATTCACCCCAAGCAAGGCAGGAGTGCCACTAGCATGCAAGGAGTTACAGAGGATTGAGAACAAGAGTAAAGAGGGATGTTTGTGGAAAGGACACAGAGAAGGACAGGGAACAAGCTCAGGGTGTTAGATGTTGATTGACATTACACTTGAATATTTGAAGATTATAGTCATCAGGAAAGCAAGTAAGGGGAAGGGAGTTCCACAGATGGGAAGTGCGAGAGAAGAAGCTGTTTGAGTAGAAGAGATGGTTACATTTAACCGTTTTGACAGTGAAAGGGTGGGACTGAGATGGCAGCCTGGTAGCTCGCTTAAATTCATACAGTCTGGGAACCAGCGAAATTAGCTTGTTAAAATAGTTGCCATGAAAATACTTGTAGAAGAGACAGAAGGAAGCCATGTCACATCTGTGGGATAGTGATTGTAGACTAGATGCCAGATCAGGACCTATCATCTTGCATATTTATCTCTGGATTCTAGAGAACAATCTGTGAATCAAATAATACACTGTTTCTGTAGTACTTCATTTTTAAAAATGCATTTTCCATTTAAGCATCCCACTGTGCTAGAACAGTTCACTTAGCAAGAGGAAAGATACCAAACACTTTTATATCTGTAAATATATTTTAATGTCAGAGAAATTGACTTCTCAGACTACATGCATGTTAATGTATATCTGTGCAACCATGACAATCCCAATTATAAACAGACTTATTCTTTTAGTAACACTTGCTGTTGCCAAACAATATTTTCGAACTTGTATTAAGTTAAAAAAAATTCAAAGGCACATTGTGATAGCAAAAGGTGCCTTCCAAAACTTAAGCAAAGAATTAGGAAACATGAAAATTTTATTACAAACAAAGAAAAGAGTACTCAACTATTATGCAATATCTGTCCTCCTATATGACAATGATTGCTGGACAATTGCATCACAAATGAAGGGGAGACTTAATGAAACAGAAATGTGGTTCTACAGAAGAATGCTGGGGATACCATAGACTGAACATGTAGGCAACAACAAAATTTTAGAGACAATGGAAACAAAAAGGATACTTATACTTAGAATTACAGAGACAATTTAAATTTCTAGGGCACATATTGAAGAAAGAGGGCTTAGAAACTTTGGTACTCACAAGACACTGAAGGTAAGCATAACCTAGCTAATGAACTTGTGTAAATGGTTGGTAGAACAGTAATTAGGAGATATAGGAAAAAGACAAATGTACTAAGAACTACAAAGGATAGGACGCTGTGAAGAGTCATAATCGCCCATGTCCTTAAAGGACACAGCACATAGAAGAAGTGTACAGCATATAGATTAGATACTGAAACTGGGTTAAAAAGATTTTAAGTAAAAAATTGTAAAAATTTCCTTCCATTCAAAAGAATTGTTTTTTTTTTTTTAAATTCTGAAAATAGTTAAATTTAAATGTAGGATTTTTGGAGTAGTGATAATGCCAGTGGGCTATGAAATAAAAAGCTACAACTTCGCCTATATGTAATTTGTCTAAACCATGACTGATTGTTGTTTTGTTTGTTTCCTCCATATTTATGTGTGTCTAGGCAGGCAACAAATCTTTATAAACAAATTGTCCGTAGACAGGGGTAACTGAAAATATTTAGGTTCATCAATAAATTTGTAGCCTAATGATGAAAATGGTAATTCATTTTTCATTGTAATCTCCTTCCTTGTCAGTGCATTTAATTTAATGGGGAATATTAATCACATGTAACATTAAAGTGAAAATCCAACCAAAAATGCACATAGGGCAACTAAGTGGCTGAAAAAAGTTTGGCTACTCTATTCCATCCTCTTTCATCAAAAAGAGATTTGCACTCACTGGATATTTTTCTTGACTATTTTGACTATTCTCTGCAAACTCAAGAGATTCTAGTCATGCCTGAAGATTCTAGTTGATCAGCAGCTTTTTGAAATAAACAGACTTCATATATCCAGAATTAGATAAAAAAAAAAAAGAAAAAAAAAAGACCATTACTCAATCATAAAAATAATATTAAATTAAAAAGCAAAAAAAGAAGAAAAAAATAAATGATCAGGAAAAGGTAGAAAATAATACTTTTAAAAAATAATAAAGATTTTTTGCCTTTAGTAAAAAAAAATCTAGTTTGCATTGCTTCTACGAGGATCACTCTGAAAGTAATACCTACTATTTTATTATGCTGGTCAGTAACATCAGGAGTGGGTATTGGTCCAGTGGCAGTAAATTCCCACTACCAACTCTTATTTTCTGCTTTAAAACAGAAGGGAATCTGGTAAAATGACGTCTGACATGAAAGTATGTACAAAGCAGAGGTATATCATTGAGTTCCTCCATGAGGAAAAATTGCATCCACAAAGATTGAATGGTGCTTGCTGAACTTTTAGCGAATACAAGTACTGTTTGGTAACAGATATGTAATGCATTTCAGCGACAACGATGTGTGTCACAAGTCATGTTCAAGTTGGCCTTGTACAGATATCAATGCACAAAATGCAGTACGTTGGTGGGAACTATACCAGACAGTGGCATTTTGGAACTGAAAGCTTTACCTATGAAATGATGTTACTGTGTTGCTTATATCTTGTAGTTACAGTGGAAATAAATAGGAGACAGTGTATTCCTCTTGCAATAATAATAATAATCATTTAATGTATATGAATAACGGAAAATATTTGTAGAAAATGAAGAATTTTAAAAAGTTGATACAAAATGTTGGACTCTTCAGCAGGATATCAGCGTTATGGTTAAGAATCGAGAAATGTGAAAGTCGAAAAGGAAACAAAGAAGTAAGAGCTGAACCACTCGACCTTGAAATTATGAGGACGTTGAACGGAAAACTACAATTAAGAATGGAAGGAGATTCTATTAAAGAATCAAAATAAAGAAACAGAAACGTATACATTATGAGAACAAAGAAGAGTTTAGTAATGAGAGTTAACGAGAATTGCTATATTATGGAAGAGATACAAGAACATTTTTCATAGTGAGATATTTGGAAACCTTCTTAAATTGGACAAAAGAACTGAGCAATTTCTATCAATAAAACCTGATGACCAAGCATAAAGGTTTGCACCCTTGGGATTATGTTGATAGACTGTATTTAAAAAGAAAGATGATTAAGATATTTGCATGTGGGAATTGAGTTGACTCAGCTATCATAGGACGATTCAAGGAAAGATAAGGAAAGATTGATAAGTCAAGCAAGAATTTACAGTGCATGTTATGAAGCATTTGTCATATCTGTATGCAGGGTTTTCAGAGATTGTTCTGTGGTGAACCTAAATGTATATAAAATAAGATATAAAAATAAAATATATATAAAAAAAGAATTCAAATTAAAATAAGGTATTTGCATTCCTTTAAAGCTCATATCTCTTCTTCTCTACCCTTCTCTTACTATACTTCCCTCTCAACTAACAAGATGGAAACCCTCAAATAAGGAAGAGGAAAAGATGAAAAATGGCAGAAGTGTGCTGGGCCAGGGTCTAGCTACTGTGACTAAAAATCTATCAAAATAGGAGAGGCTCCATGCATAACTTCAGCTATAAAAAAATGGAAAAGAAAGGAACACCAGAAAATAAAAGAATTTTGGCTAATCAAAAAAAAAAAGAAAAAAAAAGAAAAAAAAAGAAAAAAAAAGAGAGATTTTGATGTTAGCTGAAACCAAGGGATATAAACGGACAACTCAAGAAGAGGCAGAAAAAGACTAGGAACCACCAGAGAAAAAAGCCATGCATGAAGAAGTTAAGCGGTCATCTGCTTAAGAGATTTTTCCACCCTTCTGAGAGCTGAGAAAACAAAGCAGAATGACACCACATCTATTCCTAAGATGACAACTACTACCATGGTCTGACTTCTAAACTATCAACTATTGATTTGAAACAGACTTTCTACCAACTAATATCAAGATCTAACTTATAAACAAACTTTCGCTACCCTGAATTACAAAGGACTCACTACAATCTAAATCAAATAAATAAATATATATTATTTATTTTATACCTTTGAGTCTGTTCATTTTATTTCTAATAAATAATGCCAAGAATATATGGCACTCTACCAACAACTCCAAGTGCCAATCATCTTCATGTATTCCAATTTATTTTTCTCTTGTAAAATCCAGATATTTTCCCAGCTGATCACTTTCTTTTAATTTTACCCTATGATCTGCTGGAGCAGCGATATCCGCTATGTAATAAATTTTTTTGCTCTTTATCGGGCCTAGACTGAGCAATCCTTTTGAATTTCATAGTCTCAGAGAATTTGTTTTTAAAGGACAACCCATCTATTGTAAGAAGACAGAAAGTATTGTTTTTATCAACAGAGACAGGTCAAGATGTGAGCTACAAAATGGAGATGCCAGAATCAAGCAAATGCAGAAATTTAACTAACTTGGAACTGTTTTAACAGACAACAAAAAAATATGAATTGAAATAACAAAAGATGCCTTCAGAAAGCTAAACGAAGAATTAAGAAACTAGAAAATTTCCTTAGAAACAAAGGAATGACCATGCACTCTTATGTAAGATCAATCCTCATACATGGTGGTGAATACTTAATACTGAGAATAGTAAGGACAGAACGTATGAACAACAAGGCTAGTTTAAGAAAAATGATATCATAAAAGACATTTTTTACTTAGAATCAGAAAAAGAGGTAGTTGAAATTTCTATGAAATATAAAAAAGAAAGGGGTCTTGGAGAATTTGGCACTCACAGAACATATTAAAGGCAAGAGTGACAGATGTCAATAGTGAGTAACCTACCTGACATACATGTGTAAATGGTTGACTGAATATGGACGGGGGGGGGGGGGTTAGTAAGTAGGCAAAAATTGCTTAGAGTTATGAAATATAAGAAGTTGTGGAGAGCTATGATCACCCATGTCCTGAAAGGATGGCATATAAAAGAAAGCTTCCTTGGGAAAACAGCCAAGAGAAAAGAATAGGTATATAGATTTAGGCTTAAGGAACTTAAAATGAAGCACATTGAACCAATCTAGAAATCATAAACTGACTGAATGAAGAAAGAGTTTTAAGATGGATGGCCAGAAGTAGAACCAACCTGAATATGGCCGGCACTCACAAATGTATAATTTGTCTGACTTTGATATTGGGAATTCTAAGAGGATTAACATCAAATGAAATCCACTGGTCTTTGCATTTATCATTAGTTACTATTTGCGCCACCGGCATGTTGCGAACTGACATGACTTATTTCCTGGTGTTTATTATGATCTTGAACAAGCTTATTGTGTGCTTGCAACTCATTAGTTGGTGACCACAGAATTATGGCATCCCTCCACCTCTGTCTTGGTCATTCTCTACTTCTTTCTCCAGGCAGCATACCCCCAAGACACAATTTACTAGCTCTGCATGAAATCTTTTAATAGTTTCAATGATTTTGGTTGGATGATATTGAAGAGTGATTACATTTCTAAAAGTTGTTATTTTCACTTTGTCTATTAGCTTGTGATATGAGACGATGAGCATATGGCTTTAGAATGTTTAATTTTGAGCAGGAAATTTTTGATTGGTCCGGAAATAAAATATTCTTTAACTTTGGATAGTTGAGGAACATTTTGAGGGGAAAAGAAATGATCCCAAAAATATATCCAACACTGAAATGACCTATGCTATACTGATCATAGAATTTTAAATGAAATGTGAGTCCTGGACATAACAATGAACTACATCCAGCAGCAAGGCCTGTGATCGAGAGATTGGAGGTTTTGAGGAGCGTGAAACCACCTCTTACCCCTAGAACACTAACGATGGGTATATAGTACCCGGCGCAAATTTTCCTATTTTTAATTATAATTTTCAGTACCTGATTTTCTTACCTAAATAATATGTTTTTCAGTTCCTATTAATGTTAACTCAAAGTACAAAGTTTGAAGTGCCTGCATGTAAAATATTTCAAATAAAGATTTATATTTAATATTTTTTTTGATATTTTCAAAATCAGGTATGATATACCCATAGTTAGTGGTATAACTTTAATTGATGGTTAGTGTTCTAGGGTTAATTGCTGTTGTTTCAAGGTCTAATCTAACCCAGGGTGGTAGCATCTGTCAGGGTCCCAGCTATGGGTAAATAGTGATCCCCCAAACAAAAACAAAACACTATGAGAGTATAAAAATACATTTTATAGTAAAAATACTAGCAATAAATTTTTATATAAAAAAATTACCAATAACACATATTTATAGCAAAATTATTAGCAATACATTTTCTGTAGATGAAGGTATAAATTGCATTCAAAATATATATAGCTGAAGCCATAAAATTGCGTTCAAAATATTTAGATTTCAGCATTAAATACCTCATGTTGATATGCTGCTGAGCAAAAATCAACCAACCAAGAAACACAAGACAAAACTCATAGCAGTTGAAGAGATTTATAAACAAAGAGTATAGGCATAATACTTTCAAATACAATGAGAAATTGAAGAAGTATTCACTTATGCTTAGTAGGAGTACCTCAAACTGAGGTATCGAAAGAGGAATATTTCAAGCTTATTCATCATCTCTGTTGCTATTTGTCACATCTATGGTGCTGCAGTCAATGGTCAGGTTTCTGAAGCCTATGCAATCAAAGCAGACATGCCACAAGGCTCACTACATGGTCCTATCCTTTTTCTACTTCATACTAACAATCTAATTCAGAATATGCTCAATTCGTTAGTAAATCTCTATGAAGATGATAACACAGTCTATGAGTGCACACCCAAAACTCCAGAAACTGATCTCTTATCTGATCTAGCTCTAACAGATCAAAAAGGGGAAAATGAGCTTGTCATTTTCAATACCTTAAGAACCAATCTAGTAACTTTTTCATAATCACAGAGCTGATCTTGAATTTTCAACAGGCTTAAAGAATGGTTGTACTCAGAATGAGGCTCCTTGCTTTGAGCATCAATTGTGAATCAAGTTCACACTAGACTTCAAATGGAACTTGTATATTATTGAAAAAATGGCTTGCTACTTATACACATCCGAGCTGTACCACCTGCCATACTCTATCTTTACAAGAGAGATCAGATAAAACAAAAAATTGAGTACTGCTGTCATTGCCGGGATACTGCAGTCCAATCCTCTCTTTCCAGCCTCATTTTAGTTAAAAAATGTGGTCTTGTGGGTGATGAATTATTTCCCATCCTACAACCCTTTTCCCCACAGACAAAACATTGCAAGTCTCTCACTACTCTGTCACTATTTCCATGGAAAATGTTCTAGCTACATTTCATTATTTCCACTAGTTCAGACACAAGTGGATACTTCTCGACCATGACAATCTTAACCTTTTCAAATCTAGGATCAACTGTTATCTATCCTACATATACTCATAATCTGAAATATTTATTTGCATGAAACACCACCATTCAGTAATCTCGAGTGGCTTTTGGGCTTGCATTGCGTGAACAATAGTGTATGAAAAAGATAAAATATAATCTTAAGAAATTTTAAAACAGCTTACTAGTTTACGAACAAAACAGAAAAAATTACCTACATAAATGATCTTAAAGGATCACTAAAGAACAATAATTTCATTACGAGTTTGGAATTCAATTTAGAAAATGTGCTGTGTTAGAGATGTATGAAGGGAAACTCTAGGTAACAGATGGGACTGACTTTCCAGATTATAAATAAATATATTAGCAATATCTAGAGTGAGATACATGAGTCCCTCTCTCAGTTGGACAAGTTAGGACATTAAGTTGATGGATCAACAGACCATAAAATTAATTATAATAGACAAGATTCTATACCCAAGGGATAATATTGGCAATTGGATATCTAAGTACTGTCTTCAATCTATTTTCAATTTCCATCAACTGCAGCTGAGCATTGGTTGAAGATATCTCATACACACAGAGAGCTGAAAATATTCCATAATTCCAGAATAATTTTTATTGGAACTGGTGTCCCTTAAAAGGCAAAATTGTTTAACGAAATAATAATACTGTAAACTGTCTTCTTGTCATGATTTTTAATCAGTGGAAAACCAAAACAGAAAGTTGAAGAGATCCTAGTTATTTGAATAGAATCCCAAGTGTAGATAACAGACATGGAAAGAAAACTATCAAAAAAACTCTTACAGAAAATAGTGAAGGAAAGAGAGAAGAAAGGACTAAACATCAATTGCAAGAAGACAGAATGCAATGTTGTCAGCAAAAGGACGAGCTCAACATGTAAATTACAAATTGGAGATTTCAAAATCAAACAAGTATCTTGGAAGTGTTTTAACAGAGAACAGAAAGCGTGACACTGAATTCTGAAGGTGCATTGGGGTAGTGAAAGATGCTTTTAAAAATCTAAGCAAAGTATTAAGAAACAGAAAAATTTTGTTAGAAACAAAGAAAATTCTAAAGTTTTACATAATATCAGTCCTCCTATATGACAGTGAATGCTGGACAATCCCCTCAAAAATGAAGAGAGCAGCAGAAATATGGTTCTACAGAAGGATGTTGAGGATAACATGAACCAAACATGTGAGTAACAATGAAGTTTTAGAGAAAATGGAACTAAAAGGAAATTTATACTTAACATCATGCAGGGAGGTGGAATTTCTAGGGTACATAATGAGGAAAGAGAGCTTGGAAAATATGACACTCAAAGGACAGATTGAAGGCAAAAGGGGGACAGAGAAAAACAGTGCATAACCTACTTAGTGAGCTTGAGTAAATGGATGGCAAAACAAGTTTAAGGAGAAATAACAAAAAAATAAATTTTATTAAGAACTAAAAATGGCAGGAAATTGTGGAGGGCCATGATCGCCTATATCATAAAGGGACATGGCACATAGAAGAATTTATTTGGGCAGAGCAGCTTAGATACGACAGAGAAATCTTATGAGAGGAACAGAATCCATCAAGCTGGGACTAAACTTTTCATCCACCCACCGACATTCATTGACATTTCATTCATTCAGGCATTTACCATCCAGTCTTCTTCAAGTGCTTGTCAAATTCAGACAAAAATGATGCCTTTTTTAACTATTAGTATGTGGATGTGCAGTTGGTGCTATGGCTGGCATCTTGTTACAAGAAATCCTCAAGCCGAGTTCGAATTCCAGCTGAGTTTGTTACATTCACTTTCATGTAAATGTTCTTGGGAAAGGTATGAATTCATTTCATTTTTTTCTTCTGCCAGCTATGGACTTTCTAGTCATGATTGGCAACGAGTCTAGGAGAAAAATAATACTGAATATAAATCATATCTACCTCCTCTGGTGTTCACAATACCTACATAATCTTGACTGTGTTGATACATTATTTATGAACAACCTGGTATTATTTCTTATTTTAAAATGATGGAACCCAAGGAATAAATGAGTGATATTTTTCAATCTATCATGTTTGATTTATTAAATCTGAAGTTTTATGGAACTGTACCAGTAACCATTGAAAATACCTTCAGAGGATACGGTACTTTTGAATACCATGAAAAAACATGATAACACCACACTCCTCTTCTTGCTTATATTTTTAATGATTTCACCCCAAGTAAGGCAATAAAGATACTAAGATGCAAAGGGTTAGTGTGAAAGAATATATGCAAAAGAAAACAATATTAAGGAGAGAGAACAATAAATGAACAAGAATTAAGAAGGCAGAAGATAATGATTGATATTGCATTTAAAACAAGAAACTGGATGAGAGTTCCACAAGTAAGAAGTGTGAAAGAAGAAACTGTCAGCATGGAACTTATAGTTACATCTAGCAATTTCAACTGTAAAATGGTGAGACCTAGCTGCCAATCTAGTACTGCATTTAAATTCATAAAGTCCAGGTACCAAAGACTAATCAAAACAATTACCATACTAATAGAAAAAGTCCAGAGAAGCTATGTTAAGGCAATAGGAAGCTGCCTGAAGCTGAGATGCCAGCTCAGGAGTAATAACATTGCAGATTCTTTGTATTTTATCAAGAATATCTAAATACATAGTATTGGTTTTTATAGTCATAAAGTTTTGGCCATTCACCACCTAATTTTCATCAGGTGCCTAGTAGATTAAAAAAATGTTTTTTTTTTGTAACTATAAATATGATGTGGATGTGCACATGGTGTAATGGTTGGTGACTCAGAATGAGAAATTCGTGAGCCGAGTTCAAATTCCAGTAGAATCTGTTACATTCACTTTCATGCAAATACTCTTGGGAAAGGTATAAGCTATGAGCTAAATAGCAGGACTGACTGGGTGGACCTTCTAGCCATGGTTGACAACCAGTATTGGAGAAGAATTAATAACCGTATGTATCACAAGTCAAGTATTTAAGAATACAAGAGGGTACAGAAAAGTCACTGGCCCAAACCACTTCCCAAAATCTAACCAAATCACAGAGTTTTTTTGAAAGAACTTCTTAGATAAGCCAAAAACTTTTCATCGCCCCCTTGAATAGATTTCACAGTACTGATTTGGTTAGTATTTTAAGACTATGAATTTAAGTACAGTACTAAATTAGTAACAAAGTTTTATCATTTTTATTAAGTGTAACTATAAGTTATTTACTAACAGTTTCTTCTATTGCACTTCTCACCTGTGGAACTCTCTTCTGACCTCTTGCTTTTCAGTTAACTTTGATCTTCAAAAAATTAATTGTAATGTCAGTCATTATCTACTGTCCTTCTTGATTACTCTTCTTTTAATATTCTTGCTTCTGAATAATAACTTTTCTTTTTCTTATTCTTTCACATTCATTAACCCCTTGAGTTTTAATGTATTCTTTATTTTGCTTGGAGTGAAATGATTAAAAAAAAAATCACAAAATTTAGCCAACAGCTAGGATGAGAATAGATGAATTCATATACCTTTTCCAAGAGTATTTGCATGAAAATGAGTGTAACAAACTTGGCTGGAATTTGAACTCGGCTCACCAATTTCTTATTCTGAGCTGCCAACCATTACACCACCTGCACATCTGCCTCACATTTATTAACATCTTGGTTTCTTAATAATGGGCATTGCCAAACTAGATTTGGTCTAGAACTCGTTTGTCACTCTAGCCTTATAACCACTGAACTATACTTGGGTTTTGCAAAGCTTTTATTAGATTCTAAAAAGCCATATGCCAAAAACAACAACCTAATCAAAAGGACAAATCTCCAGAAAGAAGACAAATTGCTGGAATAAAAAAAGAAAAATTGAAATAATTCCTTGCTTGAGGCGATATTTATAAGTAATAAGACAATATGATGAATGAAGCGTGGGTGAGAAAATGACATGTGATTAGGATATTATCAGAGATGCTGAAGAAATTAACCAATGATAAACATTTATGATTGATAAGGAAGTAGAATTATGAGGAGAATTAAAGAAAAAACAATTTCAGCATTTACTATGTGTATGTAGGGACATTATAGCTTTTAATTCGGTATGATTTTAAAGAAGAGGCAGATCGTCTGTGATTGTATTGTGAAAAGCTAAAGACTTTTATAAGGTAAAGTTCTTGTTTTCATTAATCATCATGTGTTTCCATCCTTAAAAAAAAAATAAAAATAAAGGTATTTTTAATCTGCATTTCTCTTGGTTCCAGAAGAATTGGATTTCTGATAATATATCCTTCTTTTGTGTCGTGTCCCTTTAGGACATGAATGCTCACGGCACTCCATGACTTTCTATCTTTTGTAGCTCTAAGCAATTTTTATCACTTTAATATTTCTTCCAGTTTCTGTCCTACCATCCATTTAAATAATTTAGGTAGATCACTGCTGACTCATTCACCTTCCATATGTTTGGTGAGTAACAAATGCCACAAATCCTCTTTCCTCATTATGCAAATATATATATATATATATATATATATATATATATGTATGTATGTATGTATGTTGTAACATAGGAAAAGGTTACTGGATAAGAATAACCAAAACAAATGTTGGAAATCAAACAATAATATTTATAAGAAGAACAATATACAAGATATGCCAGCGGTGTAAAGTAAGTAATCAACTGCTACTGGTAAGCTAGAAGTGAATTAAGGTGAATCACAAGTGAAATCCCACAGTGAATCAAAATACAGTATATTTCACTGTATTTATAAGGATTGGGACATAGTCCATAGGTACAGTATAACAATATATAAAACAGAGGATGTCTGTGTGTGTATGTCTGTCTGTATGATACCTTTTCACTTGAGTGCCATACAACCAATTCTGATCAAACTTGGCATGTACATTGTACAATGTAACAGATAGGTTCTTGGCATTAAAAAAATAGATAAAACCAATCAAAAATCAATAAATTAAACTTTTTTCCTCTGATTTTTTTCAAACTCGGTATGTAGGTTACTTACACCATGACAAGCTCAACAATACCTCATTCTTATTTCTACACCACTGTGTTTAGTAAAAAAACACAAAAAATGAAAAATCAATTTCAACACAAATTTTAAATTAAAAACTCCCTCGATTTTCAAGCAATCTAATACAAACTTCACTCAATTGTATCCAACAATAAGTTGATTGTTTTCAGTCATTTGATAATTGGGTTCGCCCATATGGTGAAAACCCACGTAAATAGTGAAAAATGATGATTTTACTAGTTTCTTTCTCATTTTTCATTGACCTTTCAACCAATTTTAATCAAACTTAACAATTGCTTTAGAAATGTATCCACTTTTTCATCCTGGTAGCACACTGACAAAGTGAATTTCAAAAACTCCAAAATAATTGTGGTCTGAAGTGGTTCTTCATGTTGCCTGTTTTACCCCTTCATGTCCTCGGTTAACTTCGATTGAATAAATACAGACTACTTCTGTTATATCAGTAACTGTATTAATTCAAGATGTTTTTTAAGGAAAGTACTTTAAAGTGTTTGAAGAAGATAGAGTCTGTTACATCTAAACATGATGCAAGTTTTGCTGCATTCTAATTGAATCTCTTTCTGATCAACCAGCTGGGTATGGCTGCTAGTATAACATATTTTGTAAAATATGCTTTTGAAGGTGCTATGCAGTGGAGTATGCTAATCTTGTGGATCCCTAAGACTGAGTTCAATCCTTACCAGATGCTTTCCTTTCTTGTGCATTTTACAGGAATAATCTCAGCTCTGTAAATATCTATTTATTTTATCAAACTCACTGCACAAGCAAATACAAGATGAAGATGTTAACTAATTAACATGTTCAGCTTGTATTTTCTTGTGCAGTGAGTTTCATTTTCAGTGGGTGTGCCAGATATTGGCCTTGTGCCAGATTGAACTATACTGAATAAATAGTTATATACCAGTGATTATCAGAAACTTAAGCTACATATCTTCCCTTATGATCCCAAGTTTTATGAATTCCTCCCCGTTTTGAATTGTTTGGTAATTCTTTTCATCATTGGTAAGAATATGATTGAAAATATACAAGTATTGTTCATGTAACAGTTATCAGGAAAGACTGAGCCTCAACTGGGTTTCGCTATGTAATCAGAAGAAAAGATTGGAAAACTGAATCAAGGAGGACACCAGAATACTACTTCTAAGAAAGAAAGTTTTGTGGATATGTTATGGTGGAACACACCTATTCTATAGTTAATAGACTCTTCCACCTATAATAAGTAGGAGTAGTAAGAGTAACTGGTCGGTCAGTCAGTCGATGTCGGACGACAGTTAGTCGAATACTAAAGTATCAGCGACCACAACTAGATTACTCTGCGTTATACCTATTATATCAAGTTCCTAACGTTTTGTGCATCGAACCTATTTTAGGACCGACTTAGTACAAATACAAGCCTTCACTGTGAAATCACTCCACAACAGGATAAGAACTCTGCAAGAATCACTTTAGGATTTGATAACTATGAAGGATAAGCTTGAGTAACTGAATGACAAGTGCCACAAAGAATTTATAAAGGGAGAAAATATTTCTGAAATCAACAAAAGATTTGTGTATAGATCATCGAATTTGTTATTGAAAGTTTGTGTAATTGAGTTACAGTGCTTAATATGTATGCTCTAAGATGGAAGAAAAAAATAGGTATTTTTTGGGAGAATAATGTGATGTATAAATGTTATCATGCTTGCACTGGAACATCTGGTCACATGTATTTTTAGCAACTGATTTCTCCTCCTCTTCTACTTCTTCTATGTGTCGTGTTCCTCCAGGACATTAATGATCTTGGCTATGATCACCAAAATGTCTTCAAATATCTTGATAGATAGATATTAGTTGATTTATTAAAACTTTCACAAATTTTTCTAATTACATATTTAGTGACATGAAAAACTTATAAAAGAATAATCAGTTGTAGTTTAACATTAGGCGCATTTAGGCAAGGTTTTATATTTGCAGCTTACTGACTTTATCACTACTCTAACAACGTTTTGCATAGATTTAATCATTTTCTGAATTAACTAATTATTTCTTGCAAGAGAGAAAAATTACTGATTCAGCCTTGTATTCTGCAATCTTTTATCAAAAATTTGATTTAATATTAAATTTGTCTGCTGTAAACTAACAGTAGAAATAAAAAGGGGATTTTTGGAGAGAATAAGGTGATGTATAATTGTTATTGTTGGTTGCACCAGGACATCTGCACACATGTATTTTTAGGAACCGATTTCTCTTCTAAAGATTAAAAATATCTTCACTGACTCAAAAAGCTATGAAAGACAAAATTTATCAGCAAACTCTATTTCATTAAAAAAGTCGGCATGTTCTCATGAAAATTCTTAACCCCACAGAAAGCTCTATACTGAAACAGGCCTCTCCATATATAAATAAAAAGATTATTTGTGTTCTTATAATGAAAGTATGTTCTTCCCTTTCCTTGTCGGCTCTTTTGACCTTGAAATTCAATACTTGTACCTTTTTTCCTGTATTTTCTTTAATCTCTGATTAATTCTTGTTTTGATATGGGTGCAAAAAAATTCTTTGATTCCAATCTATCTTTGTTTCTTCTTTCCTATTGTTTGTACTTTCTCATGAAACCGTTCTTTGCCTTTTCATTTGATTTCTTCATTTGTTGTTCTTTCCTTATCTTCAGTGTTTGTTTTCATTCCTTTTTTTTTCACTTATTCTATTTCTCTTATCTCCTTTGTCCATTCCTTTTTTTTTCTCCATTTTTTCACTTTCTTTTTATTTCTTTCCTCTTTTTCATTTCTCCTTTCATTCTTCTTTTATCTTTTAAAAATCTGTTCATTCATTCTTTCTCAATATGAAAGTCATGATTTCAGAGTACTTATGAAAACAAAGTTTGCTATAAATGCTTACCTTACAACCAGGTGGGTTCACACACTAGTTAACATTTCTGATTACTTTTTTTATGCCTAGATAAGTTGTCTTCACATTGTGCTTAATACAGACAAAAAACTTTTTTAGTCAGAGCATGGTGAATCATAGCAATTAAGGAATAAAACAAATTAATTAACATAATTACTGTTGGCATTTTCCTCATTTGAAATGATCAAGTGAAGGTGGATATTTCTTCCCACCTATGCTAGTTATTAAAGTAGAAATCAGCTTCAACACAACGTCATATTCATTAATTGCCACCTTTTGTCTTTTTGAACCTGTTCTTTTATTGTCCTTTCGTCTCACATGAGTTTTCTCATTTTCTTTCACACTTAGTAACCCCTTGCATCTTAGTAGCTTCATCGCTTTGCTTGGAGTGAAATAATTTAAAAAAAAAAAATCTTTCTTGGTAGATCAGTGAGTCGAGATAGCTAAAGTAACGGTCAGTCTATAGATAGTTATTGTAAAATGGCCTTTCCACTGGACTGCTTTACAGATCTGAATGGCTCTTCCCTAGCTTCTGTTATTTGTCCATAGGTGGTGGCAGAGTAACACAGGGGTTCACCAATATTTCTACACCCTAAATCAAGCTTATAAAAAATTATTTTCTATCCCTCAGGTATACATCAAAAGGTACAGCATAGGAGGTTAAAGATGGCAATTTAATCATAATAATATGAAGCAGAAATAGCAATGATTTGCAGTATAATTTAAATCTAAGATTGGTCTGTTTTAAAATAAAAGTTATTTATTTAGCAGTTTAAATGTTAAACAACTATATTAAAACTATGATCTCTTTATACTTATGGAAGGAGGTGATAATAATAATAGTGATTTTTTATGGCGATACATTTGCAAATTATTTAAAGCCATTTCTTTCGTTTAATTAACACCTCTTAAGCTAGGATGCTGAAAGTATTTGAGAATGCATGGTCATCAGTAAAATGATGAGCCTGAAACATAATTTGCAGATTAGGGACACTAAAATCAAGCAGGTGCAGAAGTTTAAATATCTGGGAAGTGTTTTACCAGAAGATGGTAAGTGCGACACTGAGTTCCATAGATGTATTGGTGTGGCCAAGGATGCATTCTAAAGCTGGGCAGAGTATTGTGAGACAGGAGGATTTCTTTGGTAACAAAGAAAAGATTACTGAGTTGTTACATGACATTTGTCCTCCATTACGGCAGTGAATGTTGGACAGTCTCCTCAAAGATGAAGAAGAGGTAGAGATATGCTTCTAGAGAAGGATGCTGAGGAAATCATGGACTGAGTGTGTGAGCAATAATGAGGTCTTGGAGAGGAGCAAACAAGGAGGAAGCATATACTTAACATCAGGAAGAGGCAGCTGAAGTTACGTAATGAGAAAGGAGGGCCTGGAGAATCTGATACTCACAGGTCAAAGAGAGGGAAAGAGAGACAAGGGAAGGTAATACATGACATACCTGGTAGGTTTGAGCAAGTGGATGACAGAACATGGTCTGGGGGAGGTGGCAGAGGGCCAAAATTTATTGAGAGCTACAAGGGATAGGAGGAAGTGGAGAGCTATGATTATCTCTGTCCTGAAAGGACATGGCATATAAAAATAAAAAAGTGCATAGTGCCCAACTTTTTTTTTAGAGCAGAGGTTACCTAAAGTTAAAAATAAGCCAGCCCTAAGATTACTGTTAGCAATGCAAAATATATTAGGCAAATATAAGTAAAAATTTTGATTATGTTCTCTACACCTTATCAACACTTTACAGGTTATTTAAAGCCAGGAAATATTTTCAAATTGTAAGAAGTTTTTTTTTGTTTTTGAGATAATAATGGTTTACTGACAACTTCCTACTAATTAGCTGCGAGGGGGGGGGGAGCAACAAGAGGTGGATTCATAATTTTCCTAAGGTTATTTATGAATATAAGACAAAATGGAAACAAAAAGGCACATACTTAACATCAGAAAGAGTTGGTTAAAATTTTTAAGGCACATGAGAAAAGAGGGCTTGGAAAATTTGATACTCACAGGACAGACTAAGGGCAAGAAGGACAGAAAAAGCAGCGCATAGACTACCTAGTGAGCTTGAGTAAATAGATGGTGGAACAAGGTACAGGAAATAGAAACAAGACAAAATTTACATTATTTACATTATTTGTACTATTGTCCTCATCTCTGTTGCCATATTTATTACAACGTTTTGACCGTTGTATGCTCCGGCCTTCTTCAGGTGGTTGGAATGTCAAACTGAAGCCTTTATTTTGCTCACTGGGGTAGACTGTTCTAGTTCCATGTGCCATGTTTAATGGATGTCAGTTATCAGTTATCTCCTGTTAATTCCTCTCTTACTGTACCACTGTGGATAAAGACGTTAGTTAGATCCAGTGACAAGACCCAAAAAGTGTGAGTTCAATACCTGGTTAAGGTAGTGGAGAACTTGGAAGAAGGCCTGAGCATACAACAGCTGAAATGTTGTAACAAATATGGCAATAGAGATGAGGACAATAGTCCAAATAATGTAAATAGTGTACATAATACCTCATCTCAGAAATATAGACAGATACTGAAGACAAAATTTATTAAGAGCTACAAAGGATAAGAAATTGTATAGAGCCATGAGCAAAATAAAGGGTTCAGTTCGACATTCCAAACACCTGAAGAAGTGTACAATGACCGAAACATTGTAATAAATATGGTGACCAAGATGAGTACAATAGTCTGAATAATGTAAATAGTGCATCATGTACCTGTATATCATCGTATCATCAGCATAGGTGTTTACAAATGATTGGAGTATATTCTTAGGCAGATCATTTATGTAAATCGAAAAGAGGTTCAATCTGAAAAGTCATCTCTGGCAGATGCCTGCATTGACTAATAGGGCCTCAGATGATTGCACGTTAATAACTACATTCAGGATCTACCTTTAGGAAGGATTTTATAATTGAGAAAACCCTTCCAGTGATTCCATTTTCTGTTGAATTTTATTGTCAAATTCATATCACAAATTGAACAATAATTGAAGTCACTGTGCATGTGAATGCTTTTCAACATATACAAGAATGAAATTCATCTGAACATATACGAGAATGGAATTCATCTGAACATATACGAGAATGGAATTCATCTAAACATATACAGGAATGGAATTCATCTAAACATATACAGGAATGGAATTCATCTAAACATAGACAAGAATGGAATTCATCTAAACATATACAAGAATGGAATTCATCTAAACATATACGAGAATGAAATTCATCTAAACATATACGAGAATGGAATTCATCTGAACATATACAGGAATGAAATTCATCTAAACATATATGAGAATGGAATTCATCTGAACATATACGAGAATGGAATTCATCTAAACATATACGAGAATGGAATTCATCTAAACATATACGAGAATGGAATTCATCTAAACATATACGAGAATGGAATTCATCTAAACATATACAACAGAAATATAAGCAGGAATAGTGATAGGCTTTTGACATTGTGTCTTTAGGGATGAGGCTGCATTATGGAGAATAAGTCTCTTCTCCTACAAGTCCGCATAAATGAGTTTGAAATATATCAATGTTGGAAAGTGAGGACTGAGCCATTCCTAGCCTATTTGCTCAAAAGACTGGCTTGTCAATGATGATGCAATGATAGTTGTCTACTAAAATATTGCATATGTCATTCATTTTATTTTTCAGTCATACTACTTTTAATAAAAGAGAAATAGGTAAAGTTATTTTAATTCTAATTAAAAAAGTAGGCAAAAAAGATTTGGATGTCCAAATGGAACAAACTGACGTAATGTGGACTTTTTTCCAAAAGTTGCACACTAAAATTTTTACATAGTATGTGTTATGGGATCTTACCCATAATAATAATAATAATGGACTGTTCCATACTTAATAAATACTGCGTGTCAGGAGTAGGCAGGGGGTCAGTACTTCAAGTCGAATCAGTAGTTCAACTTGAGTCAAGAGTCGAGTCAGAGGCACTCCGAAACAGAGTTTCGTTCAGACAATTACTACAAGACACTGGAATAGTGATACTGGTCGAGACTACATTGTTCTCCCTACTAAACCTGATTGTTTGTACTAACACTTTCTACTTCTCTGTATATATTCCTGTTTGTAATATATCTGTGTTATTCCATACAAGTGTTCGAGTTCTTCTTTATTGGTTCTACCTTGGACTATCACCATGGTACAAGGAACTGGACCATATCAGTACGCGATAGAGAAATTGTCATGAAAATTAAACAAAAATGAAAATAACACCGATATCTCATTTTAACAGATATATTTACCAAAATTACACAAGAATATCTTGAAAATACTAAATAAAATTGTGATTGGCTTCCAGATGACTTCAGAATCTCCTGAAACTTTTCTGGATGGTCTCCTTGTTTAAGTTGGTGAATGCTGCTATAATCTTTGCCTTCTGTTCATCTTTGGTCTTATAAAGAGTTTTGTTGGTCGCTCGCTCAACTGCACCCTGCACATAATAATCAAGGGGGTTGGTGTCTGGGGAGTTAGGTGGCCAGATGTAAGGGGTGATGTGGTTGCTGAAATTGTCTGACAGCCATAAATGGGTTCTCCTACTTGTGTGGCATGATGCAGAGTCCTGTTGCCAGAAATAGGGCCTTTATGCAGTTACCCTCTTGACCCAGGACAGCACTAACTCCTCAAGGCACTTGATGCAGGCCCCCATGTTGAGTTTGAGACCCTTATTTGTGTCATGGTGATCTTTTTCTCATAGATGGTGCCCAACTAACCCTACTCTACTGTGCAATAAACAAAATCAAAAACAACTAGTGTGTATACTCGAAAGTAAAGATATAAAATGGCGACAATTTATCCATCGCACCTGTACAAGGAAATAGAAAATTTAATGAAGATTTTGTCTTCAGCCTTTAGTGATAAATTCCAATAAACTTTCCACTCATTTTACAAATGTATCATTGAATAAACACCAAAGCAGCTCAGTTATTTGAGGTACCTAGTCATTACTAAAGATGCTGGAAAAAGGGTCAGTTCTTTCTATCACTCTTAAAAGTATTTGTTTCCTTCTGCCACGCTTTATATTTACAAGAGTCAGATTAGAGCAAAAATGGATTATTGCTGTCATATCTGTACTAGAGTTGCTCATTTCTCACTTTCCAGCCTTGATAGGGCTCATTTATGTGGTCTTGTGGGAGCCTCTTTCCTATAAATGCAATGTCAAAAGCCTGTCACTACTCCAGCCATATTTCTATAGTAAATTTTCAGATTAGCTCCATTCTTCAGTTCCCCCATTTTGAACCTTTACTGCTAGGGCACATACTACTACTTCCACATGGTTGAATTACCCTTATTTCCTCCATATTCCAACTGAAAGAGAAAGTTTGAGACAGTCTTTTTTCCTAAGAACTGTTACTTTGTAGAACAAACTCCCACATGGATATTTCCCCCAACACTACAATCTTAACTGCTTCAAGGTCAAAGATGAATCGTTATCTATCTTCCTTATCTTCATCTCTAACACCTCCCTTTTTCATTCATATTGTACACAAGTCATTATAACCATTTTAACATTGAGTGGCTCTTGAGGCTTTTATTAGGGAAAATTTATTATAAAAAACATATAACTTAGCAATAATATGCAATTTGTTTGACATGGGACCCATAATAATTCTCAGGTGAAATGGCTAAGTTTAGAATCTATGTAAAAGGTGTTCAAATAACTTGGACCGATTTTAAATGTGAATTAAGTTTAAGCATCTAATGATATTTTTTCTTTTTCTTTTCAGATTTGGTGGACATCTGGGTAATATTATTTTTCACACATAATTGAGTTGACTTAAATAACATGATCCAATAGAGAAATAAATAAATTTTCACCAATAACACTGATTTATTTACTGCTGACTTTGATCTGTCTTAATGAAACACCTTTATATATAATCTGTCTTATTGAAACACCTTTATTTAATATATATTGCTTTACAAAGAACACATTGTCACAAGTCCCATGACTCATTATGATTGTAAAGGAACCACATGTACTGTAGCTATAGCAGCAGAGTGGTGTGTCTAGGGTAAGATAGCTTGATAGTACTTATCCCTATTGAGGTTGTTTAATTTAGAGTTTCCTAGATTGGTTGCCACTTTAAGGCAAGAGAGTGCAATCTGCTATTTAACACATTTGGATTTGAGGGAATTAATGCTAAGTGACTGAAACAGAACTGAGCTGGAATTGTACTTGATAAGCTGAATTTTCTTTCCATGTCTCTTATAGAAGGGAAACATACTATTACTTTAGTATTGCAAACCCTTTGGTGGTGAGTGTACCATAAAAATGTATCCAATAGATTATAAAATTTTCCTTGCAGACAATGTCACATTCTATGAACACAGAATGAACTTGATGTTATCAATCTTAAATCTAATCACAGGATGACGTTGTCCAGCCTTGAAAGGTTTCTTAAATATTCAAATCATATTTTAAAAGCAATAATACACTGTAAGTTGCAGTTTGTTTGATAAGGAATTTTTTCTAAAGATTTCATTGCTTTTTGTTTTTGTTTTCCTTTTAGCTTCTGTGGGAAGTTTTCATGATTTATGAGCTTTTGCCAAAACACATAAACATATAAGCAATTGACATTGATTTTACTTCTGATGCCAATTTGACTTTCAAATCTCTTTTTACAATGATAAAATTTGGATTGTATTTACTTATATTGATGCAACTGGGTGTTTCTACTTGCTATAAACAAATATACATTTTGTTGTAAAGTGGTAAAATATGGTGAAATATTTAAGGTGAGATTTTAAAACTAGCTTTTAATTTTTTTTGAAATTATCTTTTGAACATTACTACTTTCAGAACATTTATCCAAAAAAGATTCACATTCATTGCAACTTTATGGTTTCATCAGAAGATTGGTTTGGTTTGTTTTACAGCATATCAACCTCAATGGGTCATTTAATGCCGACAACTTTTTTTTTTCCTGGTAATATTTTTGCTTTGTCAAAAATCTATTTCTGTTAATATTTTTTTCTTAAAAAATGTATAGCTGTTAATATTATTTTTTCAAAAACGTATAGTTGGTAATATTATTTTCCCAAAAACGTATAGCTGATAATATTATTCTTTCAAAAACGTATAACTGGCAACATCATTTTTTTCAAAAACGTATTATTGGAGGCTCTATTGCTGGATGCAGTCCATTGTCCCACCCAGGATGTGGATGCAGTCCATCATCATACCCAGGATGCAGATGTAGTCTGGGTATTAACTATTTACCCATAGCTGGGACCCTAACAGGTGCTACCACCCCGGGTTAGGGTGGACCTGGGAACACCAGCAATTGAGATGGTTCTACGGTCCTCAAACCTGCTGATCAGAGGCCTTACTGTTGGATGTAGTTTATTGTCATACCCAGAACACTTCATTAGAAGACAAAGCAGATATGTTGGAGACCATTATTAATTTTTGTTGAGTATTTCTTTTAATTTTAGTTAGTTTTTATTTCATTTATTCAAACCATCAGATTATGGCCATAATGTACATAAAATGATAGAAAAGAGTACTGAGTGATGAGGGTGAAAATAAAAGATAAGTCTAAAAGTTTTTGCCAACAATAAATTTCTTGTAGCTTCAAGTGGTAGAGAAACTGTTACAGGAAAGTGGCCTTCCCAAGGCAAAAGGGGTGCAAGTTTTAGCGTTGCTGAAAGTTTATCCTTTATTTCCAATTCATGCTCTTTACTAATATCTGTAGATTGACGGTTCAAGTAGTTGTTATAAAAATTGACTAAAATTAAGAAATACCAGTTTAAAATGACTAATACTTGATAATGCTTCATTTAATAAAATTCAAAACAATATTCCTACTGCTGGAGCCCAAATTAAAAAAAAAAAACAATCCAAATAGAAGTTTTACTCCAACAGTTTGTAAAACACTGGTGACTAAAAGTCATCAGAAAAATTATTTCCAGTTTAAAATGTAACATTTATATTTGGTTTAACATTAGTATAAAAAATAAAAAAACATGGCATCTATCTGGGTCACTTGTATGGAAAGCTGATTTTATAAGTATATTGAACAACATAACTAAATAGATAGTTAAGCTAAATTGTTCAGCTGACTTACCATTTATACTACTATGGTAATGAGAAATCTTACAGCAGAGGAAACTACTTTAAATCAAAACTGAAAAAAGAAAGAAAAAACCTTTTTCAATTTGACTTTTATTGTATTCTTTGTTTTTTTCTTTCAGATCATCTCAACCTACTTTGAAATGTATCGGATTTCAGGGAATTTAAACTTACAAATTAATACGAAAATATTTTTTCTTCCCTACACAAAAAGAGAGGAACACTGACAAACAAACATTAACAAATTTCTGTTTATTCCAAATGTTTGCAAATCTAAAGAGCATAATGTATGCATATAAATAATGTATGTAGATAAATTTTTTATAAGGTGGGGAAAATAAGTATTTCATCCCCTGACTTTTTCTGAGTTTGCCACCTTACAGAAATGGGAACGGCCTATAATTTTCAGGGTAGGTCCGTCGTGAAAGTGAGAGATAGAATATAAAAAAAATTGTAGAAAATCACATTATATTAATTTTTGAACTTTTATTTCTTTTTTATTGAAAAAATAAATATTTTACCCCCTACCAACCAGCAATGATTCAGGCCCCACTGACCAGTTATGTGGCCAGGAGACAAATAGACTAGTTCTATTACTCAATTATTACTTCTAATCAAGTACTCATTACCTGTATAAAAGACAGTAGTTCAAAGAATCCTTCAATGAATCAGAATCTAATCTTTCTACAATGAGCAAGACGAAAGAATTGTCTAAGGACATCCGGGACAAAATTGTATTCCTGCACAAGACTGGAATGGGCTACATAACAATTGGCAAGCAGCTCGGTGAGAAAGAATCAACTGTTAGTGTGATAATAAGAAAATCAGTAGGGGATGAAATACTTATTTTCCCCATTGTATATTGGTGTATAATTTGTTCTTTCTGTTTTTGCCAACCAACTACAAATATATGAAAGCCTCAACCTTACAAGGCTTACTTCTCAGACTTAGTGGATATATGTGAAGCACTCAAAAGCTAATGGCCTTTATCCAATTAAAATCCTCAAACTAGTGAAAATCTGGCAACGATCATACTAAATTACTATTATTAATAGACATTTTAGTTGTCTCCTATTTTGTCAAACAGGTAAAGAAGTTGAATGACATTTTTAGTCAAACAATTCTAGTAAATGTTAAGTAGGGAGGTTTACCTCTCATAAACATCACAGAAAATTTAGTAAATGGGATGATGTTGTAATGTCACGATGGTATTTCTGGATGAATTTTTGAACCGATTCAGTCTTTTCTATAAAATCATGAAATGAAAGTTTTCTAGAATGACCACACTTCTAGATCTTTTTGCTTTAATGCAAATATCCTGCAGGGCTCTATCCTTGAACTGACATTGTTGCTAATTTTCAACAACCTTCCTGATGGCATCAGTTCTCAATTCAGTATCTATGCTGATGATACAACTATTTACTCCTATCTTAATAGTAAATCTGATTGGTTTAATAAGGTCAGATTGGCAGCTGACCTATATTCTGTTATTAACTGGGGCAAGGAATGGCTTGTTAATAATCATTTGCTAGGTTTGCTGCTAGGAAAGATGGTTCACTGTGTCATTCTAGACAATTTTTCTTGCCTGAATCTATCTTACATATTTATAAGTCCAACATTTATTCTTGCTTAGAATATTGCTGCCACACATGGTCTGGTGCTTCCTGGTATATATTTAAAGATACTTCATAAAATCCAAAGAAGAATTTGCAATGTCATTGGTCAGGACATGGCATCTCTGCTTCAGTCAGTGTCCCACCACTGTAATGTAGCTTCCTGCACTTTTTCTATAAATACTTTCATGGTAATTGTTCTGATGAACTTTCCTCTATGGCACACAAACTTTATGAATTTAAGTGCAGTACTAGATTGGCAGCAAGGTCTCATTATTTCCCATTTGAAGAGGCTAACAGTTTTTTTCACACTCATCGCATGTGGAACTCAATTCTAGCTTCTTGCTTTCCAGTTAAGTTTGATCTTTAAAAATTTAAATGCAATTTCAGTTGTTATATTATTCTTAATTTCTGTTCTTTTATTGTTCCCTTCCTTTAATAATGTTTTTTTTTATTCTTTCACACTTTGTAACTGCTTGAGTCTTAGTGGCTTTGTTGCTTTACTTGGAGTAAATGATTAAAAAATACAGTTGATCCTTGTTAGTGTAAAAAAGAAACAAAATAGGATGAGAACTATTTGATTCAAAGGGAAATGTAGAAAGTGGCTTTACCAAAGATTTCGTAGCATAGAGACTGTGATAAAAATTATGAAATAAAATCTACTTTTTCTATGACACTGTCTTACTCTTTTCTGAAAACATCTTTTTCTCTCTTTCATCTCATTATTCTTTAATTTTTGATGAATGTGTTTTTTGGCTGAATGAAAACTGCAAATGAACTACTGTTCAATGTTCATTTCACTATTGACATGCAACAAGTCTTCCTCATTTAATTAATGTCAAATAATTCTGCTAACATTTCTCTGTATTAGTATCACTTCATACTAAACATAGCTTGGTATGTCACTAACTCAAATAGGAGTAAGAAGATTGTGTTGCACCAATGTTCTAAGTGACGATGCTCATCTGCCTTGAAAATCAGTATACAATGTAAATGATCCATAGATATTTCTTTTTATCATTGGAATGGTTGTTAGGTACATGACTGAATAAAAACAAAGACATGTGTATAACATTTGAGAGAAATCACTTCATCTACATATTTAGAGAAACTAGAATTAAGTAACAGTTTGTTGATGCTACAAAGTGAATGCATATAAGGAAATATGGAAAAGAGAGATGTATTAAGGTCTTATTTGTGAGTTGACATGTTCATACTTGGTATCAGTTTTTTTTTTGCCTTGTCAGACAAGAGTAAACAGAGATCTGGAAATACTGATGCTCTAACTGAAGGGCTCCTAATCACAAGGTGACCTTTGTACTTTGTGCCTCCTAAGGCCAACATGTGAGAAATTTCTTACCTTCAGATATGTGCATACATTATAGCTGAGTCAAGAGCAGATTGTTATGCTTTGTAATTTTGTTTGATTCACTTTCAACACAGTTTAAAAAAATGTGTTAGAAAGTTTTTCTGTGTGATAAAATGTATAGATATTTGTATTTAGCTCTTATAAAAATTCATTTCCATGTTCTAGAAATTCTCACTAGAAAGTAGTCATATATATATATATATATATATATATATATAAAAATCATCTATATTCCTGTGGTGTAAAAGTCTTTTAAAGCTTAATTATGCTATCAGTGTGTACAAGATTACTCATTGTATAAGATGTCATATTATTTCAAACATACATTGTAGAGGTTTCTTGCTGTAGAAAAATACAATTTAGCTGTATTAGCTTTAAGATATTAAAACATCGACAAAATTATAAGATGTTTTCAAGAGCAGGAAAAAAGTTGAAGAAATATGGAAACAGGACCAATGGCAAAATTAACACAGAAACTTCTGTAATATTATTAGATGATGTATTTTACATTATTATTTTTGAATTATTATCTCTTTCATAAAAACAAAATAAACCCACTATTCATTTTCATAGAGGTCAAAAATTTAAGCTGGTGATGGAAGAAACTAGAACTTATTTCTTTAGAAACAAAGAAAGGGTACTTAACAACTATGTTTTTTTTTTTAAGCAAATCGCCCCAAGCAAGGTTGGAGTGCCACTAGAACACAACAGGTTACAGAGAATGAGAATAAGAGTAAAGAAGAGTTTTTCGGAAAACAAGGTCAAGGCATCAGAAGATGTCGATTGACATTACATTTGAATATTTGAAGATTATAGCTGTCATGGAAGCAAGTGATAGGAAGGGAATTCCACTGGCAGAAAGTGTGAGATAAGAAGCTATTGGAGTAGAAGAGATGATGCTTTTAGCCATTTTGACAGTGAAAGGGTGGGATTGAGATGCCATGTTTAAATTCATGCAATTTGGGAACCAGTGAAAGTAGCTCATCAGAGCAGTTGCCATGAAAAGACTTGTAGAAAAGACAGAGGGAAGTCACAACACGTATGTGAGAAAGTGACTGTAGACAAGATGCCAGATCAAAACCTATCACATTGCATTTGGATTTTATCTAGGACCTCAAGATGAACAGCAGGAGCACCAGACCATATATGGCAGCAGTATTCCATACAAAAACAAATGGTTGATTTGTTGATTTGAAGGTTGGACTCAAGTAAGAAAAACCTTCTGGTGTGACACAGAAAACCAACTTTCCTTGCAGTAGATGAAGCTATAGATTCAATGTAATTGTTCCACTTCAGGTCAGTGAACAGTGTGAGACCAAGCAGGCACAGAGAGGCACTCTTATAGAGTTGGGAATCAGCCATCCTGATGGGAGACAGAGAGGGTTCTGTATTATTAAACCTTCAATAAGGCAGTGAATGTTGAACAATTTCCTCACATATGAAAATGCGACTTTAGGCCAAAGAGATGTGGTTCTGCAGTAGAATAATGAGAGTTTTATGGACACTACATGTGAGCAATGAGGAAGTTATAATGGTACTTGTCCTATTCATACCGATGCCAGTGCAACTGATGATTGCAGGGGTTGGGCAATTTTTGGCCCTGGCCTGGGTGTACATGTTTGAAATCGACCTTGTGTCACATCACTTTGCCATGGGAAGACAAGTAAATACCATGAGGAATTTTTAAGGAAGAAAAAAGACATTTATACTTAGAATCAGAAAGAAAACAGTTGAAATTTCTGGGACCCCCTAATGAGAAAAGAGTGCTTGGAGAATTTAACACTCATATGACATCAAAGGCAAGAGGAGAAAGAGGGAAACAGTGATTAACTTATATAATGAGTTTATGTGAATGGACAGCAGAACAAAAACAAAAAGAGATGGTAAAGGAGCTTTTTCTTTTATATGCTGTGTTCCTTCAGAACAAGTGCGATCATGGCTCACCACAACTTCTTGTCTCTTAAAACTCTTAGAAAATCCCAATCCCTTTAGAATATCTCCAATCTCATCAGGTAGGTGGCCTGCTGCTTGTCTTTGTCTATTTTGCCTTTGATATGTCTTGTGAGTATTATAGTCTCCAAGCCCTACTGGGAGAGATAGTAAGGGGATAAACATTGCTTAGTGTTACAAAGAATAAAAAATAATGAAGAGCCATGATCACCCACATCCTGAAGGGATATTGCACATAAAGGATGATGTCTTTCATTTTATTCTCTGAGGCATAACTCCTTTCACACAGATTCAAGGTCTCTTGAGAGTGACAGATACTAAACACACACACACACATATATATATGTAAAAATACTTGTGAAAAATAACAGGCTAGAGGTTATTGACACTTTGCTATATCAAAGGATGGTGACCTGGATGTTGAGATTTTTCCGTGCATTTGAAAGGCAAGTGTTGCATTTGGTAAATTGGAAAGTAGAGTTTGGTCAAATAGGGATAAGCTATGCGTGCATATGTCCTGTATTTTAATATCCCTGCTGTACTCTTCTGTAACATGAACAACGTACCAGAAGCATATAAAATGGATTGAACAATTCCACCAAAAATTCCCTAAATGCATCCTTAACATTAAATGGCACTATCCGAATGCAACAATATTGTATAATAATAATCATCAACCAGATGTGATAGGCAGGAAATGTTATCAGAACAGGATTCCCAAACTAGTTTTCTACAGGAAATTGAAGACAGGAAAGTGTCCACAACTCAAGTCTAGAAAGAGGTTTAAAAATAATTTGAAAGTTAATCTGAATATGTTGCACATGGATGACATAATCAAGTTGTTCATGTTCCACACTACTTAAAATAAAAGGTTACAAAGGTGTTAAATTGTTAAGTAGTTCCCATTAATACTTGCAAGATGAATAACAGTTACTGGACTTGAGAAACTTATTTTCCTGAAAAACGGTTTTAAGAGAAAGATTTTATAAATTTTGACTGAAAATAGCACTGGTCAATGAATACTGTTTCCTTATAAGGACAGATACTACACTTTAATCCCAGCCTGATGGCCATGAGTGAAGAAAAGTACCATATTTTTCTGCTTATAAGATGCACTTTGTTCCCTGAGATGAATGTAAAGCAATGCCAAGGTTCAAGTAAGCTTGGGGGGGTCACCTAATTATCTTGGCTGATAGAGACGAGAATTTGTATATTGAGTAATTACACTATAATGTAAGATATCTATCTAATTCAGCCTTTTATATGATGTAACCTCAGTATTTAGCTGTTATAAGTATTTCCAAGACTATAAACCTTCCTGGAGCCAAGCCACAAGCTTAAACATGCTTTCTTTATTAGCAGCGGTGGGAGCCTTTCTGCTCTTGACTAATATGCCATTTCCATATGAACATAATCAAATGAATAATTAACATAAACAACATGTGGTACCAGTATGTGAGGGACGCATAGTGAATGTGTTGTTGTAAGAATGACTTTTTTTTTTACTTAGGAATTTCTTTCTAATATTAGAGTGCATCTTATAATCCACAGCATTTTGTAAGCTGGAAAATATAGTATAACTCAAGCAGCACTGGCTTTAATATTTATTTCCAGAAAATATAGCACAAGGCCAAGTGGGGATTAGAAAGGCTGGTCTTAATCTGTCTTACATTTAAATTAGCTAGACACAATCACTGACTCAAACATGCTATAATTTTTCTTACACTAAAACAACACATTCTTATTCATCATTATTACCACAATTTCTTGATGAAGTCCTAACTATCCCCCATATGAGCAGTTTGTCTGGAGAAAATAACAACTTTTTAAAAATGTAACCACAGTGCACAGGCTCTGGCTACTCAGTTAATAAATGTCAAATGCGTCTTATAAGGAAATGTTTAATATTATCTTTACAATTGTATATTACTTGTTGCTTGTACATTTAAATTAAAATCTGCTCAGAAACAATCATTGTTCATTTAGTGTTTATCTTGACAAGATTCCCAATTTTAAGTAGCACTCAATTATGAGGGTCATGGATGTATTTGTTCTCTGGAAGGAACAGAAATCTGATCTTGATAACACTTGCTCTGCGAACAATTAATTGTAGAATGCTTATCTAAATTATTCAAGTTGATTACTGTCAGACTAAATGAGAAGACGTCTTTCCTATTAACTTCTATACAGAAACAAGAACAGTGTTAAGTTCCTCAACAAGAATTTACTCAAATCAAGTCTGGCATGAGGCTAGTATATATGAATATGCAAGAAACTTTTTAACCTATTGATGAAGATTTATGAAACTAAGCATTGAACATCCTTTGCCAAACTTGGACTTTTGTGTCCACAAAATAACAGAATATCAAAAGGATGCTTTTTACCTTGACACCACTATTATTTTAACTACCTTCTCTCCTTCACAATGTTTATGGTTTTAAAAAGGATGACAGGAACTTTAATAAAACCTAAACACATGAAAATGAATTTATACTTTCTTTGTTCTTGAGAATTTACAACAAAAATAATAAACACTATTTATTAGATTATTTATTGGAATGGTCGGCATAATATCGGATAATGGCCAATCGATTTGAACTTTATAAAATGGTAAATAATGGAAATTTTCTAATAGTTGGTTCATATGTTTTAATAATTTAGTAAATGTTTATATTTAATAATAATTTAGTAAATGTTTATAAATTTCTGAATAAAAAAGGTTTTCATATTTCTTTATAAATTATTAAATGAAAACATTGCATTGCATTAGTTTTAATATGATTGTATTAGTTTTTAGAATGTTGCAGATATAGAATTATCCTTATCCCCTTTGTATTCCATTAGTAAGGAGAAAGCTCTATTCAGATAGCTTCTTCACAAGAACTACTTCATTATGGAACATACTCTCAAGTCCATACTTTCTTGGTCACTCACAATCTTAACCCTTTCATGTTTAGGGTTGGCGATTATTTTTCTTACATATCATAAACTGCCCTCCTTACCTCCTCCTCCTCATACAACATACTCATACAACAACCTCATTCAGTAACCCTCTACCTTGAGAGGCTCTTGGGACTTGTATTAGATAAACATTAGTTAAAAAAATTACGATCACTTTTGGTTTGTTTAGGTCAGAGGTTTTCAACCTTTTTTTAACACCTTCTCCATTTTACTTATAATTTTTTGAATGGCTTCCACTATAACCATTCAATGAAAATAAAGCTTATCTTATTTTTTACTAACAGTTGTATTCTAGAAATAGTAAATATATTGCTTTATTTAAAATAATTTAATGAATATAAACTTGTATTTAACAACTAAATTCTAGGAAACTTTTATGTACACTAGTAAAATAACTAATAATAAACCTTTTTAAAATATGTAATTAATAAATTTAAAAAAGTGCAGATTTATTCAATGAGATCCTTGTGGTTGATGTTGCTCTATGAGTTTTTAAAAAAAAAATTTGGCTCCATTAATGTCAGTGATAGTCAAGGATCACCCTTTTTCACAATGTCATGCTTATTACTATATGAATTAATTTATATTAATACAATAATAATTTATTTCATTTTATTAATATTTAAAATTATTATTATTATTTATTATTAATATATTACATTAATTTAAATAATTAATTATAATATTTATATAATTTTCCTTCATATATATATATATATATATATATATATATATATATATATATATATATATATATATTATATATATAATCCTTCCTTTATATATTCTTCTTTTTATTCAACTTTTTACGATCAAAACATCCAGCAGTGTAAAAAAGGACACTGACCGACATCACTTGATGGCATTTTTTCCTAATTTTAGAGTTGCTTTTTTTTATTTTTAGTATTTTTGATATGGCATAGATTACTATAGAAATTCCAATTCTCAGATGTAAAAACAGTTCCAAAGTGAAATTGAACTATGGATCACTAAAATATTACAGTGGACCCCCACTAATGTTAAATGGACCCCAGTTGAGAACTTCTAGTTTAGGTAGTTGTGCCCTTCTTACTGATAAGTTTTTAAACATAAGTAAAAATTCAGACAAAAAAATGCTGATTTTTAAGACAAACCCTATCAACTTGGAAAACTAGTATTACCTATGACATATATTAATTGCTACATTTAGTAGTAAAAGCAAAATAAAATAAAAACTGAATGAAAATCATATAGTCTATTAATTTCTTATTAGTTACAGAATTTTTAATTTTATTATAATTCAGTTTATTCTTTACTTAGCACCAACATTACACCCTGCCAAAACCTCATAAATAATGAACTATTCTGTTTTGATTGCAAGGGAAGATGGAAGAGACATATCAGAGATGCTGTTTGGTTTCATTAAAAGAAAGGAAAAAGAGACGATGTAATAAAATTCTTATATGTTTCATATCAATGAAATGGAAAAGCTTGACAATTTGAAATCTTTTCATTTGTACCCCCTTACTTCTTTAAATAATGACTTGGCATTCATATTTATGATTGCTATTGTAATATTTTTAAAGTTGTTAAATTCAAATATTTAATGATACAATAGGGAAATTTCCACATATATTTTGTAAACATGGAAAAAGAATAAAACAATCCATAGAAAGTAATAATCTGAAAAACCTGACAAAATTATCCACATAATTCTATCGACAGTATTTAAAGGAAACACTTGAGCTTCTTTGCACAAAAATGCCAGAAGCTTGCAGCAAAAATAAGCTCATTCTTGGAGAAAGAACATTATAAACAAGCATATATTCCAGTAGCCAATGTTTTACACTGCATAAGGTAGAAGTGTACATTACTACTACTGGATAGCAATGAAAACAACATTCTTTTTAAGAAAGAAGTACAAGATATGTTTGTGGTCTATAATGGCAAGGAAAATGAAGACATCTGGTATCCAAACATTACAGATGAAGATCTCATGATGTTCACCTTTGACAAAGAGAGCAGTGAAGCATGCTGAAATGTATTTATTATAAGTGTGAATAATTAAAAAAAACAAAAAACAAATGCAATATTTGATTGGTGATTTATACTTGTTATGAATAATCAAGAGTAGTCTCCCCTTCTTTTGTTACTCTCCTCTTTGTGAGAGCTAATTCTGTTTACTGGGACTATAAAAAGACACTATATGTGAACCTTGTATTCTCAGTTGAATAAAGCTTTCTTAATGCCTACACCTGCATACTTTTGTCATTAAAATACTCTTTGTTGGATACTAGTTTGGACCAAAGATATGACTGACTTTCCTTTATACTATTCTGAAAATATTTAATAATGAAATAGGAAAATTTCCATGCATATTTTGTAGTCATGGAACTTGCAAGGAACTTATTCAATCATTAATTTAAGAATTATGTTTCATCAGAAAATTCAAATAGGAAAAGCATGAAATTTTCACAGGTATTTGTAGCTTAAATAATTTTATTTAAATTTAAGAGTGTTTACAAAATAGTGTCAGCATTATATTTAATTTTGTTTGGGAGTTAATTTTCAAGTCAATTTTAGTTTCTTTATTCCTCTACATTTTAGAGAGATTTCAGGTTTTACTTTTTATCTTTTTATACTAAAGTTCATCTAATTCAATAATAATTTTTATTAGCCTATAATTAACACCAGATTTTAATTTTAATAATTAATATTGGATTTTTTTTTGTAGGAATTAATGGATTAATATCAAAGTTGAAAAGATTGAGACCTGTGATCATAATTGTAACCAGAGTTGAAATATAACACCCTGTAAAAAAATCATAATGTGTAAGAGAAATTGAAAGTGCATATTTAGAGAAGAGGATTGGTGATGCCACAAATACTGTCTTTGTAAATGCTGAAATGATTATAAAAAAAAAAAAAAAAAATTAGTGTTTTTTTTTTATTCCAAACAAAATGCTAGACTTGTTACGTTCACATTTCAATTGTTGTACCCTCAAGCTTTCTTCACGTTTCTGTCATTATCGGTAATCTTGTTGGAATTTTTTCCTGGAGTGACATAGCCTAGTAGATTAAAGTGTTGGTTAAAATATATCTGGTTCTTTGGGAGTTGAGAGTTCAGTCCCTGACTTTGGTAATGCTGAAAAGTCTCATATTCTGGTTCAATGGAAAAAGCAGAAGTGATGACACAAATGGCAATAATATTAATGTTAATATTAGCTGTTTCCTTATAAGGAAACATTTAGCATTCATTGACCAAGCACTAAATACTATTTTCGGTTTAAATTTATAAAATCTTTCTCTTAAAATAATCTTTTAGGAAAAAAAATGTTTCTCAAGTCCTGATATTGCTCTCTCCAATATTGATGGGGATTTCCTTCCTAACCTTTTGTTTGAAGTGGTGTAGAATATTAACATCTTGATTATGTTATTACTTTCTCTTCTAGTTACATGTGCTATTCATTTTAGTTGTTGCTGCCAAGACCCTCAGGCTTTATGTACTCAATGCCTTTTTTAAACATCAATCTTAGAAAGCGGTTGTAGACAGCGGACAGTTTAGATATTTCTGAACAGGTTTGGCACCATGCATGACAATTATATGAAAGTCTTGATCTGATGAGGCTATTTAAGAACATGACTTGAGTTTTCAGGTTCATGCTTTGGTTTTGTACCAATTTGCACCACTGAGCAAATCTAGCTCTGGCATAGCCTATTCTAGGTTCAATTTGTTTTCTCCTATACTTAATTTGTTAATTGATCCAAACACTGAAATACCTGATGTGTTTAGTATTTAATAATTCCACATCCTGAGTTTTATGAAGGATTCAGAGTAGATGCTGTGGCTACTTTCATTCCAATACAACTGGTGAGTATATTAATTGATATGAAATATTACTTAAGAATAGAGACCAAAAGGAAAACAATCTATCCCCATGGATTGGATAAAGAGCTTAGGTACAAAAATTTTAAGAAGGTTTCCAAGTATGATGACAGCACTTCTGAAGAGTGCAATAGCTGAAATGTTTTAGCTATAACAATCTAGATAAAGATGCGAGTTGGAATAATAATGATAATTCAACATCTCAGGGTTTGACATAAATTATTAAGAAAATTTAAAATATGAAATATGACAAAAAAATTGACGTAAGAAAATATATTCATATCAGTGTGAATGGGGACACCCTGATGTGGTGTAATGGTTAGCAATCTTTTCTCACTAGAACAATTATGAGTAGTAAGTTTGATCCTCACTGGGTGCCCCATATTTTTGTCATTGTGCCACATCTAACCTTCACTTAGAAAATCGCTATATCAGTGTGAATGAAATATGTTATATAGTAATAAAGTGTCACTGCCGACACTTGAGTTTGAACATAGATAGCCAGTGAGCAAAACACAGGCAATCCCATTATTGTATTAAGTGGACCATAGATGAAATACATAAATGGAATGTAGCATGACATCTAATTGATCTTCATTTCTAGTCTATCCTTTATACTATTTGGATTGTTATTTCTATTCTATCCTCTATTATTATTTGGACCACTATTCTCTACTATCTTCTATACACTATTCTGTATTTGGATCAAAAATTAAATTATATGCTACCATTGCTCATGTTGTAAATGCCATTTATTAGTAACATGCAATATATACATCACATATACAGGGTGTGATGGGTAAATTGTCCCCATTTTATATTTTTAATTTCACACATGCATGTTGTTTATTTTTGATTTTGTCAACTGCACAGTATAGTAGGGTCAGTTGGACACCATCTGTGAAAAAAAGAGCACCATGACACAATACAATCTGCCAAAAATTTGGAAATGGCATACTGTACTGCTTAGCATTTGTACCAGAAGCTACAATACAAACATTTCAGAATGTTTGGTTGTCAATCGGGGAACACTGTAGAGTATTCAGAAAGAGTTATATGAGTCTAATAGTGATTACAAAGGTGTTTAGAGTGATCACTAGTGATGACAATATTATGTCTCCATTCATCTTCCCACAGGGCCTCAGATTCAACATGGAGGCCAAGTGTCTTGAGGAGGTAGTGCTGTCATGAGTCAAGATGGTGACTGTTGAAAGACCCTGTGTCTGGCAATAGGACTCTGCACCATGCAACACAAGCAGAAGAACCCAATCATGGCTGTCAGACAATTTCTGTGACCACATCACCCATTACATCTGGCCACCTGACTGTAAATTCCTTGATTATTATGTGTGGGGCACAGATGAGCGAGAGACTAAGAAAACTGCTTGTAACATCAAAGATAAACTGAAGGCAAGGATTATGACAGCATTCACCAACTTAAGGAGACTGTTCAGAAGAGATGCAGGAGATTCTGAAGTCATCTGGAGGCCGTGGTTGAAGACAATGGCAATTTTATTGAATAAATTTACTCTTTAATATTTCAAGATATTTTTGTATAATTTTGGTAAATATATCTGTTAAAATGAGATGTCAGTGTTATTTTCATTTTATTTACTTTTTTTGTTCAGTTGATGTAAGGTAGGGATGCACAGACAAAATTTAGCCTCATGCAAATTTATAAAAGTGAATAAAAGCTGACTTGAAATATGAAATATGGCAAAAATGACTGACCATGCCTTAGGAGTGTGATGATGCCACGGGCAATGTTGATGAGTGAGTTCAAATGATTGTTAAAGATCAATGATTGATATGGATAGGATGTGAGATTAATAGAGATGAGAGAAGAGATGATATTAAAGGTGCAGGTTGGGGAATGCATATTAACTGATCAGGTTAATCAATGCTGAGGGCAGAGAGAGGAATCAATAAACAAGAGAGATGAAGTTGAAGGAGGAACAGAGGTCAAAAGTTCTACAGGCATTTCTCATATCAGTAATTACAATGGGGAGGTGCAAGGAAGGGTGTAATGAGGAGAAATGAAAGGAAGAAGAGTGAGGAAGACTGAAAAGGGTGTGGAAATGAGAGGATATTGAAAGAGAGAGAGTATGAATAAAGGAAAGGTTAGAGAAAGAAGTGAAAAAAGAGGGGAGAAAAGAAAAAAAAGATAAAGTGAAAAAATACAATAAAGAAAAAAGGAAAAAGATGACATGATATGAAAGGAAAGAGGCAATAGGAGAGAGAGAGTGAGATAAAAGTAAATGGAGGAAAGGAGAAAGAGAGGATATAAAGAGAAGTAACCACATACACACACGTGTATATATATATATATATATATATATAGAAAGAGAGAGAAGAAAAAGAGAAGGCTGTAAAATAAAAACAGGAGGAAAGAAAATGAAAAAGAAATAAAGGCATATAAGAGGAGGAGGAGAGTAGGAAAATCTAAAAGAACAGTGAGAGAAAGAAATGAAGGGTTAAAGGAGGAGGAGAGTAGAAAAAACTAAAGAAACAGAGAGAGAAAGAAATTAAGAGACTAAAGAGAGGGAGAATAGGAAAAGCTAAAAGAACAGTGAAAGAAATGAAAAGAGAAAGAGAAGAGGAAGCAAAAAGGTATAAAAGATGGAATAGAATGAATAACCAGAAAAAGAAAATGGAAAGGATAATGAAATATTAAAGGTTCAAAGAAGAGAGTTTAGAGATGTTTAATAGAATGGAATAATGAGGAATAAAAATGAATGGAGAGTAAATGGTTTTTAGAAAGGAAGAGGAAGAAGACTGAGTGGAGTAAAAGAAAAAAAGAGAACAAAGGAGATAAGTGTAGAGTTTAGGGATGTGCTTGAAATAAATAAATAAAAAATATTAAAGAAAAGTAGGAAGAAGTTAAAGAAAAAAGAAAAGAATAGAGTTGAGAAGAGAGAGAGAGAGAGAGAACAAAGATGGGAAGCCAGCTTTGCAAGAAGAAAAAGAAAGAGAGGAAAATAAAAAGGGATTTAAAGAAAAGAGAAAGAAAAAGAATAAAGACAAAGAAGAGAGTTAACAAAGTAAAATGAAAAAAGAAAGGAAATCAAAGAATGAGAAGGAATGAAAAATGATAGGAAGAAAAAAAAAGGAAACAGAAATGGAATGAAAAAAAATGATTAAGAAAACAAGAGAGGGGTTGGAAAAAAAAACAAAGAAAAAAATGATAGGAATGGTAAAACTGGTAAAGTTGAAGAAAGAAGCAAAGAAGGAAGAATACAGAATATGAAAAAAGAACAAGAAAAGGAAGAATCCAAAAGAATGGTTAAAGAAAAAGAAATTAATTTGTGTGAAGAACAGATAAATATTTACCCCAGTAGAAATGATAATATTCCATAATATTTACAATAAATCACAAAATTTTGCCAAAGTCATAAATCAATCTATTAACAAAATTAAATATTTATGAGTTATAAATACTTCCCAACTGAGTATTTTACACAGAAGTGCCATGTTTGTTTGAATATTCAAATTAGCCACTGGATCAACTGAAGCTAAACTTTATCAAATTTGGTAATTATTTTGATACAATCAGATTCTAGCTTTTCTAAGCTGATGATTCACCATCACTTACACTGTTGAATTAATGACTGAATCAGTTGGATAGAAGAAACTTCAGAAGTTTACAACAAAGCAGTTTTTAAAGGCTACAAGAATGTGTTTTTTTTGTAGTATAAAGAAGGTTACAAGACTATTTTTTTTATAATAGAAAGAATGGTACAGGTTTTATAGTAGAAAGAAGGTTACAAGACTGAAGATTTTATTTATATTAGAAAGAATGGTACAGGTTTTATAGTAGAAAGAAGGTTACAAGACTATTTTTTTTTATAATAGAAAGACTGGTACAGGTTTTATAGTAAAACGGTTACAAGACTATTTTTTTATAATAGAAAACAACATGAAAAACTAGAAAATTTATAATTAACTATAGATATATAGGTCTCCTCACCTTTGCTCAGAAATACAAAAAAACGAAAAGTTATAAAATTCTATAGAATCTGTTCTAGTTTCCTTATTTTTCAAACTCATGCATATATATATGAAAATATACATGAAAATTGCATATTAAACATACCTATCTTGTCCATATTTAGAATAGTATATAATGAAAGTAAGTCATTTCTATAGTCCAAATGAATATTTAACAAAGAGTATAAATCACCAATCAAATATTGCATTTGTTTTTTTTTTTTTTTAATTATTCACCCTTATAATAAATACATTTCAGCATGCTTCACTGCTCTCTTTGTGAAAGGTGAACATCATGAGATCTTCATCTGTAATGTTTGGATACCAGATGTCTTCATTTTCCTTGCCATTATAGACCACAAACATATCTTGTACTTCTTTCTTAAAAAGAATGTTGTTTTCATTGCTATCCAGTAGTAGTAATGTACACTTCTACCTTATGCAGTGTAAAACATTGGCTACTGGAATATATGCTTGTTTATAATGTTCTTTCTCCAAGAATGAGCTTATTTTTTTGCAAGCTTCTGGCATTTTTGTGCAAAGAAGCTCAAGTGTTTCCTTTAAATACTGTCGATAGAATTATGTGGATAATTTTGTCAGGTTTTTCAGATTATTACTTTCTATAGATTGTTTTATTCTTTTTCCATGTTTACAAAATATATGTGGAAATTTCCCTATTGTATCATTAAATATTTGAATTTAACAACTTTAAAAATATTACAATAGCAATCATAAATATGAATGCCAAGTCATTATTTAAAAGTAAGGGGTACAAATGAAAAGATTTCAAATTGTCAAGCTTTTCCATTTCATTGATATGAAACATATAAGAATTTTATTACATCGTCTCTCTTTCCTTTCTTTTAATGAAACCAAACAGCATCTCTGATATGTCTCTTCCATCTTCCCTTGCAATCAAAACAGAATAGTTCATTATTTATGAGGTTTTGGCAGGGTGTAATGTTGGTGCTAAGTAAAGAATAAACTGAATTATAATAAAATTAAAAATTCTGTAACTAATAAGAAATTAATAGACTATATGATTTTCATTCAGTTTTTATTTTATTTTGCTTTTACTACTAAATGTAGCAATTAATATATGTCATAGGTAATACTAGTTTTCCAAGTTGATAGGGTTTGTCTTAAAAATCAGCATTTTTTTGTCTGAATTTTTACTTATGTTTAAAAACTTATCAGTAAGAAGGGCACAGCTACCTAAACTAGAAGTTCTCAACTGGGGTCCATATAAACCCTGGGGGTCCATTTAACATTAGTGGGGGTCCACACAAAAAATATCAGTTGGGGGTCCACTGTAATATTTTAGTGGTCCATAGTTCAATTTCACTTTGGAACTGTTTTTGCATCTGAGAATTGGAATTTCTATAGTAATCTATGCCATATTAAAAAACAACAACACTAAAACTAGGAGAAAATGCGATCAAGTGATTTCGGTCAGTGTCCTTTTTACACTGCTGGATGTTTTGATCGTAAAAGTTGAATACAAACTGAGGAGGATATATAAAGGAAATCCTTTATGAATGAAGGAGTTTGAAAGTGTTTTCAATGTATTTTTCCTCTTATCGCCATGATACATCAATGTTAAAACTAGTCAAAAGATTTAACAGTATAGAACATACAATTGATTTCACTCATGCAAAAGAATCAGTGAATACTTTATCATTTCTCAATGTCATGTTAATCAGCACCCGTGACAATATACAACTAAAGGTCCACCAAAAATCAATGTATAAAAATGACCTTAAACACTTTTACTCTCATCACAATAAGATGAAATCCAGAATCATCATAAATTTCTGCTGTTGTTTTAATCATTTCACACCACGTAAGGTGACAAAAGCGACTAGGATGAGATTAATAAAGAGGACAATAAAAGAATAGAAGACAGATGATGATGATTGACACATTACATTTAAATTTTTAAAGATTGTAATTGATAGGAAAGCAGGAAGCTAAATGAGAATTTCTCAAGTGAGAAGTGCAGGAGAAAAAAATATTAACATAAAACTAAATTACACTTGGCGATTTGAACAATAAAATGAGTCGAGATAGATGCCAGTCTAGTACTCCGCTTAAATTCATGAAATCCAGGTAACATGAAAATATTTCTAGAAGGGGCAAAAGGAAGCACAGTAGGAAAGTGATTGAAGCCAATATGTCAGGTCAGGACCAATTCTATTGTAGATTTATCTTTGGATTTTACCAAGAACCTCTGATTATAGAAGCACCAGACCAGGTATGGCAGCAATCAATGCAATGCAAGGATGAATGGTAAATGTATGACTGCGTAAAATAATTTCTGGTGAGAAAAAATGTCTAGCACAACATAATGAATCAACTTTCCTAGAAGTAGACTTAGCAATCCATTAAATATAATCATTCCAAAGAAAAAATAACTTTACCATCTAAGCACTAGTATATTAATAACAAAGCACAGACACAATTGTACATGTACATATGTTTGCACATTTATATGTGCACATGTGTATATCTATATACATACATGCATGAATGTGTGTGTGCATATGCACAAGCATATAAATACAGGTATATGCACACAAATTCAAACAATAATAAATAAAAATTTAATTATAAATCCAACCTCCTATAATACTTAAGATACCACTAAATCAAATAAGAAAATGAAATAATAGCCAAGTGAAGATTATATATATATTTTTTAAGCGTTTCACCCCAAGCAAGGAGCAAGGGGTTACAGAAGATTTGGAGCAAGATCAGATAGGAGTGATAGAGGAAAGGATGAGGAGAAGGATAGTGGATAGATCAAGGCAACTGGAGATGTCGACTGACATTACATTTGGATAGTTAGAGATTATAGCTCTCAGCGAAACTGGAATAGGGAAGGGAGTTCCACAAGTGAGAGGTGCGAGACATGAAGCTATTGGAGGAGAAGAGATGGCTACATTTAGTAGTTTTGACAGTGAAAGGGTGAGAGTAGGATGTCAGCCTCATAGGGCGCTTGAATTCATGAAGTCTGAGAACCAGTGAATGCAGCTCCTTGGAGCAATTACCATAAAAGTATTTGTAAAAAAGACAGAGAGAGGCGATGGCATGTCTGTGAGAGAGCGACTGTAGACGAGATGCCAGAATAGGGCCAATTATATTGCATATCATTTGAGTATTAATATCAACTATTTATGCAAAAAGCGAAATACAACTTTCCTAAGCCAAAAAAGAAGAAAAGCTAAGAAGTGAGTGTAAAGTGGAAAACAAAAAAAAACGCAAAAAAAAAAAAAATTAAGAAAAGGAAAAATGAACACAACACCATAGATGTGAGCACAAGTTCATGAATATACATCTGCACAGATGGGCACATGGCTGCACATGTGCAAATGCATAGATGTACACAAACAATATGGAAAAAACTTACACTGATTATAAGTGCATAACAAAGAATAAATAAAAAAAATATAAGCAGTCAATTGATGATACGCCCTGAAGAGTGTACAGATGTGCCTGCCTATGAAACCCTGGAATTGGGATGCTGAAGGTAACATCAATCAGCGAAATGATAAACATTTACTTATATTAGTTATATATATATGTATATATATATATATAATTAATATAAGTAAATGTTATACATGTACCCTACAGTTCAAAATTTTAAAGCCACTCCCAGAATTAGCATTGGATGAACTTGACAGAAGATTGAAAAAAAAAAATGAAAAAGAACTCTTAGACTCATTGAAAAAAGAATGGAATCAGTTATCAAACTTATACTTTGAGAAACTTTTGCAATCAATGCCAAAAATTTGTGCCAATGGAGGATATTTTGACGAGAGAAAAATTTAATCATAAAATGCTTTTTTTTTATAATAAATGTCTAATAAAATATCATGTTCCCCTTTTTTTTAACCATGTATAAAATTTTTCTCTTATTTAAAGTACAAAACAACTACTTTTGGGGTCAATTTAAAAATTTACCAGGGAATTCCTCAACCCTTTGAACTGTAGTGTGTGTGTATATATTTTTATTACTTCAAATATTATTTTTAGCAGATGCCCATATTTGAGTAGGCACTGTTCTATTTTAAACAGTATTTTATCTACTGGCCTGCACACTCAAGAAATTTATTAAAAAAAAATGTGCCTTCTGGCAGGATTTGAAACTTTATTCCCTTTGCAGGAGAAACCACCATCTGATCTGTCATGCTTTCACTGCTCAGCTATGTTCAAGTGTGTAAGCCAGTTGATGAAATAAATACTGTTTAAAATAAAAATGAAACATCTATTCAAATATGGGTATCCAGAAAAAATAACATTTGAAGTAAAAAAAATACTAGAATAAAAAATAAAATCTGTTAATTCTTTAATATATATATATATATATATATATATATATATATAAAATAATGGACTCTCGCATTGGTTTTGACGTATGAGGATCTGACAGCTTATTGATTCAGTTATGAAATTTTGTGTGATAATCTTAGTTGGCATTTAAGACCCGCTAGTGATTTACAAAGGAGGCCACATATGGAGCAAGTGTGAGGATTGTGAGATGAGATCACTGTTAGATTGGCTGACCTTTTAGAGCTTGCTCTCGCTTCTTGAAGATGATTCAGACAAGCAGATTGAAAATTGCTGAATCCACTAAAACATGTTGATCTCCATTCTACCTGCTCCAAGGCTAAGCGCTCAACGGTGTTATGTGGTATATTGACTGCTGACAAGTTGCTTTTCAGTTTATCTTCATATTTTAGCCATGGGTGTCCTACATTCCTGTAGCCCTGATCTAACTGGCTGTACATTACGATCTTGGGTATCCTGTCATCAGACATTCTCAAGACATGACCAGTCCACCGTAACTGAGACTGTATGATAAAAGTCTCGATTCCTCCAATATTACACCTGTTAAACAGGTCTACGTTAGATGTCCTATCTTGAAGCTTAACACCACAGATTGCACACAGAATATATTTTCTTTCTTATTATTGTAAAGGTTATTTTTAGTGAATCCATGTTTCAGTTATATTTCTGATTCTTTTAATTTTTTTAAACAGAGAAATTAATAACAATTTGATCGCGGACGCCTACTAAAGATAAATGTGCCTCTTGACTGGAATTAAACCTGCATCTTTCTTTTTCATGAGGGGAAACCATTCCTATAGCAGAAGCATGTTGTTACCAATTTGGTCACAGGAGACTGTCTTGATAAATAAAAGTTACCTATTTAAGGGATAACATATATATATATATATATACATACATGTATGTGCATGTGTGTGCATGTGTTTGTGTGTGTGTAATGCATTAATTCTTATATAATCTCATATTCTTGCCCATATTTATGAGTTTGCAACTTTGTAAATTTAATTTTATGTACCATGTTCCTTAATGATGTGGGTAATCGTGGCTATGAACATGTGTATCTTTTAGCTCTAAGCAATATTTGACACTTTGGCGTCCCTTTTTGTCTCTGCTCTTTGTCATTTCTTTTTATCTGATTTAATGTACCCCAAGAGTGTTAAATTCTCCACATCCTCCCTCCTCATTATATGTCCCAGAAATTTAAAGTGTTTCATTCTGATTTTAAGTATGATTATCCTTCTAGTTCTCATTTTCCTCAAAACTTCCTCACTGATCACATGTTTGGTCTAAAGTATTCTCAGCATCTCTCTGTAGAACCACACCTTTGTTTGTTCAAGTCTCTTCATCATCTCTTTTTTTGTTTTCAATGAAATTTTCTTATCTCAATACTTTTTTAAATTTCTGGAAGGCATTTCTTTGAAATTCCAATGCATATCATGTTGAAAGACAGGTTTTTACCTGATCACTGAAGTTAAGCAATGCTGAGCCTGGTCAGAGCTAGATGGGTAACTACTTGGGAATACTAGGTGCACTGTAAGCTTGGATGTACAGCTGGTTTAATTAATAACAGCATGCAATGAGAAGTTGGAGAGTCGATTTCGAATTTCATTTGGCTTCATTGCATCCACTTATGCACAAATACTCTTAGAAATGGTATGTATCTAACTTCCCCCATCTATGGCTTAAATAGAATGAGTTGTATCTGAAAATCATTATTCTCACTAAAAAACTGTTAATACAATATTTACTCCCAAAAAAGAATTATTCTTACAATCAAAAAATATTTTTTAGCTTTAAATAACCTACAAAAGGTTGATAAGCTGTAAAAAAATCAATCAATAAAAAGCTATTTTAATGCACCTTCAGATTTCCATATCTCATTTTCCCGTCATCTGTTACTATACTAAAAATATGCATTAGTTCCGAATAATCTCCGCTATCTATGCCATATGTTATGATTCTTTGTAATTCTGTCAATACCAGATTTAAAAATAAGCTAGTTTGCCTACAGAAAATAAAATCTTGTCGAAAATGACAGGTGGTAATATTTGGATATCTGCATAAATATCTATATGTGTGTGGTATCGTTTTTTCTCTGAAATTAACATCTCTGTATTTATTTTGGTCAAAGTTAAAAAAAAACAAATTTTTCACACAGATTTTAAGAATTTTGAATTATCGCATCAGATCGGCTCTTAAAATTTAAAAAAAAATTGCTTGAGGGTAAAAATGATCTTTCATTGAGCACACAGTAAAAGCTGCCAATTTTATAGCTGCCTTAAAATATTAAAAACGTGCTGTTTACTTTTTGGCACTGAACGATGCATTTAAATATTTGTTGGCCATTCAAATGGGTAAATAATTAGGATTTCTAGTCAAATGGTTTAAAATGTGATTCCAGATATTCATTGGAAATATAATCGGCAATGATTATGGTTTGTTCCAATGCATCTATGAATTATTATTGGCAGATGAATTGGTGCAACATGATGGTTATGCATGGAATACTATTCTGGCACAGCTAGATTTTTCAAGCATGTAAAGAGCCAAAAGAATTAAGTATTAAAAGAACAATACATATGTAAACATCCAAGTCCTAATGGCCTCATTACAGACATACAGAAATAAAAATTTAGACATAATTATATGAAATGTATGTTTTAAATTACTTATTCTTTAAATCATGTTTCCTCAAGCAAGGCAATAAAGCCACTAAGACATAAGGAGTTACTGAGTGTGAAAGAAGAAAAAGATTATTAAGGAACGAGAACATTAAAAGAAGGGGAATCAAGAAAACAAAACAAAAAAAGAATACTATGTCTAATGGGCTCAGTAATATAAGAAATTAATAATAGAATTTTATGTTAAACCCAGATAATAATATGAGAAATAGTTTTGGAGACGCAGAAAGAAAACAAAATAATTTAATAGTTTTGGAACCAAAAGAAGAAAATAAATTTATTTCGAAGCTTAATAGTAATGAGAAATAACCTCAAAGAATAATTTTTCATACCATATTTTGCTTCTTAGTAAATCTGGTCATCTTGTGAAATGGCTCTTTAAAGTTATTGATGTTTCATTTCAAATTAGACCTCTCTTTGAGATGGAATACCAAGTAGACAAGAATAAGCATGTTTGACATCTTCTCTTTGATTTTAATCAGTGTCACAAAGCTTCCAAAGTTGCTCAAGATACTCAAAACATCTGTGTTATGTATGGAAAGGGAGTCAAGAAAGCAAAACAAAAAAAGGAATACTATGTCTAATGGGGTCAGTAAGAACTGGTCTTGGAGCCAAAATTAGAAATTAAGGATAGAAATTTATCTTAAACACAGATAATAATATGAGAAATAGTTTTGGAGTCAGAGAAAGAAAACAAGATAATTTTTTATCTAACCAGCATAGTAATATGAGAAATAGTTTTGGAACCAAAGTTAAAGACAATAGAAGAAAATAAATTTATTTCTAAGCTGAATAGGAATATGAGAAAGGATTTTGGAACCTAAGTTAAAAATAAAATTTTATGTATAATCAGCTTAATAATATGAGAAAGAGATTTTAGAGTGAAATTTAGAAACAAAAGAAAAGAAAATTATGTCTAACCTGCATTATTATATACGTAATAGTTTTGGAGCCAAAGTTAGAAACAAAACAAAACAAAACAAAAAAGGAAATTTATGTTTAACTGGCATAGTAAAATTAGGTTGTTACATTCTTTTTTTCTGAATGATCTGCAAATAATCTCAAAGAATAATCTTTCATACCATATTTTGCTTCTTAGTAAATCTGGTCATCTTGTGAAATATCTTTCTAATGTTATTGACATTTCTTTTCAGATTAGACTCCCTCTTTTAGATGGAATGCCAAGTAGACAAGAATGATCATGTTTGACATTTTGCTTTTAAGCAAGGTCAAAAAGCTGTCAAAGTTGCTCAAGTTACTCAAAACATCTGTGTTATGTATGGAAATGAAATGCTTCAAAACAAGCAAATGGTCAATGCTATGCTGCATGTTGAACAAATGAACAGGCTCAAAAAAGCAATCCAATTGAAAAGAGCTGACCGGTGATGCAGTGTTTATATTCAAAATGGCAATGCTCACCCCCACATCACTAACATAACCAAGCTTGCAATTAAAAAGTCCACACTCCTCTGTGACTCCTGCTCATGTCTATTCAGAGGTAGACATGCCCTTCACAGCCATCTCTGTCACCACCACCAGGAATACTATTTGGCTGCCAACAAAGATATATATATATATATATATATATATATATGGCAAAACCATTGTCATAGTGTCAACCAGCAGAAACTCATCAAAAGACTTAACATAGTTTATATATATATATATATATATATATATATTATTTTTTAAGCAGAAATTCTTTGTTTAAACTAAGTTTTAAATTAAGTTTTACAATCTGTTATGGTGACCTATTCTACATTAGAATGAACTCTTCCTCCTTCATAAATACTAATCTGTGAGACTTCCTAAGGGGGCAGTCGGGATGCAGTATAACTGAACAGTTTGGATGGATACTTCTATTTGCTGATTAATAACACTCTTATTTTGTATATATGTTCTGTTATTTCAATACACTTGTTCAACCTGTGTCTTTCTTTCTGGCCTCTAACAGGCCACAACACACTCTAAAAATATTTTGGGCTTTAAATAACCTCAAAAGGGTTGATAAGCTGTAGAAAATGAATGAATCAATCAAGCATGTTTGGCATAAACCGTTTGCCTTTAAAAGTAGGTTTTTAATAGATTCTTACATATATTAAAACATTTTTTCTGATGTTCTGCGAATGATCTCAAAGAATAATCTTCCATAGCATTTTTTGCTTCTTAATAACTCTGGTCATCCTGTGAAACTATTGTCTAACATTATTGAAATTTTATTTCAGATTAGACAGCCCTTTGAGATGGAATGTTCGGCATCTTCAGATATTTGCTTTTAAAAAGGTTCACAAAGCTATCAAATCTGCACAACACATTTGTACTGTTTATGGATATGAAATATTTCAAAACAACCAAATAGTCAATGCTGAGCAGTATGACAAACAAATGAACAGAAGCTGAAAGATGTTATTTAGCTGAAAAGACCTGACTAGTGATACAGTGCAATTATTTAACATGACACTAACATAAGATTAAAGAGCTTGGTTGGGAAGTTCTGCCACAGTCACTTTCTAAAAATTTGAGGGGTGTTTCATTCAACAATGATATGGAGCTTAAAACGTGACTTGATGAAGTTTTCAAGTCAAGACCTAGTGATTTCTATTGTCAAGGCATTAAACAGTGGATCATTGGCAGGAGCTCATAAACAAGGAATGGGAATATATTGTTGAATGATTCCTCAGAACTATTAATAAATAATAAGTATTAAAATAAATTATAAAAAAAAAAATGAATGAATTCATGTAGCAACTTCACCTTTTGAGCCCTGTGTTTCTGAACAAATTTAACCCTTCTGTCTGAGCTCCTGAATCAAAATTCACAAATAACTGGTATGTAATGTTTCACACTAGATATAAAAATAAATACAAGTGTTTACCCACCATTCAACCAGTGACTGGGTATTGTCATTTTTCTCTACCACTGTTCAACCAGTGACTGGGCATTATGTAATTTTTATCCACCACCGGTAAAGCGGTAGTCAGGGCTCAAAGGGTTAATATAAGAAATTGTTATGGAGTGAAAGTCAGATGACAAAAAGTACTAAAGAAAATGTAGTTTTTAAAGCACAATTTATTTATTTTTTTTAATTAGATTACCTCAAGGCAGTAAAGCCACTAAGATACAAATGGTTACTGGGTGTGAAAGAACTGGAAAGCAGAAAGATTACTAAGGAGCAATAGTAATGCAAGAGTAAGCAGGAAGACAGTAGATAATGATTGACATTACATTTAAATTTTTAAAGATCAAAGTTCCCTGAAGCCAGATGTAAGTTTCACAAATGAGAAGAGTGAAGAAAGAAAGTGTTAGCATTGAACTTACAGTTAAATTTAGTTAATTTAACGGTAAGTTGATGAGACCTTGTTGTCAATCTAGTACTTTGCTTAAATTAATAAAGTCTAGATACCAGAGTGAAAAGCTCATCCAAACAATTGTCATGTAAGTGTATATATATATATATATATAAGCCCAGGGAAGTAACATTATAGTGGTGAGAATGTGGCTGAAGCCGAGATGCCAGGTCAGGACCAATAATACTGCTGATTCTTCTTTGGATTTTAGCAAGAATCTCTAAATATACAGCAGGAGCACTGGACCATATGTATTAGCAGCATTGAAAGCATGGATGAATGGTAGACTTGTAGATATGTAAGATAGATTCTAGAGAAAAAAATTGTCTAGCATAACACAACGAACCAAATTTCCTAGCAGTTGACCTTGCAATGGATTCAATATACACTTTCCACTTCATGTCAGCAGAGAATGTTAACCCAAGAAGACATAATGAATCACTCTTCTGGAGGTTAACATCAGCCATGCTGATGGAAGGCAGAAAGGAGTCTCTCAGATGATTAATAGAGAGCAGTTTTGTTTTGGAGGCATTAAAATTAACAAGCCATCCTTTGCCCCGGTTAACAACTGACTTGTAGGTTGTTTTTAACATCAGCTGCTGATTTGACCTTATTGAATTGATCAGATTTAGTATCAAGACAGGAGTAAATGGTTGTTATCTGCACAGATACTAGCGGTGGCGTAACTGTGGTTCATGAGCTACTTGTGGCTCTTTGACCTTTAACATGCAACCAGTGGAAATATTTTGGCTGATCTCCCTTTTTCATCACAGTTAATATAAAAGGTAAATCCTCATAGTACATTACCATATTAAATACACTCAATATATTTAAAACAATCATCAGTCAAGATTTTGAAAACATTTGGTATATACATATGTGTACTTTGTGATTACTGAAAACAATAAAAATTAACAGTTTAAAAACTGCATACATGAATAAATAATATTACATACATGCATTTCTTACTATTTATATAACAATTTTGTAATAAAATGTGTAAGTAACAAAAACCTATGTATAAATTTTGTTCATGTGTTTCTGCTCTGAAGCATTTGAACTTTATCATATGTGGCTCTTACATTAAGCAAGACTGGCTAGCCCTGATATATACTATTGTATAAATAACCATATTGTGACACTATTGGAAAGGCGATAGTAAATTGAAAAACACTAAATTCCAACAGACTGAAGATATACCAATGACCAGATGAAGGAAAATGAAAGAAAAAGATATTTGTTTTTAATTCAGAAAAAAACTAGAAGACTGAAAAACACTAAATTCTGATAGACTGAAGATATACCGATGATCAGATGAGGGAAAAATCAAAGAAAAGGATATTTGTTTTTTATTGAAAAAAAAAAAAAAACTAGAAGAAGGTAATTAAATTTCTCGTTCACTGGAAAGGTAAAACAAAGAGACGATCTGGTTTTGACTAGAACTAAATGATGAACTATTTTGGAGGACCAATAACCTCCCAAAAAGAAATAGATAATATTTTTATGATCATTGTGAGCAAAGTGGAAGAAACAGACCTCTGGCTGTGAGTTCAGCTGATAGATGAGTATTGACTTTTAGAAGCAGAAAAGTTTCCAGTAGGAGATAGATAAAAGAATGACATTTAAAATTTTTGTTGTTCGAAATACGATAAAACTTCCCAAAATCAAGGGATTGTTCCCTTTTTGACTCTTGTTGACCAAAGGGTTGATGATGGGATAAGAATAATCGATTCCAGATACAGAAAAGACCAAAACACCAAAAGCATATGATAGAATTTTGAATGATAATTAAAATTTGGCCAATGGACTAGACCACGCCTAGCCCTTAGGAGACAGGTTTGGTCAAGTGACCAAGGAGGGGAGAGCTCGGGTGAAATTGCAGGGAAGGTGGAGGACTGTCCATGCCCCTCGGGCAGTGATGGTGAGAGGCACTTACACAAAGTAGGAAGGCGACAGGTTTGATCACGTGATCAGAAGGAGGAGAAGGCCCAGGTAGAATTCCAAGGAGGGAGGAGGAACTCCCCCATATTTGGTCATTTGCAGGGAGAGCCCTGATTGGTTGTTTGGAAGTGCTGGCATACACAGAGCATATCATGCCTCACCCCAGCCCTTGCACATTGGTTCATAAAACAAAACTCTACAGTAGAGAGAAAAAGCAGAGACACTGCGGACAGACTATATCAGAGAGACCAATGCTTCACCTGATCTCATGTGATTTGCCGCCCTGAAGAAAAAGCCTCTGACTTAATGCCTTGATCCAGAAGTCACATTTTAAAGAATTCTAACAACAGTGTCACAACGTTCAGGAAGGGACGAGAGTTATTGCATGGACAATATAGTCTTGCTTAAGCTATCAATAACTGTAGCATCAACTTTGTATCAAGTAACTGTATATAAATATTATTTTGATTCTATCCAATTTATTTTTTTGTGTGAATTTACTCTGATCGGACTGAACCAAACCAAGTCATTGATTCCAGTCGACTATTCAGACCAAGTCAGTCTTGTGATTAATTAATCACAACATGGGGTGAGACAAGACTTGGGTTGAAACGATCAACTCTAGGATCAATCGAGGAGTTCAAACTTGAATATGGAACAGCCAGGGTAATCATCATACTATTACTCACAGTTGACCCTCTATCATTTTATTTTTCTTATTAATTTCATAATCATCCTTAAGGTAAGGAAGTAATATTCAATAATTAACTTTTACTGGAGACATTTTTGAAGATGATCATCTGTATTGCATTTTGGAATATCTTTGGTAGTTGATGTAGTCTGCATTTGAAGAAGGCTGAAGAAAATATTGGCTGAAATGTTGTGATACAACAAAAATAAGGATACAAATAAAAAATGATAAAATAGAAGCCAGTATGAAGAGAGGTACACTGAGTGGGGATAAGAAATGATACCAGAATGGAAGCAACTTCTAAGAATGACAAGGAATTGATTTTTCATTTATGAGAACAACACGATGGTGTGACTGTTAACAAAATGCAATTCCCAGATTTGTTCCTATTGATTATCAAAACTGTGTCTTGAATTGTCAGTGTTGGGTTTTTGTGGAGGATCTGTGATTTGGAACAGTCTGGTTTTGTGGGTGGGTGGCAATTGGAAGAGTAATACATTTTTTAAGGAAATAAAGAAGCTAATAAGAGAGAGAGATGATTAAAAACATAGGAGAGAAATCTCTATCCTACACAGTAATATGAAACATTTCGTGAACGACAAAGAGAAGAGTTTTAAGAACAAAAAGCGACACAAAAAAAAAGTCATATAGAAATGGAAAGTTCTAGAAAAATAAAGAGAACTGAACAACTAAAAAGCAGTGGGAGAGTCAAGGGAGAAAGATGAAAGAGAAAGAGGAGGTCAGAATGAAGACATTATTATATTGAAAAGGAGATTGTGACAATGTGAGAGTGTGAACAGAAAACAAGAGAAAATAATGATATAATAAAGTTGGTGAAAAAGGAAGAGGAAAAAAAAAAAGAAAGAGTGTAAATTATGTATGGGAGAGTGAGAAAAAAAGATACTGAGATTCACAATTAAACCAAAAATTTAAATGTCATTTAACAAAAAATTTGCATTTATTTAAATGTCAATAACAATTATAGTATTAAAATGGTTTCCTTTCTTATTAATAAAAAAATAAATCACTTTATATATATATATATATATATATATATATAGATATATAGATAGATAACCATTGTTGGTTCTCATGAGTTGAGATGTATACACATTGAAACAACAATGCATCTTTGTAGTAAGTTTTTTTATCTGTGTGTAAAAATTATAATAAATAATTATTGCTCAACTCTTGGTATTGAGCCTTCTTTTGGACTAATGCTGTGAACATGATAATTTATATTATTTTCATTCTCATTACATTTGTATATATATATATAGGTATAAATCCGTGGGTAAACAATATATATATATATATAGAGAGAGAGAGAGAGAGAGAGAGGGAGAGAGAGAGAGAGATAGATAAAAATCCACGGGTAAACAATCCAAGTGAATCTTAATAATAAAAATATTAAAACTGATCCACAAAGAAAGCTCAATATATTTATTAAAAAGCATTTATAGATGATTTACATTTAATAAAACTCAATGCCTTACCGAGATCTTTAAGATCTTAAAAAATTTTGTGTTGAAAAACATTGGTAAGGAATTTTTCCTTAGGAGGTGAAATTACTATCCATATGGGGTTTTGAGTTTCATTAAATGTAAATTATATATATATATATATATTGCAAAAAATGATACCACCAACTAAAAATTTGTCTAATGCTTTTAGGCCAGAAAATGCATATGTGAGTTTCACATGCTTACAGTCTGGGGAATACCTGAATGGATGCTTCCTCAATTTCTACAATCTTAACCTTTTCATGGCTAGAGTCAACAGTTATCTATCCTAAATATCCTCCTTGTACACCCTTACATCAACTTGTAACACTTTACCTTAAGGAGAAATGTAAAGCAAAATATTTGAGGGTAAGAGAGAAAAAAGACAAGAATGGGCATTTGAAGATTAAAAATGACATATAGAGAGGAACAAAGTTTGAGTAACAGGGAGAGAGAAAGGGGGAGGAGAGAGAGAAGAGCTAAGAGAATGATGGAAATGAAAGAGAAATAGAAAAACTTTTTAGAAGAAGTGAAAGAGATCTGAGAAAGAAGAATTAGAGAGATAAAAAAAAGCTGACAAGAATGAAAAGTGAAAGAAAAAAGAAAGGAAGGAAAATAGACAAATTAGTAGAAAATATAGAGAATAAAAATGTAATTAAGATAAAGTGAAGAGAAAGGAACAAAGATATAGAGAGAAAAAAAATATGTAAAGATAGAAGGAGGAGGAGGAAGAAGAGGTAGAGAGGATGAAGAAAAAGATGTAGAAAGGAAGAAGATAAAAGAAAAGAACAAAGAGATAGCAAGAAAGAATAGGTATAGAGAGGATAGCAAAAAAAAAAGGAGAGAAAGAAGAGAAGGAAATGGAGAGAAGAGAACAAAGATGTAGAGAGATAAAAAGAGATTAAAAAAGCAGCAGAAACATGCACTTATCATGTTAGGTAGTTGGAGACAAAATCAGTAACAAAAAATATGATTTGGGTTTTATGTAACAATGTTAATTATAGGATGGTAATTTAAACCTAAACAGAACAAAAAAAGTCATATCTTTTCAGGTTTTTCTTTTTTTAAGATATTCAATTTTCTTATCAGTTATCCACATTTTTTAACATTCAACATTTTCGAATACAAAAATCAAGAAAGAGAAAATATCCCAGCACTAAAAAGAATAATTTCAAGCTGTGTATTTGAATGACATGTCTTGATTCTAAGTCAATACCTGAATCTGTGAACTATATCCTAATACAGACATCAATATTAGCACATAAAGAAATTGAATCTGACTCAAGTGTTACTTTTACCATTTTTATGTTCATCCTGTTATTTGTTATTGGTACAGCTTCATAAAAATTAAAACATTTGCTTGGTGTAAGGGAATTATAGAAGAGAATCAAACCAACATGAAGAAAAGACTTCGATTAAGCTGTGTCTTCTGTATACACGAGTTGTATCTACCTGAATAATTGGCTGTTTAGAGAAGGCAATCTCTCAAAATAGACAGGAACACTGCTAAGTTTTCATGGCTGTTGTGGATCGTAAATGTCTGATGATGAGAGTAGTGGTTACTAGTTGACATCTCTAGATATATTGTTGTTGTTGTTGATATAGATATCCTACTGGTTATGAGATATGGTTTTGGAAATTGGAAAAATTTTTTTTAATCCTTTCACCCAAGCGAGGTGGTAATGCCACTAGGGTGCATGGGTTTAAAGGTAGTGAAAGAGAAGTCTTTAATGAGAAGACAGGGTTCAGGAAGACAGAAGATCGCGGTTGATGTTACATTTAAAATTTTTTGAAGATCATAGGCAGGAGGAAAGCAAGAAATCAGAAGGAAGTTCCACAGGTGAGAAGTGTGAGAAAAGAAACTGTTAGAATAGAAAAAAGAAATGGTCGCATGAAATGAAGACAACAGTCTGAATATAAATATTGTAAATAATGATAACTCCATATCCCCAAAATTATCTTTTCCTGATTATAAGAATTCTTCTGTTGCCATTTTTTCATGTATTATTAGTAGGAGTGTTAATTCTGAGCCACTTGAATTCCTGCATTGCCCAATACATGACAGTTCGAAATTAACACTCATACTAGAACATGTCTCACACAGTCAAAACATGAAAACAATCTATAAACACCAAAGCAATCCCTCCCCCCACGGAAAATGGCTAAAAAGTGGCTAAAAGCGCTTGGGACAATGGACGATATGAACAGTTTTGTACAGTTTTTGTCACTCCCATCAATTGGAAAAATGTAAGAACGCTGGACAAACTAAATAAAAAATATATATACAGATATAGAAAAGTGGAAATTGAAGTCGTTACCCAGCAACAACAGTCTGTTTCATTATTCAGACTATTGTCCTCATCTTTGTCGCCATATTTATTACAACGTTTTGGCTGTTGTACACTCTGGCCTTCTTCAGATAGTTGGAATGTTGAACTGAACCCTTTATTTCGCTCACTAGGATAGATTGTTCTAGTTCCACGTGCTATGTTAAATGGATGTCAGTTGTCAGTTATCTCCTGTTAATTCCCCTCCCCAAATTCTCCACTGCCTTAACCGGGTATTGAACTCACACTCTTTGGGTCCTGTCACTGGATCTAACTAACGGCTTTATCCATACCATGTCATACACAGATGACCTCAAGGACACATGGCACAGTGGATAAAGGTTAGATCCAGTGACAGGACCCAAAGAGTTTGAGTTCAATACCCGGCTAAGGCAATGGAGATCTTTCAGAGAGAAAATTAACAGGAGATAACTGACAACTGACATGGCATGTGGAACTAGAACAGTCTATCCCAGTGAGCGAAATAAAGGGTTCAGTTCGACATTCCAACCACCTGAAGAAGCATACAATGGCTGAAATATTGTAATAAATATGGAGACAAAGATGAGGACAATAGTTTGAATAATGTAAATAGTGTACATGATATCTCATCTTGGAAATATAGACAGAGTCTGTTTCATGCTTAAATTTCATGCAATCTTCTGGCAATCAAGCATTTAAGCATGGAACAAATTGTTGCTGTTGACCTCAATGTCCACTTTTATATTTATATTTGCATGCACTCTATCCCATAAATATAGCATACCTCAAAACTATATTTTTATTATATATATATTACATACACATATTATATAAGAAAAAAATATTGTTTAGTCATATTAATAATGCTATCTTGTGATATAAAGTATAGATAGTTATATTTGTGAACACTTTTTTTTGGATAGTGGCAATTGCCTCAAATTTAGTCTAAGATAAACATGCTGACTGAAATTGTCTCGGACAAACAGAGAAAAACCCCAGATATGATAAAATAATAAATATACTTACACAACATTAAAAAGTACTCCTAAAGAAGCAGTTAGAAGCATTTCGTCTGGATGGACATTTTTGTAATTCTCTGTAATAATACGTTGACTGGCAATATAGCAGAGAATTCCTGATACCAACCAAATCAATAAAACACTGACCACAGCACCAAGAACCTCTGGAATAAAAACAAATAAAAAAATAATAATTAGAATGAAAACATAAAAATATATATAATTTTTTTTACAATATTTATCATTTTTTTTAAATGTTGATGATGAGATAGCTGTTTCCAGAGAGGAAAATTTAGCATTCATTGTCTGAACAGTCAACATTACTATCGGTTGAGATTTACAAAATCTTTCTCTTAAATCAGTTTCTCAGTTCCACTGTTACTGCACTTTTCAGTATTAATAGGAATTTCCTTCCTAACCTTTTGTTTAAGATAGTGTGGAATGTCAATATCTTGAGTATATCATTATTTCCCCCTTCTGTTAAATGTCCATCTTAGTTGTTGTCAGTGCTGGAAGTCTTCAAGTGATGTAATTTTGTTATCTGATGAAGTTCTTTGTTTAAGATACTGAATGATTGTTCTATAAGTTCTGTAACTACAAGGGAATACAATGTGCTGTAAGTTTGGATGTGTGGGTGGTGTAATTGATAATGGCTCAGAATTGTTAATCAAAGAGCCAAGTTCCAATTGGGCTCATTATATTCACTTACACTTAGGAATCCACCTCTTCTCCCCCAGCTATGGGTTAATTAGTAAGACTTGTATTGTTAAACCATTATTATCTAAAAAAATCTTATAATCTAAAAATATTTTCTGGTTTTAAATAAACTGCAAAGAATTGATAAGCCATAAAAATGAATAGATCAATATAAAATCTGATAAAAGATAGTCCTCTTAAAGACCTACAGGTTTCATTTTCTTAAAGTCACTTTTAATAATTGATCTAAGAAAAACAGTTATATCTAGCTGATAGTTTAGATATTTCTGAATGAGTTGGAGGTCATGTATGATTTCAACATGAGTGTCTATATCTAACAAGGCTACTTAAGATAAATATTTTGGTTCTATAGCATCTGGCAGTATTGTGTGAAACTACAACTAATACAACCTATTCAGTGTTCACTTTTCTTATCTCCTATATTAAAACTGTTATATATGATCCATGAAGGGAGATATTTAAAGTGTTTAGTATTTATTAATTTCACATTCTGAATTAACAAATAATAATAGCATTGATAACAAGCTCTGTTGTATACGAGATACTTACATTTCAATAAACATTACAAAGATGTGCTGGAGTGTATCATAAGTGATGTTTATACTGGGTTTATTGATAATTTCAGGCATCATATAATCTCACCAAGCTGACCTTGTCATCATCGATCATGCGACAACATGTATCTCAGCAGCAAATTACACTTAACCTTTGTTGCATTGTGTTAAATTAACTATAGCTATTATTCTGGTAAACTTCAATCTCTGATCAGAATGCCAGCCAATAGGAAACATTCCTTCCCATTTGTCTTGTCTATAATACAATACTGCACCCATTTAATTTTCTTGGTGCTTCTGTTATCAGAAAAGACTCGGAGGACACTATCGGTGCACTATGTAGACAGCTTTGTTTGATATAAACTCTTATATCTTTAGTAGGATTCCTGAAATATATGGGATTACCCAACCTTGTCTACCAACAGATTTTGCGTAGCTAGATGACATGGCAATCAGTTGTACAAGTGAAAAGGATACACTCTTGCTTTTGGATTTTGCTCTGGAATGTAGCAACAACATAGGACTCTTCCCATTGGAGGAGACAGCAGTGCACACACATGCACACAGATATACATACATACATACATACATACATACTGAACTATATATAAACATAACATTTTATAATTTTCAAAATTATAAATTTTCAAAATTTTTATAATTTTCATCAACGATTTTCCTGATGTTATCATTTCTCAACTCAGCATCTATGCTGATGGTACAACTACAGGGTGACCAGTAAAAAAAAAAATGACAAATTTATTATCACAATTTTATCTTTCATGAATAACTGACCTTGAATAAATTTCTTGAATATATGAAAGAAATTTATTCAAGGTCAGTTATTCCTGAGAGATAAAACTGTGATTTTGAATAATCCTTTGACTCTCGTGTAATTACTTAAACCTGATTGTTTCTTTTATGATTGATTAATTGCTGCTTGATCTTGTGACTTGTCATTTAAAGGTTATTTGAAGACGACATTCATCTTTCAATTCTGCCCTTCTTGTATGGCTAAACAACTCACTGATTTTGAGTCTCATGTTATACTTTTTAAAGAAGAACATCAGACATGGGGATTGACGAAATAGGCAGAAAATCTTCCAGAATTTTTCAGTCATCACCAGATTTCAATGGTTGTCTCACGTCTTTCTGAATTCACCACTTTTTTTACTGGGCACACTTTATTTACTCTTGTCTTAATGATAATTCTGATCAATTCAATAAAATCAAATTGGCAGCTGATCTAAAAAAAATGACCTACAATCTGTTGTTAACTGGAGCAAGAAATGACTTGTTAATTTTAACATCTCTAGAACTAAACAGCTCTCTATTAATTGTCTTAGAGAACCTTTTATGCATTTTATCAGCATGCTGATGCTAACATTCAGGATAGTGACCACTTGTGCCTTTTGGGGCCAACATTTTCCACCAACATGAAGTGGAAAGATTATATTGAATCAATTACTAGGTCTGCTGCTAGGAAATGTGGCTCACTATGTCGACATAGATTCTGGTAAGAAAAACTGTCTATCTTACATATTTATAAGTCTACCATTCATCCATGCATTGAATATGGCTGCCACATCTAGTCTTGTGCTTCTGACATGCATTGAGAGATTCTGCATTATTATTGGTCCTGACCTGACAACTTGGTTTCAGTCATTTTTTTTTACTGCTGTAGTTAACTGTATTATTTCTATAAATATTTTCATGGTAATTGTTCAGATGAGCTTTTCTCTTTGCTATCTAGACTTTATGAATTTAATCATATTATTTGATTGGCAGCAAGACTTCATCATTTTACAGTTGAAATGTCTAGATTTAATCATATGTTCTATGCAAAAATTATTTTCTGTTGCACTTCACACTTATGGAACTCTCTTCCAGCTTCTTACTTTTCAGTCAACTTTGATTTTGAAAAATTTAAATGCAATGTTTATTGTTATGGCTTCTTAATTCCTGTTTTTTTGGTTTGTTTTGTTTTGTTTTATGGCATATCAACCTCAATAGGTTATTTAATGCCAACAAAATTTTTATTCCTGGTAATTTTATTTTTTTCTAAAACTTTATTGCTGGTAATATTTTTTCTTCAAAAATCTATTTCTGGTAATATTTTTTCAAAAATATATATCTGGTAATATTTTTTTCAAAAAAAATATATAGCTGGTAATATTATTTTTTCAAAAATTTATAGCTGGTAATATTTTTTTTTTTAAAAAAAAATGTATTTTTGGTAATAATTTTTTACAAAATATTTCTGGTATAAAAACCTATTTTTACACTTTTATAGTATTTTTAACTCAGTTTTGCAGTCAAGTATTTGCCCATAGCTTGGACCCTAACAGGTGCTACCACCCCGGGTCAGGGTGGACCTGGTAACACCAGCAATTAAGAGGTAGTTCCACACTTCTCAAAACCTTCTGATCAGAGGCCTTGCTGTTGGATATAGTTTATCGTCTTACCCAGGATGGCCTGTTCTTTTATTGTTCTCTCTCATTAATAATGTTTTCTTTTTCTCATATTCTCCCACACTTGTGGCTTTTTACCTTTTCTTGTGGTGAAATGATTAAGTAGATGTAGAAAGATGATCCTTTAATATCTAAGTTCCTTAAAACCTACGCAAAATATTCAAATCAAAGACAAGCATAGAGAATTGCAAAAGTACATTTTGATTCACTTCAGTCACAGAAGTATTTGTACTAGCCCAGATTTTTTATAAGTGTTGATGTGAGTTCAAGAATGTTATGGTCATTCATAGAGCTTTGAATGAATGAAATCACCTTATAACAGGGGTTGGCAACCCCTGACCCAAGTCCGGCCATGAAGGATTTTTTGTTTGGCCTGCCAGCTTAATACCTGGACACTAATTATGTAATTAATTTGTGGAGCAAGTTGCAGAAAAAATATCATTTGGAGTTAATTGATTTACAATGCAACAAATTTTTTAAATCAAAATTTAATTCCAAATCCACTGCTGACTTTTACAAGAAATATATTTTGACGGAAAATAGAAAAGCCTATTAAATAACGCAAAAATGATGGTATCATTATTTGGAAGTAAATATGCTTGTAAACAACTTTTTTTTCGAAAATGAAATCTACTAAAAGTCGTTTAAGAACAAGATTAGGTGATGACCACCTGGATGATATTTTGCTGCTGTCATTGACAAACATTTCACCTGAAGTTATCAAACAATAAGCAGAAACAAGTGTCTCATTAAATAATTTGCCATTTCTAACTGTATTTCATTTGCAGTAAAGAATTTGCATTTTTTTTTTTTTATTGTTGATTGTGTTAGTTGTTATCCTGTAGTAAAATAAGGAAACTTGTTTAAATAATATATCATTAACTTTGTTGTTTTTTTTTCTTTAAACTTCCAGACCAAGGCAGCCTTCTGGACAAAGCAATCTGAGGTTGAGACAATTTATTATAATACATTTGATATCATGGCCCTACTCAAAGACAATGCATAGCTTTCTGGACCACACTCTCCAGAAGCTTTCCGACCCTTGCCTTATAATATATACTGGGTGTAACAGTAAAACTGTCATAATCATCTAATTGTCCATCCCATAAAATGTTAAATATCTAAAAACCCACTAAACTAATTGAGTTTCTTTTTTTCAGGTTTTCATATAAGATGTTTAGCCATCTTTACACCATTTGTCATAAAAATCACTGAAAAACCTTTTGAGTTATTCAGCTAGAAAGAGAACAGGTTAAAATCATTTTGTGTCAGCCCTACCGTCTTCTCAAATGAGCAATGGTAAGAGGAAAATGATCATTCAGGCCTTCTATAATGGTACCAACATTCATACTCCAGCTTTCATCTTCAAAATCCATTCAAAAACCATCAAGAGAACAGTGAATAAGTTTTTAAAAAAAGGCAACAGTAGAGAAGAAAACTGTATCATGAGGTTACAAAAGGAAGAGGGATCATCATTTCAACTTAGAGCTAAAGAGATCAATTAGAAAAGATCCAACTCAATTCATAAGACGTTTGTCACATGAGAGAAGAGTTTCAACTATGGCAGTCCAAAGAGCAGTGAAAAAAGACTTGAAAATGAAATCACATGTGAAACGTGTGAGGCGACTTGCTACTCCAGGATGGAAAGTTAGAAGATGAGAGAGGGTGAAGATCATCTTGAATAAGTTGGAAAATATTTGAACTTCATTTCAATTCTTCATGAGCTTCTGATCCTTAACTATGATTAATTAATGATGAACATGTCATTTTTGTTTCATCATGATTCTTCTGTTAAGCTTGGACAATAATTATATATTCCTATTGCTTAAAGTAGAGTTCAATAGTGCTATTAAAAACCTTGGAGAATTCCAGTAAGATATCTTTAATCATTTCTAAGAATAATGGTTCAGAACTTAATCTAACAATTGAACAATTTTGCTGTTACATTTCTTATGCCCTGTGAGTATTAAATTTTCCAAGCCCTCTTTCCTCATTATGTGTCCTGAAAATTTCAGCTTTCATTTTTTGGATTTTAAATTACTATTTTCCTTAAGACTTCCTCATTACCCACATGTTCTCTCCATGTTATTCTTAGCATTCATCAGTAGAATGACATGCCTATCATGGTCTCTTTTCCATTTGTAAAGATACTGTCCAACAGTTGCTGTTATATAAGAGATTAGGTATCATATAACCGTTCAGCACTCTTTTCTTTGGTTTTGATACATTTTCCTGTATCTTAATACTTTGCTTAGTTTTTAGCGTAACAGTATTTATATGTTAACAAGTTGATTTAAATTGAAATAGACAATAATGGCCAGTTTTAAGCTTTAAAAATCTATGGTATACATAGAGAAAGAGAGAGATATTAATTTCTTTTATTGACCATAATGACCAATTAAATCTGTGAGCAAGTCATTGGAGATGTCCTAGCAGTATGTTTGGATTGGAAATATAGAATATGGAGGAATACTGTTCTTTATTTTGCTTCCCTTTGCTGTGTCATTTTGTTTACCCAATACAAGGCAAAAAGAGACACTCAAGGTAGAAGGTTACAGGTTGATGTAAGGGTGTATAGAGAGGGAACAAGAAGTGAGTATATGTAGGATAGATAACTGTTGACTATAGCCATGAAAAGGTTAAGATTGTAGAAATTGAGGAAGCATCCATTCAGGTATTCCCCAGACTGTAAGCATGTGAAACTCGCATATGCATTTTCTGGTCTAAAAGCATTAATGACACATTTTTAGTTGGTGGTATTATTTTTTGCAATATATATATATATATATATATATATATATATATATATATATATATATATATATATATTAAGTTCAGTAGTGATTTATTTTTTATTAATAAGAAAGGAAATCGTTTTAATACCATAACTGTTATTGGCATTTAAATAAATGCAAATTTTATTTTAAATGACATTCGAATTTTCGGTTTAATTGTGAATCTTAGTATCTTTTTTTTTTTTTTTCATAAAATAGTTCTTGTTGTTTGGATAGTTTTTTTATGACTGTTAACCAATAAACGTCTGTAAAAATATATTTTTTGAAATAAGTTTGTCAGCTGCTAAATAGTTACAGGAGGTTGCTCTGAAATTAGTGCCACTTATTTTAAGATGGTGGCCCATAAAATTAGTTATAGATATTGGTAGCACGACAGTATAGACACTGAAAATTCCCACCAAATAACTAATAATTTTTTTTTTTACCGTGTCATAGATGGCAGTTGACAAAATTGTGTTTGACATGAAAGTGCATACAAATTAGAGGTTTATCAGTGAGTTCCTTCTTGGGGAAAAATTTTACACATTAACATTCTTCAACACTTGCTGAACTTTTACGGAGACCAAACAGTGGATATAAACACAGTAAGGTGGTGAGTAATGCATTTTGGCAATGGCTACAGTGTAACAAGCCATATCCTTCAAAAATGCATAGCCAGTGGTGGGGACTATCAGGGAATGTAGAATTTTAGGTAATACTTAAACTGACTGATCTGCTTGTAAAAACAAGGAAACATTGCAGGAATAATTTTTGTAAGTTAACATTTGTTAGACATTCCTTTTTGCCAAAATATAAAAAATAGTGCTTTTTTAGCATTTTAGAAGGTGGGGGTGACTGTTGATAATACAAATTCAGTGCCAAATTGATCTTCATAAAGGCTTATCTGTAATCTGTTTTTTATTTACAAATGTAAAATTTGAAACTGCTTACATCATTGATGACTACATACTATTATGAATTGGGGTTGTGGACATCATCAGTCATATATAGTTATCAATGTGTAGCGGACCATGGGTTTTTTGACACGTTATGATATGAACATGTGTGGAACTCCTGAAATAAAAAGCCCACTACAAAAATATGGCATACTAGAGATGAATCTAACCAAAAGAAAATATAACAGAAAAACAAGAAACCAATATACATGTACAAAGAGGTATATGTACTAAACAATGAAAATGGGTTTACAAAAGGCATAAACATTAACATATCTGCACATGAACATAAATGTTTCAAAGTAGGTTCGTATGTGTTTTTGTTGTTATCAAAGTGTTTCAGCAGATCCATGGCCTTCTTTATGTGCATAATTCCATAAGGAAAAAAGTATCATTCTGTTTGTTTTTTTTGTGGCAGAGAATAAACAGACTGAATCTACCCTATCAAGATTTTAACATGTTTATGTATTCTCCAATACTTTTTGCCATCAAGGTCCTGTTGTAGCATACCTATGGATGATAATGGGTATGACCCCATTCACATAAATACAGTAGTAAATACTGTATGTTAGTCGAGAGTTGGAGATTCATCGCCATCTGTGCTGGTCAAACTCTCTGCCTCCGGGCAGGGAGGATCCCTAGACGAGGCTATGTCAAAGGGCAGAGTCTCGTCTCAGGAAACAACAACCCGACTCTGTTTTATAAGGGGTCTACAAGGAAATTTTGGGCCAAGCCTACAGGCTCGGATACCCCACATTAAATTCAGCCTTGTGCCACATTTGGCCACATGGCATGGTTGGTAGATATCTTGGAGTTGGAGATTCATTGTAGAATTCACTTGACTCACTTCTAGTAGTTGACTACTACTATGCGCCACTAGCGAATCTGTGTCGTTCTTAATTTAAGTATTATCGTTCATTACCAACCTTCATGTGATTATTCTATTCAGTAACCTTCCTTAGGTTACAACAATTATAATATGAAGAAGATTGTAATGAACTGATCTTGGTTTGACTGAATACCACTTGTTTCCTGTGACTGTATTAGTATCTGATTAATATTGTAACACAAAGTCCTATTGATTTGAACTGTAACTCCTGTATCTGCCTTCACATTACTTACATTACTTACATTACTTCACTTTTCAAATTGATTTTTGATATCACTCAGTTGTTAACAATTTATTCACAGTGGCTTTCAGCCAAACAGAAATGGCAGCAGTAGCAATGAGACTGTTTCATTTCATAATCCAACACCAACACAAGTGATTTCATATTTTATACACCAGGTTACTCTACAATCCTTTTCTTTCTAAGCAAAAAAATATACACAGTGTTAAAATCCATAATGGTCTTGTCTCATATATTTATTTGAAAGGTACTCAATATTACTAGTTTTAAAAATAAATTAATAAAATGTAATAAAAACCAGTACATGGTGAAAAATTTCATAAAATGACATTTTACAATATAGCAACATTTTTTGTGCAGCCGTTAAAACAAAATCTCTAGATAATTTGTTTTTAAAAAATTCAAATAATTTTTTTATCTCCCAGTGGATTTGTATTATAGCCAAAACAAATGCACAGCAAATAATATTGAATGTAAAATATGCAAGTAAATGAATAAGGCCATAGTGTAATCAGTGAAACACCTTTGAACTCAAGCGTACACTACCAATTAGTAGGTAATTGAACGTTGTTTCATTTTAGGTTTATCAAGAGTGTTTTTGTTGTAATGGAATAACCAGTCACCCCCATGAATGATTACACTATAGGTATTAAGTACCTATAAAGTTGACTGTCTACAAGAGACTGGGAGGACGAGAGAAGAGAGTGAGTAAGAAGACGTAAGCACGTCCGACCTTCCAATTAGTGGCACTCACTACTAGATTGACCCATGTCTATAACTGTACTGGTTGTGTACAATAAACCTTTCTTCTATTATACACCTGGTGTTAAGTATTTATTCCCTTAGCATGGAATATAACAGTTTCTCATGGTATAATTGGTAGAGCACACTTGCCTCCAAAGAAGTTTTCCTAATGGAAAAATGAAAGCAGGTTAAATTCCTATCAGGAGACACAATTTTTATTACATAGAACTTTTGGGTTTCTCTTGATATTAACCTCACTGTTAAAAAAATAATAGAAATGTTTATTCAAGTGTATATAACGACTAAATATAATATAACAATAATATATTTTTTATTCTGGTTATAATTCTAAATTTTATTACAACATACAAAAACACAAAAATCAAATTAAAGTTTTTCTAATATCAATTTTTCACTTTTGATGTTTTTTTCTTTCAAAATTTCTATCTTTGAGTAAAATAAATTTTATTGATATGTCTCTTTTTTGTCATCCCACAGTGAATTGAGTTTATTCTAGTGTGGATTTCATCAACTCTATAAATATTCAAACTCTGATCAATATCTCCATGACCCGATATCAGTTGAATTTTGATCTGAAATTGATCTATATGATTGATATACACCATTTAATGAAGTGCATTGACAAAATACAAGACTGTACTGAAAAGTAAACATATGTTCTGCATAATGTTTATAGCAAACTGTCAATATTAAATAATTTATTTAATAAAGTAACAATATTATATTAATAATATATATTATTAATATATTAATAATATAAATATTAATATATATATATAAAATCTACATAAATAAAAGTGAATGTCAGTGTGTCACACTTTTTCAACTTTTCACCTAGAGGACGTAGCCCTATACCATTTTGGAATCAAACTGACTCTGTGAGCAAATTAAAAACATTCTGGGCCGGATCTGGATCTGCAATCCTGAAATTTTGGATTCTCAAGTTTTCATTACTGTAATTTTTTCCAGTGATTCTTTGTAACAAATTTTTTAGTATGATAACGATTTTTATAATTTGGAAATAAATTTGGGAATAATTAAAATTAATTGCAAAATCCAGTGAAAGTCACCCATAAAATAAAAATAATTGTTTGTGTGGAAAGTAAGGACCTACATACATCAAATTGTCTTTAAATTAAGTGGCAATAGAAGAATTATCATTGAACTTTTAAAAGGTAAGCTTAAATATTAATGCAATACTTAAAATGCAGTGATAAATTTTGAGATCTTCTGTAGTTTATTGTTGCCCATTGCATATGGCACCAGTATGCCTCACAAAAAGAAATCTCTGCCAACAGAAGACCAGATTGCAATCAAAAGAGCCAAGGCTGCAGCGAGGAAAAGGAAAGTCCTGTGCAAATGAAAACCTAGACCAAATGGCAGCCAGGAGAGCTTTCAATGCTGAGAATCTGCAAAAACTTAGAGACTCTCAAACTCCTGAAAGGTTCAATCATTACCCTCCACAGGAGATAGCTGAAGCTACTATGTAATATACTGATAATATAAATATTAATATATATTAATAATATATAATATAATAATTAATACTGTTATGTATATAATTAATACTGTTAATAATAAATTTATAATATATGTTTATAATAAAAAAATTATCTATTAGATTTGTAGGCTATTTCCATTATTTGGACTATTGTCTTCATCTTTGTCACCATATTTATTTTGGCCATTGTACGCTTCGGTCTTCTTCAGGTGGTTGGAATGCTGAACTGAACCCTTTATTTCACTCACTGGGGTAGACTGTTTAAGTTCCACATGCCATGTTTAATGGATGTCAGTTATCAGTTATCTCCTGTTAATTCCACTCTCTAAGTTCTGCCTTAACCGGGTATTGAACTCACTTTCTTTGGGTCCTGTCACTGGATCTAACTAATGCCTTTATCCACTGTGCCATGTGTCTTTGTTCTGTAATATGTTTCAATTTTTACCAAACTAAAACATGCTTTTAAGCCAACAGAGGAAAGGGTTTCTGTTAACCTTACAACAATATCTTAAATACTTTTATAATGCATTTGTTAATTCTTTAATGAAACAATAACAAAAAATTTTGGTGTTGCAAATATGTTAATATTTGCCATTTCCTTATAAGGAAACATATTGCATTCAGTGAAAGAGCAGCCAGTATTATTTTCAGCTGAAATTTATAAAATCTTTCCATTAAAACAATTTTTCAGGAAAAAAGGTTTTTCAAGTCCAGTAGCTGTTTCCAGGATTGATGATGGTTTCCTTCCTAATCTTTTGTTTGAAGTTACATAGAACATCAACATCTTGATTATGCCATTCTTTTCATTATCAAGTTACATGTGATATCCATTTTAGTTGTTGCTGTTGTTGAAAGTCTACAAGTGATATGGTTTTTGTTATTTGGTACAGTTCTTTGTGATTCTGTAGTGCCAGTCCACAAGGTTCAAAGAAGAGTGGTCTTTGCTAAAACCCACATGCTTCACTCACTCAAAGCCATTATTTTAACCACCAATTTTAGAAAGTAGTTGTATACAGCTGACAGTTTACACATTTCTGAATGGCTTTGAGGCCATGCATAGCATCCATATAAAAGTTTTGATTTGACAAGACTCAAGTTTTCAGATTAATGTTTCAGTTTTGTAGAAATTTGCAGTGACGTGTAAAACTACCTCCAGTGCAGCCAATTCTGTGTTCAATTTTCTTTTCTTTTATATTAAATTTGTTATCATTGATCCATACACTGAAGTATTTGAAGTGTCTGGTATCTACTAATTCCAAATCCTGAATTTTTAGGATGTGTACATGTACATGCCATTACTGTTTTCATTACAATTCCAGAACATATTATCTGTTTTGGAAAGGTTTATCTTGAGTCCTAATTTTTGGAACAGTTAGCAGGGTGATGTTGATTTACAGTTGGAAGACATACCCCCACCCCACAAAAAAATGGTATGGTAAACTGCATCCACATCCTGGGTAAGACGATAAACAATTTGTCCAACAGCAAGGCCTCTGATCAGGAGGTTTTGAGGAGCATGGAACCACTTCTTAATTGCTGGTGTTCCCAGGTCCAACTGGTAGCAACTGTTAGGGTCCCAGCTATGGACAAATAGTTAACCCTACAACCTGACTGAAAACACTATAAAGTATAAAAATAGATTTTAATACCAGAAAAAAATTAGTATCAGCAATAAATATTTGAAAAAAAAAAATATTACCAGAAATAAAAATCTTGTCAGCATTAGATAACCGATTGAGGTTAATATGCCACAAAACAAAACAAACTATACATTTTTTAAAAAAAAAGGAAATTTTGTTGGCATTAAATAACCCATTGTGGTTGATATGCTGTAAAACAAACCAAACCAAACCAAACTAAAAAAAAAAAAACAAAAAAACAAAACAAATCAGAAGAAAGCTAAAAAAAGAACAAGAGTATTTCTGGAATATAATATTTTTAAGACAAGCATTTTTTTTATAATTACCATGCACAATATCAGGACATAAATCATTAACAGTAAGAAATAAAATAATATGTTCACTTATACTTATCCAAAGTTTTAAATTCATTCTTTTAAGGAATTGAGTGTAGGAATCTTATAATCAATTACCTTTGAAAAGTGGATGTCATTGTCATGAAACTCTGGGTCAGGATAAGATAAGTGAACATTTTATTTATTAATATAAAACAATAATATTATATAGTAAAAAAAATAGTACATATTATGTTCTAATCAAAGATAAATTGTGTTTTTGGGAACCAATTGTAATGACCAATGTATCATCTTATGTAGTAAATAAAAAAAGCTATAAACTTATTGTAGCAATTAATACCTGCAATCAGTTTCCTCTGTCTCTCTTGTCTACGACATTTGTAAGCTAATTCAACATGAAGTTTAATCAAAAGTCTGTCATAACAGTTCAGCAGGCAACATAGTAATGAAAAACGGGGTCAGAAATCCAACTTTCACTTTGCGACAGTAGAAATGCACTCTCACTCACCAAGCTCCAAAAATCATTTTGCCCGGTAAGCAAAAAGCAATGGCCTTTATTCACCAAGTGATTTTTCTGACTGGCCACGCCATTCAGGGAGGAAAGCACATTAGCATAATTTCTCTAAAACTTCAAGTAGCAGATTTTTGCTAACTATTCTCTTTAACAGAGACCATGCACAAAACACAAACTCTTTTTCAAAGTAGGTGATTTTCTCTTTTACTAGATCTTAATTGTTCCTTAAATATATCATAACAGGCAATGAAAAATGGGTTCCATATGTCAATGTTCACTGCAAAAGGCAAGAGACTGAGAAGGTTAAATCTCCACAAATGGCTACAAAAACTGAGCTCTATTGAAGAAAAGTAACGTTGTGCATGTGGTGGGATTGTTGGGGTATTATTCATTTAAAGTTCTTTAAATGCAATGAAATACTAAATGCACATTTATATGTCCAGCAACTGAAACATGGCCATAAATGTTTGCTGAATAAGTGCCTTGCACTTGCCAATAGGAAAAATGTTGGTCACCTCTATGAAAATGCAAGTCTACAGACATCATGAATGAAACAGGAAAAAATTTAGGAACTCATTTGTCCTGTTCTACCACAGCACTAATATTCACCTGACCTTGCACTAACTGATCATTATTCTTTGTTGATCACTGCAAAATGCTTTGATGGGAAAACTTTCTCTAATAAAAGTCTGATTAAAGAGTTTCTTAAAACCTTTCTCACAAGAAAACCTGCAGAATTTTGACCAAATGGTATCAAACAGCTGCCTGATAAGTGACAAGAAGTTATTGCAAATAATGGTCAATATAGAATTGAATAAAATGTAATTGTATTTGAGTTTTTAAAGTTGATAAAAACAATAGAAACTATGACTCAACCTAATACAACTTAGCCTTCCAGCAAGGAGAAAACATCACTGAAGCAATGATAATTGACTTCCTTCAACTATTCAACTGGACACCATTCATTTCCTATGAATGTATTCAAATAAATCTGTAACAAAGAAACTTCTGGTTATTTGAATTGTAATGCCAGTATTTAACAATCTGCTACTCGCAATGAATTGAATAAATGAACTTTACACATTGTGTGCTGACAAACTTAACTGTTGACCATTTATGTTAGGTTGAGTTGTCAGAAGTAATTTCTCTTTTTGGGAACCAACTGTAATGATAAATGTTTAATCCTACATGATAGTGGCAGCATACACAGTGGATTAAATAAAAAATGTTGTCTTCCTCCATGACAATGCAAGGCTATATTCAGTGAGAATAACACAGGAAAAAATTTTAGAACTCGATTGGTCTGTTCTACTCCACCTGCTATATTCAAGGCTGACCTTGCACCAACTGATAATTACCTTTTCCAATTGCTGCAAAATGCTTTTAGGGAAAACTCTCTTTAATGAAAGTCTGATTAAAGAGTTTGTTAAAAGCTTTCTCACAAGAAAACCTGCAGAATTTTACCGGAATGGTATTGAAGAGCTGCTTGATAAGTGACAAGAAGTCACCACAAATAATGGTGAATATAGAATTGAATAAAATGTAATTGTACTTTATTTTTTTGAAGAATAAAATTGGTAAAAAAATAAAAATTATGAATGACTCAACTTAAAAGACACCAAAATTTGATGTCTTATTTGTTGGCATGCACTTGATTGATCTGAACTGATTGGGGATAAATTAGTATGTTTAGATACTTGTAAAATCTGTAATAATATCAGGATACAAATAACGATTTCCTGCAGGGACATGGAATGCATTAAAGAAATCAAGCAAGAATTATGCAAGTTACTGACAGGATAATGGTGGTACCTTCCTCTCTAACAGAAAATACAAATCATAGCCTGAATCATGGTTCTATATCATATGGTCTGCCTTTCCTTCAAATCCTAATTTCAATGCTGCTTGTTTTTTATCTAATCTCACCATTGCCTTAGCAGATATCTGGAAAAGTGGCTTGGGACGGAGCATGAAAATTTTAACAATGTAAGTTGCATAGAATTCAGATGATTAAACTATTTAGTTGCTAATTGCTGACTGTAAAATATAGGACAAAACACATAATAGTTAAAAAATAAAAGGCTAAAGGTTTAAAGATATACATGACAGTAATTAGCAACTATTTTCCTCTTTGCTTCTCAAAATTCTTCCACATTTTTATTGATTAGTTGTTATATTTCACTAGTTTCATAAAATGCTTGTTCTAAAATTGGTTTAAATCTTGAGTTTTTTTCATAGTTATAAAAGTGGCTTAAATGTAAGTGTTTTTTTTTCATGGTATTAGCTCATAGAAAATTGCATTGTTTTTCAAAGTATTTTGTTAAATATAGAAATTAATTAAAACTGCAAATCATGACAACTCTTTTTTTCCAGTACAATATATGTTTGACCTCATACCATAATCCAAACATTTAAAACGAAATTTGAAAGGTATTTTAGAAGTGAGTAATTTTAGTATTTTTATTTAGTGTTTTCCCACATATACAAACTTGGATAAAGGCAGGCACTAAGTCATAATAACTTATAAGGAAATAGCTAATAAAGCTGTTTTCTTATAAAGAAACATTTAACATTTACTGAATATCTGGATATTAAAGTCTGGATACACCTGTATACATTTCACTTCAGCATACCCCAAAAAAGAAATCTTAGAGATTACTATCTGGTGAGTGAGGAGCTTATTCCACATGGCCACATCTAATCCATTTAGAGAAATTTTCATTCAATCTCTTACTGCCATGGCATAATTGACAGGGACTCCATGCTGTTGGAATCACTCAGGGAGGCTCTCCATTTAACCTTTCAATTTTGGGCATTAACTCATCTCACAACATATTGAAGTATGTCTCATTACATTACCATCAAAGAAAAAGGGTTCCAATACATGAGTTTTTCACACCCCACAATAATCTGTTGCATTCCTTGCTGTTTGAAAGGATCCAGCCAAAGTAGATTATTTTGTGACCAGTAATAAACATTTTGTCAGTTAACCTCACCATTCACATGAAACATTACTTTGTTGCTGAACGACACACAGTCTTCTGTGAAGAAGTAATGGTTGTGGCCTGTTAGGGGCCAGAAAGAAAGACAAGGAAAGAAGAAGGTAGGTGGAACAAGTGTATTGAAATAACAGAACATATATACAAAATAAGAGTGTTATTAGTCAGCAGATAGAAGTGTCCATCTGAACTATCAGGTTACATTGCGTCCCAACTGCCTCCTTAGGAAGTCTCGCAGGTTAGTATTTATGAAGGAGGAAGAGTTCATTCTAATGTAGATAGGTCGCCATAACAGTAATTTTCATCCAAATTCATCTGCCCAAATATTATGGTTACCCTGTATAAATAGGCAAATAATCTATTTTGTTTTAATATTAAAATCAAACTAATACAACTCTCGAAAGCCACTCAAGGTAGAGGATTACTGTTAAAATGTTTAGTATGAATGAGATATGTGATAAGAATAAAGGAGGATGTGTGAAGAAGTGACGATTATGAGGATAGGGAGGGTAGATAATAATTGACCTTTGATTCAAATAGGCCAAGATTGTAGTGTAGAGGGTATTGTTAAAATGGTTAAGATAAATGGGATGTGTGATGTGAATGAAAGATGGGGTGCTAGGAAGTGAAGTTTATGAGGATGAAGGAACAGAAGACAAGTGACCTTTGACTTAAAGAGGTTAAGATTTTAGGGTAGAGGGGTGCTGTTAAAATGCATATGACAGTTGAAGTGCGGGACATGAATGAAATATATGTATGTGTATATATATATATATATATATATATATATATATATATATATATACGTGGTATTTAGTGGAAAGTGCTCAATATCCATGACAGAGCTAACATATTCAGTTGCATGGATTTTTCCAGATACAGGTCTTACTATTTAATCCATGGCTGGTATTTGTGATGGTATTTGTACAGAAGTTATGGCAACAAACAACTGGAATTTGAACTTAGTTCTCTGATTCCTCATTCTGAACTGTTATCTATTACACCAGCTGCACATCCACAAAAGAGTAGCTAAATAAAAAATGATAAAAAATTTACATAATACAGCTTTTAATACATATAAAAAATGTGTATTAAAAACTGTATTATGTAAATAAAAAGATATATATATATATATATATATATATATATATATATATATATATATATAGAGAGAGAGAGAGAGAGAGAATATGTGGACATAGGAATCAACATTGACTGATGACTGTCAGTTTCATAATTGAATGCAATCTTCAAAACCAGTGCCATTACTTTTTTAGGGGGGCTGTATATAGCGGTCACTGAAGAATTAAGTGAAATCAGGGAAAAGAGTAAACTGGCCTTTCCCAGTTTTTTGTTTTTCTGCAAAACTTAGGTTTATCTGCAGTATTGACATGTGGTAAGAGACAGTTCTTTCCTTCTCCAACTTCTATTAATCCCTTAGCGACCTATATATATATATATATAACTAGAGATGTGATCTGATGAACCAGCAAAAATATTTTCTGGGGAAATAAATTATAGTCATGGAAACTTTAGGTTGTCTACTTCTTAATTATTTAATTAATAACCAATCTTAATTGTTTTATAATCCTTCACGCAGAACTTTTCACTGCCAGTTCAAGAAAGACGTTTGGATCACTAACACAAAAAAAGAGAATGTCTCATATTGAGAATATTTAACATGGAAAAACAAAGAAAAAATTAATTATTTTTAATAATATGTGGAAATCTCCATCCTTTACCTGATGATGGTCATGAGACCAGAAACGCGTGTAGCAAAATTATCGAAAATAAAGCATAATATTATTTTAAAAATTCACATTACAACTAAAAAGGTTTGGAGTTTTTCTCTTCTTTTTAATATATATATATATATATATATATATATATATATATACACCAATTACCTACATAAGTGATAGGAACTATAAGTAATAGTTAAAAATTCCCGTTACTGTTATCATAATGTAGAGGGCAATAGAACAACATATTGAACTATTTGCTTCTGCTTTTCACCTAGATATGAAGACCACCCTGGTGTGAAATTGGTGCAAACTAATTCCACCCTGGTAGGAAGCATTAACCAGTATTAAATGAATGCCTAGAAAGTCATGGAGAATTGGTTGTACTGTGGTTTGACCTCAAATAATTGATTGTATCATGTGGTCTGACACAGAGATAGAAAGAATGTGATACAGAGAAGGCAGAGAGAGAGAGAGAGTGTGTGTGTGTGTATGTCTGTCTGTCTGCGTGTGTGTGGAAGAGAGATACAGAGAAGACACAGAGAGGGGGAGTATGTCTGTGGGAGAGAGAGAGAGAGAAGGAGAACAGGAGTGGAAGAGGAAAAGAATAAGTATTCAACTATGTCTGCTTGTGTGTTTGGAGGTAACAAATTATGACCGAGTAACTAATTCTTAATTGTTTGTCATTGTCAATATTTTTTCTTTTTTTTTTTTACAATTTGTCTCAGGTTCAATCAGTTAAATTTTAGTTCTGTTTGTTAATAATCTAAGTGTTCTCAAAAAATTATTTCTCATAATTAGAGATTGTCATGTAAATTTAATTTTACTTTAGTTACTGTGCAAATTTATCAATTTTTAAAATTTTGAAAAAGCTACAAAAATGAAAAAGTTTTTTTCAGTGTTTACCAAATGTCTAAAACTATTTATGTTGGAAATATATTATTTCTTGCATTTATTTTTTTAAGTCATTTTGTCTTATTTGCATTTTATATTTTTCATGATTTCATTGAGATTTAAATTTTATAATTTATTTTGTAGTTTTCATTTAAATTACTTTCTGCATGTGTATACTGTCTATGGCCATTTGAAACTATTGTAAATTTCTAATAATTGATAATAATTTATTCTTGATAAAATTCAAAGAATCTGCAATGTTATTAGACTTATTCTTTGGATTTTATCAAGAATCTCTAAATACATAACAGAAGCACCAGACCAGGTGTAGCAGTAATATTCAACACATGGATGAATGGTAGACTTATAGATAGATTCTGGTGAGAAAAATTCTCTAGAATAACACTGTACACCAACTTTCCTTGCAGGAGATCTAGCAATTGATTCAATATAATCTTTCTACTTCATATCAGCAGAAAATGTTAACCATAGAAGTCGCAATCAGTCACTCTGCTTGAGGTTAGCATCAGCCATGCTGATGGAAATTTTTTTTTTTTTTTGTAATACCTATCTAATTATAGAGTACATCTTACCACTTGTAGCATCTTAGCATATGAGAAATATGGTATCTGTTTTACATGACAGTTTAGAAATGAAATATTTTCTGAGTTATTTTCATATGTGATTGTTTTCAAACAGCTTTTAAAATGAGAGTGGGGAGGTGTTGATGCGAGATTATATCCCAAAATAGCAGTTCAAATATATTCAACTCTCTTATTTTTTTTCTTTTTCTGCTTGATAGTTCTACAATTGATATGCCATTTCTAAAATATCTTTGAACTTCTATATTCTTTAAGTGAAATAATAGCAAACATTTAAAAAGAAACTAGGAGATGGCAGAAAAAGCTCTGCCAGTGAGGAACTTGGAATTTCAAAAAGCATCAATTTAGAAATTGCCTTGAAGTTTCAGATCAGCCAAAATGTGTTTATCTTCAAAAAATGCCTGATAAGAGTAAGAAACTAATGAGGATAATAGAAGACTATCAATCAAGTGATGGATGAATATGGCTAGTCTAATTTTGTGGTGAATAGGAAAATCACCTATATCAAAAAAGAGTTTGTGTCCTCTGTATGATTCCTTGAAGAAAAATAAATAAATAAATCCTAGATACACTATTTACATTGCTCGGACTATCATCCTCATCTTTGTTGCTATATTTATCACAACATTTCGGCCGTTGTATGCTCTGGCCTTCTTCAGGTGGTTGGAATGTCGAACTGAACCCTTTATTTCACTTGCTGGGGTAGACTGTTCTAGTTTCACATGCCATGTCTAATGGATGTCAGTTACCAGTTATCTCCCATTAATTCCGCTCTACAAGTTCTCCACCGCCTTAACCAGGTATTGAACTCCCACTCTTTGGGTCCTGTCACTGGATCTAACTAATGCCTTTATCCACTGTGCCATGTGTCCTCAAGTCTTCCCCAGCAAGCAAAATAAAGGGTTCAGTTTGACGTTCCAACTACCTGAAGAAGGCCGGAGTGTACAATGGCTGAAACGTTGTGATAAATATGGCAACAAAGATGTGGATGATAGTCTGAGCAATGTAAATAGTGTACATAATACCTCATCTAAGAAATATAGACAAATCCTAGATAATTATTGCTTTAAGTATACCTCATACATCATTTATTTTATCTTCCCCAACTACTGTGACTAATTACAAAATTTACTTCCTCAATAAAAGCCATTGCTTTTCTTGATGAGCAGAGAATTTTTTTTTTGTGGTGGTGGTGGTGGGGGGGTCATGAGTGAGAACAAGATTTCTGTATTAGGATCTGCAAGTTGGATATTTGAACCCTATTTTTTTTTTATTTTGCCTCTTGGACTTGTGATTCTGACTTTTGGTTATATTATTTCATGCCTATTTGATTGATGATACTGGATTTTACCGTCCTTGTTGTTTAGGACATTTATTACCAGACACAAACTTGATGTAAGTGGATATCACAAAATGTATCCTTTAAGAAAATTAAATCAGTATTAATTATTAAAATATTAAATTAAATTTGTTAATTAAATTAATATTATAAAAATAAAATATTTAAAGACAATATAAAGATGCATAAGTCTAAGAGGGAGGAACAATGGAACACATGGAATAAGATCATATTCCGTATAAGAAATTTGTCAAAAGGTTTATCAAACTTGGATTCTTTAGCAGAGTGTAATTCCATATCACAAATTTCTTGCTATACATCAGAAACTGATCAATGAATGTGTCAACACATTGGAAGATTGGCCAGTTCCGAGACACAACTTAACCACCATTGAGCAAATATAGAGAACTAAAGAACAGAGTTTCTCAGAAGAACCCGCACTCTCTTGAAGAATTGAGATTGATTCATTTTCTATGTCTTATCAAACCTTTAGAGTTCTGAGAGTTTAGCAACAAAGAATGGTATCTTGAACTTCTGAAGATTGAATAAGTTATGTATGTATCCCTTCTTAGTGCAATGAAGCTATTCTACAAACGAAAGGAAGTGAAATGAAATATTAATATTAAATAACTTGTTGAAATAAAATTTCTGTAATAAATTTTCCCTTTACACCATTTAGGTTGTTTGGACAGTTGTCCTCTTCTTTATTGCTATATTCATAGAGTTTTGGATGTTGTATGCTCCAGCCTTCAGGTGATATACATTGGAATATATATCATCTGAAGAAGGCCAGAGCATATAATGGCCAAAACACTGCGAATATGGCAATAAAGATGAGGGCAATAGACAGAAGTTCTGTTTTCTATGCATATTTAGTTATTATGTATCTGTGTACAGTTTCTGGTGAAAATAAAGGCAAAAATTGTCCAGCATTTGAATTTTTTTTTAAGTTGGTCTTAACGTTCAAACATTAGAATGTTTAGTAACTCCAATGACTGCCTATAACAAAAACAATTGCCAAACTAGTTTCTTACTTTAGCTTAGTACTATTTTTAAACTTGAAAACCAGAATATTATAATATTTTACATTGGGAGTGTAGTGAACAAAACAAGATCAAGATTTAAAATTCAAATGCTAAGCACTGACTCATTGATTTTGTTAGAAATTAAAAAGACTCGAATCTACAAACTTTGCTTAACACACACGCAAAAGCAAATCCAAAATAAAACTCATGAAATTTCACACCTTGATGCGAAATGTTTTTCGGCCAAAAGAAAACAAGGAAAACATTTAAAAAACAAAATTCAAATAATCTTCAATTCTCAGAAACAAATTCTTTTATGGACCTTTTTGTGAGCTGACGCGAAGTTTGTTTGTTGTCCAGTGGAAAGGCCCAAATCATATCCTCTAGTGAATTCCCAAATGATCTTTTCAAGCCCCACAAACAAAATAAAGTATGGGCAAGTTTGCCTGTCACCAGAGAGTAGGAGATGAGTGTATTAACACGCCCCTTGACAAACGTCAAGTGATCGTTATTATTATCTCTACCTTTCTCCCTTATTTCTTTTATACTTGATAAATGAACGGAACATTTTAAGACTGAGCAATTACTTCAAAGACATTCCTACCCTTCAATAATGCTCATACATACATACATCCACACATACGTACCTGCCTAAGCCTACACATAAACTCATTATTGCAAGGACTACTACAAACATTTTGATGACCTTGTATCAACCAAAATACATTAATTTTATATTTTTAATTAATTTTATTTGTAAAGACCTAAATTGATTTATATGCATATAAATTTGTTGTTTCACTTTACAATTTGATTTTCTTGTTTTATACCCCTCTTATGGTGGGCTATCTAACAATGCCAAATCAAGCTAATCTGTTTCAACACTCATACACTCTCACTATAACTGATAACTAACTATAGTAGGATATTTATTGTATATAAAATACAATTGTGGCACAAGGCCAAAATGGGGAGGGGTTGAGGCTGGTCGTCACTATCTTATACCTATCTAATCTGATTCACGACCCATTCACACATTACAGTTTCCACATTCACCATAAGAATTCGTATGTCACCACTCAATCATCCATCCACCATAACACCGCATCCTCTCAAGGGGAAACCTACAAAATGCACCCCCATGCCTTAACAATTTAATGATAATAAATAAATAAATATATATATATATATATAAAATTCTAATAATGAAGAATGAGAGGGGAGGGAGATGAACCCAATAATAAAACTAAAACTCAACACAAAGTAAACGAAACATAACTAACTATAGTTGTACTGAAAATCTATTTAAAATCTGTTGGTATAAGCATGTTTTTTCCTTCAAAAATAGTTCTCATAAACACACTACTTTGTTGCCTAAGTACTATTGGAGTTTAAAGGAGAAAAACAAAACTTCTACTGTTAAATGTAAATTAATTAGAAGAGTTTGTACCTGTAATTCTTTATATGCACCATGTTACATTTGTCTCAATGAAAAACTGGAAATCATTAAATTTAAGTACAAGATTAACCTATTAAATCAAAGGAATGAGCTTACTGTTAACTGCTGGCATAGCTCATCTTTTAACTTGCAATCAGACTAGAAATACTACTATGCGTGATGATGGAATGGTATTGTAAGTCTGTAGTAATTTTTTTTTTTATCTACTGGCTCATAATTTTTAATTATTATCTACTCTTATTTCCTAAGAATTTAACATAACATTGATTATTAAGTTAATAGTGAATAGTTATAATTCTTCAGGAATTAATATTGCATGGAATCTTAATTTATTACAGGTATCTTGGTAAGCATGTTCGTTAGTATATTTGTTTCTACTTGTGTTTTATATGGGTGTATTTTTCTAGGTGCATGTATTTATGTATTTAGTTTATATGTGTTTGTTTTTATGTCCATATGTATGTTTCTATGTGGGTATTTATGTTTGTGTATTTATATATTTTTCTTATAGATATTTTTATTGTTGTGTGTATGTGTTTATGTATATTTTTATACATATTTTTGCATACATTGGTGTACCTAATAGTTGTTGCATTTATTGATACTTTCCACACCAACGTTGAATTTAACAGATAGATTGATACCTAGCTAAGAATAGTATTAATAGAATAATTATATTATAATAATGTAATTATATATATATATATATATATATATATATACCTTTTTTAGTAACTTTGTAGAATCTGAAATTTTAAATTTTACTATAAAATTAATACTTAATTATTTCATATTGATTTCTAATTTGACTTAACATTAAATTTAATCAACTAACGGTTTGTATTTAGAATACATTGTCACGTCTTTTAAATTTTCATACACTTGTATTCGGATAGGTGGTCATATGTCATGTAACAAGATTTCCCCTATTGAGGGGGGGTTTGATTTGGTTTTGAATTTTATAAAAACTCTTTATTTCATAATCAACCTAATCACTTGATATGACACCTGAAATATTGAAACTAAATAGCTATTTTGGTAGTGATGTTATAACATGCATATGTTATAATTTTTGAATATGTATGTAGGTATATATATATATATATATATATATATATATATGTTTACATGTGTGTATGTATATGCATATATATATATGTCCGTGTGCATGTTTGTGTGTATTCATGCATATATTTTTGTATATATGTGGATACATGTGTATGCGTGTTAATTCCATGCATATGCGGGTCTTTGTTTTCTGTATGAGTATGTAGTTTGTTCATTCCTTTTTTTATATTTGTCTCAGCTAATGGGTGTCTATTTTTATTATTTATTGAAGTATATGTATATTTATCTTCTCTCTGCTTTGTTTATAGCCTGACATACGTTTTTTTATTACACTTTCTTAAAACCCTATTTGATAAAATACACACACACATAAATATATAATTTCCATGTATGTATAATTTTGATAGGTAGTTTGTGTTGTTAGTATTTGGATGCTCGAATCTTGGTGAGTGTTTATTTGTATATAAGTACGTGTGTGTGATTGCTTATGCTTTTTAAAACTTTAGTTTTACGTACTTACGACTGATATAATTTACTTTGGCTTCCGGTTTTACGTTTTTTATCTTTTATTTATTCGTTTATTCTTTTTCCTTTCTATTCTCATTTTATTCTTTATTTTATTTTTTCGGTATTTCTTATTCATTCTCTTCCTGTATTATTCGTATATTTGCGTGCTTATATATTCAATCATATTTACGTGTTTGTGTATTATGACGTGATTATGTCTGTCTTGTCATGTATAAATCTTCTTCCCTTGCCCACTAAATCTGCAACCAAAACCTTATCAATGTAACTAATTTGTAGCAATAATAGATACGTACATCAGCGCCGAATCGAAACAAGAACTTAAACATATAAGAACAATACATATGATAAAAATATAAGTAATTTGACCCCCCAACTAAATATATTTTCTCCGTTTTTTTCTTTGAATAATATTGTAATGCACGGTAATATTTAAAATTTAATATTCGTAATTTTTAATTTTTATTCTGCATAGTAAATAAAAAAAGTTATACAGATTTCCAGTAAAAAGCATTAATAAATTTTATCTAGGGTTCGTTGTCAAGTTATTTTAATTATCATATACTTGTATTTTGATTGGCCATCATAGCTTATGTAATAATGTTCCCCCTGTTAGGGAGGAGGGGGTTTGTTTTGAACTTTTAAAAACTCTTTATTTTGCAATCAACATCATCACTTGACAAGACACCAAATGTGTTGAAACAAAATGGCTATTTTTGTAGTGATGTTATAACATGCTTATGTTATAATTTTTAAATAAATATTGTTTGCTCTACTTTGTATGGAGCACTTTTTAAAAAATAGTAGTTTTGGTTACTGGAATTTTATTCTGTCTATACCAACACTGTACTCTCTCTCTCTCTCTCTCTCTATATATATATATATATATATTAATGTCTGTCTTCAAGTTATATTTAATCAATTTTCTCAAGTATAAAAGATTTTATACTTGAAAACATCATTTAAATATAACTTAAAGAAGACAGACATACTGTTATAATATTGTTTAATATTGTCAAACACTGTTTTTTCTTTTCTTTGTCTTTTTTTTAAAAAATTGCATTGTTATTTTAACTGTTGAAAAATATTAGAAGAGTTATGTCAATTATTTTGTTTGTTAATCTATAATATGTAATAGTAATAACACTAATAATAAGTAATAGTAATATTAACAATATGATAAAAACAATATTAATAATATTAGTATTAATAATATAATAATAATAGTAATATTAATAATAGTATACATGGGGTCCAAATGAGAAAAAACTATATTAGTCTGTGTCAACAAGCTTGAGCAGGTATTTGCTTCTAGGTATGCATGGAACCATTAACTCACTTCTTTTGTTTAACAAATTAGGGTTATCTATATTTTTTAGAATGAGAAAACTTTCTAAAAGGCATAAATTATATTTATTGCATTTTTCACTGAAAGGTTTGGCTTTTACTATGTAATCCCAGGAAATTGTTGAGTTTCTATTGCTGCTTCTTATTTTCCAGAAAAATTTCGAGAAGGCAGTGCTATTATATTTAATATTGTCTAATGTCATTTGGTGATAGTAGAAATATGATTTCCAATGGTTTTCAGTTGAACAAAAATAGAATTTGACCTCACCATCATATTTGATTCTAGGTCTATAAATTATACCTTTAGTAATGCACTTGCTGTTCAGCAGGCAGGTCTTGTTTTTTTGGCAGTTGCATTCTTTAATTGTAGGGTTATATTTATCTTGTACATTAGTTAAGTGCTTGTTTAGTATAATATTGTTGTACAGTGATATATATTGGTCAATGTTTTTAGCACAACTATAGCTAACTTTAATGTTGTTTTTATTGGAAATCTTTTTTATCATTGGGGAAAAGCTAAAATGCTTATGGATTTAATTTGGGAAAAATCTTTTGATGTCAGTTTTGACATTGCTGCTAAAGGGTGGGTTAAACCTTATGATATCGTGTTTATGGAGTTTTGGTTTGTTAATACCTTTCTTGTTTATTTCTAATTAGTCTAGGTTTACTTTATGATGACTTTATTCTAAGGTTTCTAGATATTTGCTTTTATATTTGTCAAAAATTTCCTTATTACTAAAGTTGGTAGAAATCATAAATTAGCCTGATTTATGTAAATTGTTTAGAATTATAGGATGGTGGTTAGATTGTTGATGTATCTATGGTTGTATAGGTCTTTAGTATATGGTTTATAAAGTCCATTAGACAGGTCTAAGGTTACATCTAGGAAGTTGATGACATTAGCATAGGTGGTGATTTAAAGAATTTCATCATGCTTTTTTTCTTAGTTGGTCTTTTTTTGGGCGCCTGCTTTACACAGGAGGATTATATCATCTCTAGAGAGTCTGGTGTTTTTATATCAAAGATGAACCTTAGTCTCCAAAGTAGTAGAACCCCAACTAATTCACAAGCCTCCACCGAGTTAAACGCACTCATAACAATGCAAATATCTGGGTTGTTTTGATTAGTCCACAGGCATCCCTCATGGATTAGAATGGGTTTTTGAGCCTGTTTTATGATATCAATGTCCTGGTTGCTTATGGGGCAATAATTATTAGCCAGATTTATCACTGCTGTCAGTAGCTCCTTGATGATAGATTGGTAACTTATGGACTCTATCATTGATTTTTAGCACGGTGGCTGTTTTTCTGGCTTCACCCTTGATGGAATTTTTTCAATGGTTTGGAACCTTTCATAAATTTTGTTAAGCTCTCTATTAATGGCTTTATGCATCAACATCGACCTGAAAGGTCTTTAGCATATGGTTTATAAAGTCCATTAGACAGGTCTCAGGTTACATTCAGGAAGTTGAGTTTTACTGTCGGTGTGGAGTATTATATACAGTTATTAATATATACTTAATAGCTCTGTTACTTTGCATTGAGCACAGTTTTATTTATACCAAAGTATATATATATATATAATTGTAGTTAAATTGAATGAATTCTAACCTAAATTTCTTTTAAATAATACTACACGCATTAAAAAGAATCCAAAAATAACACCTATAGTAAAATAAAATTAATATGAAATACCATAACATGTAAGCTTTTGAATGACCCATGTCCTCAGTACTTACATGTGAAATATTATAATAATAGGTTTATATATAAAAGAAAAGTTTACTGAATCAGTGAAATTAAGTAACCATTTCTGCTGTCATAGTCATATACAAAAAAAAAAAAAAAAAAAAATGTAACCTCATATACATACTTAAACTTAATGTTAAAATAATCCTACATAATATAATGGATTCTAATACATTTAACTGTTCTTAAAAAGAATATAGTAAAATAAAAATTAAAAAGGAAAATATTTCAAATCGTAGTTAAATAAAAAGTATTGTAAAAAAAATCTTTAATTTTAAAAGATGACGTTGAAAATTTTTTACCGTTAACAATTTTTTTTTTTTTTTTTTTTTTTTTAAAATTCAGACGACATCCATTCAACCGACGTCAGGTTTCAGTGTAAAATACATCCTCACCCCTTACCAAAATGTAGCTAATAACTGATACAATGATACTGTCATAAGGAAAATCTAGACACCCCGTGTTCAATTTGAGTAGAATATTCTGTAACCATGGAAACGTGATTTTAGCTGTGTATTTAAAACCCAGTAAATTTTAAAAGTTACTCCAAAATTCGCTTGAAGATGAAATAGAACTAATGCTTTTAATTTATTTGCAAAAAATAAAATTAGGGGTTTTAGCTTCTATTTTTGAAACATGGTTTGGAACTGTGTGTGAAAATAACCATATTTTAAATCAATTAATTTATAATATATATATATATATATATATATATATATATATATATATATCCCACACACACACACACACACACATAAGGTTTACAATGTTATGTTAGTGTGTCATAGATCAATGAACTTTCATTCAAAAGCAATGAAAAATCATTAATTTGTTTCAGTTCTTGAAAAAGGTCACCCCCAAACTGAAAATTTGATTTTATTATATATGCAATAAGGGTAAAAATAAAAACATTTTGGAAGCTTTATTTTTTAATTTGTTAATGATGTAATTGGATAGTATTCAAGTATTTCTTAATGTATTTAACAGTTTATAGCTATAGCATAACATACAACCTTACAAAAATGGCAAACTTGCAGAAGCTTTATTTTTCAATTTGTTAATGATGTAATTCGATAGTACTTGTATATTTGCTAATGCATTTAATATTTTATAGCTATAGCATAGCATAGAAATAAACAGAAACAAGTTCTAAATGACTTCAGAAAATCATAATATTCCTCTACTTATATACGATTTTATAAATTTTTGGTGGGGTTGACATTTTAAAAAAAAAACTGAATTAAACAAAATTAGTTTATTAAATTATGATACAGGTAATAAATTATTTTACCAAAAGTTAAAGAAGTCATAACCCTACTATATTTATATATATATATATATATATATGTGTTATGGTCCGGTTCCTTGTACCACGGTGATAGTCCAAGGTAGAACCAATAAAGAAGAACGCGAACACGGATATGGAATAACACAGATATATTACAAACAGGAATATATACAGGGAAGTAGAAGTGTTAATATGAACAATCAGGTTTAGTAGGGAGAACAATGTAGTCCCGACCAGTATCGTTATTCCAATGTCTTGTAGTAATTGTCTGAACGCGACTCTGTTTCGGACTGCCTCTGACTGACTGAGAGACTCCTGATGGTCTTCTGACGGACCTCACTCCAGACTGAACTCCCTGCTTTCTCTTGAGGTGCAGTATTTATTACGTATGGAATAGTCCATTATGTTATTATGGGTAAGGTCTCATAACAATATATATAATTTTTCACCTTTTATATATATATATATATACACACAAAGGGTGACAAAATTCTAGGACAATATTTTAATAGTCTTTTGGGACTGGCTGTCAGTTGTAATCTTGGCTTTTTCATTGGGGTTTTTATCAAAGTTTTCATTGATCTTTTTCTGATTTCAAGTTTTGCTGAAATTATGTGTGGATATATTTATTTGGCAAAATAATTTTGTTGACAAGGATCAAAAAATATTTTTGCTTTTTTGTGAGAGAAAGCACAAAAAAAAAAAAGAGAAGAAAGAAAGAAAATTCTTCAAACTTTCAAATATTATTGACACAAAAGCCCCAAGCTTATCACTCTCCTAAAAACTGTCACTTTTAATCAATCTATTTTTCCAAAGTTTAAACAACATTTTTATGCATCAGAAATATTTCCTATATGAATGTGAAGCAATTGAATGACAAAGTGGAAAAAATTCTGTGTAATGCATTTTATCCTCCAAAAGGATTTTATTGAACTAAAGTAATGTTCTTATCAATGGAATCATATGTAAGGATGGGAGAGTCGGAAATATAATTTATAGTTACAACTATGCACTGAGGGGAAGTAGTATAAAAAACGAAATAATGCTAAACTATACATTTTTGTATATAAAAACATTTTAATTTTTCAAATTAATAAAAGTTTTTTTTGCTTCAGATATTTTTTTTCAGCAGATGCATTTTAGAGGAACTTTTTTAATTTGTCAGTCAACATTGTTCTAATACATTGAAACTTATATATCATATTCTCACATATATGAATATACATAAACCTTGCAATAATACTACAATGTAAAGACACCTGTCAAAATTTGTAAAATTGCTAGAATATTAAGGCCAGCAGAAGTTTTTCAAATTAATCATTTATACACTAAATGATTTATTAGACTATCTGACCCTGACGAGCAGTATTACATGAAATTCTGGAGCTGACAACTGAGGAAAGTCCAATGTAGATACATTCTTATATATAAGGCTGAGTAGATATATCTAATGTACAAAAAAATTTTTTTTTTATGGATCTGTCTATATTTCTGGGATGAGGTATTAAAATTACTTACACTATTTACATTGTTCAGACTGTTAGTCTCATCTTTGTTGCTATATACACAACATTTCGGTTGTTGTATGTTCCGACCTTCTTCAAGATCTGTCTATACTATTGAGATGAGGCATTGAAATTATTTACACTATTTACATTGTTCAGATTGTTGTTGTCATATTCACAATGTTTCAGCTATTCTATGTTCTGGCCTTCTTCAGGTGATATATATTCCAATGTATATCACTTGAAGGCCAGAGCATACAACATCTGAAATTCTGTGAATATAGCAATAAAGATGAGGACAAGTGTCCAAACAACATAAACAGTGTAAAGGGAAAATTTATTACAGAAAGTTTATTTCAACAACTTATTTAATATTACTATTTCATGTCACTTCCCTTAGTTTGTAGAATGGTTTCATTGCACTAAGAAGGGATACATACAGAACTTCTACAGAAATAGAAAAATCAGGCATAGCTGAGCATATATGGAGGGAAAAGGGTGTCACTGCTCCCTGTGGGATGTGGTTGAAATAATAGACACATAAATATCACTGGAAAATATGTAAACTTAAGGAATCAGTGCATATGGTAGGCCACAAAAATCTCCTAATCCAGCCAAGTATAGAGATGGATACAATATGGGAACCAGTAATAAGGAGTGCTTTTGAAAAACAATAATAACAACAAATTGTAATGTGAGCTCTGGTAAAAAATGATAACTGAGACATTCAATACAAACAGTTCATACATTGATGTCCTCAAGAACACATGGCCCAGTGGATAAAAACATTGTTTGAATCTAGGGACTTGAGCCAAAGTGTTGTGAGTTCAATACCTGGCGGAGGTGAATAAAAACAAAGAAAAACTCGGAGAACTGAGTTAAAGGGAAATAACTGATACCAAGAAGAGGTGTGGCATCTAGAACTAGAACAATCTACCTCCTGTGGATTAAATAAAGGATTTGATTTGAAATTCCAATCAACTGAAGAAGGCTGAAATGTTGTGAATAGGACAACAGTCTGAACAATGTAAATAGTGTAAATGATTTTTATATATGTTAGAGAACTTCACACTCAAGTTCAGAACTTTTCAGAATTCCTCATATATATATAAAAGTGAGCACTGAGATAACAGTTTGCTTCATACAATCTTCAGATATATATATGAATAAAGACAAAATGATAACTATTCTTTACCAATGTTTCATCTTCTTATGGACTTTATCATCTAATTATATATTGGTAAAGAATATTTTTTAAATTGTCTTTTCACAGATATATTTTTTATTTATATTTGAATTTTTACACACACATACATATACATGCATGCCATCATGTTTTAACAAAAACAAACCAATATTTTATTAAACAACACAGAAATAATTCTAATGTCAGGATGTTCTTTGAAATATTGCAAAAAACAAATTCCTATTAAACTGTCTTGAGAAAAAAGTTATCTCAAAGAATACATACAAAATATCTAAACATTAACACATAATTTTCCTTAAACATATCCTTATATATATAAGTATCCCTAAAGAACAACAAAAATTCTCTATAAAGAATTTTTATTTTTCTACCTTTTACATAAAATTTTTGGTTTCAGGTACATAAATTGTCCAATGTCTGAGGACTTTTGGCTAATCATAGCCATTATCAAAGACTCAAAGACTTGTGTTTTTCTGCTATGTCACTGATTTCTTCTTTTCAAGTATCAAATGCATTGCTACATGGTAGTTTGTGTTTTTTATATTTAAATATATTTAATAGATTTGACATTATTTTATTAAATGATGGGTTGTTTTGGGGTTAATGTTTTAAGCAGTTGTTATATTTTTCTATCTGTTTTGCATTCACACACACACACACACATATATATATATATATATATATATATATATGTATGTATGTACATATATTTATTGAGTTGGCCAGAAAATCCTGGCTCACTTAAGAAGCTGAAAGAAAACAACAAAATTTTATGGAGCAACACCAACATTTATTCTTCAAAATAAAGTCCATCATTCTTGATGATCTGCCAGGGTCTGATTCTATCCCGGATATCAGTCCACTAAATTTGAATCAAAAACTCTAAACAAACTTCCTTCACTTCATCAAAAGTGTTGAATTGCTGGTTGTGGAGGAAATGTGCCATTGTCGAAATATACCATAATCACTCATAGCAACACTGGAAGTGAATGGTGAATATGGAAGAATCTCAACACTGTCCATCTCTTTGAACTTCTTAGTAAGCCTGGCACTGTGTGGCCTCACTGTCTTGCTGAAAGACCAAACCATGATTGTCCAAAGCAGGATACTACTTTAGTTTGGCATACATGTGGTCTAGCTGCTGGCAATGCAGTTCAGCATTGATGGTGTGACTGTGTGGACCAAGCTTGAAAAGCAGTACTCTTTGGAAATTCCACCAGATAGAGATCAAGTTTTGTTTTTTTTCCGCTTCCTAAGTGAGTTTGATTTGGTTTAATATCAACCTTAATAGCCACTATTTATATTATTCGAACTATTGCCCTCATCTTTGTCGCCATATTTATTACAATGTTTCGGCCTTCTTCAGGTGGTTGGAATGTCAAACTGAACCCTTTATTTCGTTCACTGGGGTAGACTGTTCTAGTTCCATGTGCCATGTTTAATGGATGTCAGTTATCAGTTATCTCCTGTTAATTTCCTTATGAAAGTTCTCCACTGCCTTAACCGGGTATTGAACTCACACTCTTTGGGTTCTGTCACTGGATCTAATTAATGCCTTTATCCACTGTGCCATGTGTCCTTGACAGACAACCTTAATGGGTTATTTAATGCCAACAAGATTTTTATTGCTGATAATATTTTTTTAAAAATGTATTGCTGGTAATAATTTTTCTTCAAAAATTTATTGCTGGTAATAATTTTTTACAAAGTATTTCTGGATTTAAAACCTAATTTTTACACTTTCATAGAGTTTTAACCCCAATTTGGGGGTTAATTATTTACTCATAGCTGGGACCCTAACAGGTGCTACCATCCTGGGTCAGGGTGGTCCTGTGAACACTGGCAATTACGAGTTGGTTCCACACTCCTCAAAACCTGATCAGAGGCCTTGCTGTTGGATGTAATTTATTGTCTTACCCATCATACCCAGGACAATCCTAACTGAGGACTTTCTGGCCAACCTTATATATATATATATATATATATATATATATAATATTGATTATTTAGGCAACAGTCATTTGTTAATAAAACTATTATAAAGATCATAGATAAGGAATGCCTTTTTTAACTGTTGGGTTACAAACAATGCATGTCAGGATTTAACCCTGTGTTAGTCACCCTGGATTTCTGAAAATAGATAGTCTTCTGGTGTCTGCCTCCCATCACACTTGAGCTAGAACTGTGCCACACTGCAAGCTACACACCCTCACTGAGTCAAGAGTAGTAGTAGGAGTGAGTAAACAAAACAATTTGCCAACTAGAAATTACAAGTATTTTAAAAAGTTTGGGGTAACAGACTCCCCCATGTAACTTACACAGGGTTAATGTGTGTTTGTACTGTCCAAATGTTTAGAGTGAGCAATTTTAATTTGGCTATCATAAAGTTTTGGGAAGAATTGCTAATTGTTTTTAAACTTTGGTCTATGATAACAAATGAAGCAACAAACAAGTGAAAGTCTTAATATATGGATAAAGGCTAAGAGGTAAGAGATAAGATAACAGATAACAGTTAACCTTAGACTTGAACCAGTCAAGATTGTAATGTTTGTGAAAACATTATCTGCCTATATTTCTGAGATGTACACTATTTACATTATTTGGACTATTGTCCTCATCTTTGTCACCATATTTATTACAACTTTTCGGCTGCTGTACGCTCCAGCCTTCTTCATTCGGTTGGAATGTTGAACTGAACCCTTTATTTCGCTCACTGGGGTAGACTGTTCTAGTTCCATGTGCCATGTCTAATGGATGTCAGTTATCTCCTGTTAATTCCCCTCTGCAAGTTCTTCACTGCCTTAACCAAACTCACACTCTTTGGGTCCTGTCACTGGATCTAATTAATGTGCCATGTGTCCATGAGGACATCTGTGTATGAATTTCTGGGTATTATAAACCTAATGTCTTCAGCAACCATTTTTTAAGAGGGCTCATATTGCAATTTTTGCTGTTATCATTTTATGTTTTTACTAGAGCTCATTTTGCAATTTTTGTTGTTATTATCGCTTTTCTCTGGCACTCCTTATTACTGGTTGGGAAAACATCTTCTTTGGAATTGGTTTCACAGAGTAGTGGAAGAAGATTCTTGAGTGGAACTCACCAATGGACTACTAAGAGAATGAGGGTGGCTTGCTACAATGCGTGTGGCATGATGGGTCTTAGCCGTAAAGGTTAATACTGATAGAAGTAAGGAATGTAGTGTGTCTGAACACTTTCCATAGAAATAATGAGAGGCTTTGTTTGTGGGAAAGGGGTTGTAGGGTGGAAAATAATTCATCACCCACAAAAATGTGAAGACACTTTTAAACTCTATCAAGATTGGAAGGTGAAAACTGAGCATATATAAGCGCGATACTCCATTTTCGGCCTGATCTCACTCCTGTAAAGGTAGAGGATAACAGGAGGAGTCAGGTACTTACTGGGGTGGTACAGGGCATTGACTATTTTCCTTAGTGATGGATTGTATGTATGAGTTTCACTTGAGGCCTGGGTAATGCTTAAGTCGCAATAGGTGCTCAAGGCACCTGTTCATCACAATAGGTGAAAATTCAGAATCTGTTCAGTGATGTTGGAATGTCACCAATTTAGTTTTAAAAAGAAAACATCAATTGTAAGAAATCAGAATGTTTGTGTTATGGTCCGGTTCCTTGTACCACGGTGATAGTCCAAGGTAGAACCAATAAAGAAGAACTCAGACGGATATGGAATAACACAGATATATTACAAAAAGGAATATATACAGAGAAGTAGAAAGTGTTAGTATGAACAATCAGGTTTAGTAGAGAGAACAATGTAGTCTCGACCAGTATCACTATTCCAATGTCTTGTAGTAATTGTCTGAATGCGACTCTGTTTCCGACTGCCTCTGACTCGACTGACTCACTCGCTCTGACTGACTGACAGACAGACTCCTGACGGACTTCTGATGGACCTCACTCCAGACTTCAGACTGAACTCTCTGCTTCCTCTTGAGGCACAATATTTATTATGTATGGAATAGTCCATTATGTTATTATGGGTAAGGTCCCATAACAGTATGTTTGTTAGCAAGAACAGCCCAAGACGTTAACTACAAATTGGAGATCCCAAAAACAAGCAGGTATGAAAATGTGAGAAGTCTTTTAACAGAAGACAGAAAATAAGATACTGAAATCTGAAGGTGCATTGAAATGTAGTTCTACAGAAGGATGCTGAGAATACCATGGCCTGAACATGTGAGCAACAATAAAGTTTTAGAGAAACTGGAGCTAAAAAGGATGTTTATATTTAAAATCATATTTAACATAAATATATCTTAAGAATTTTCCCAACATTAGTTGGTTGATACTAATGTTATTGTGAAAACTGACTTGTATAATAAAATCTGATAATGTATTTAGTAAGAAAAATTCAACTTTCAAAAGCTAAGCAAAGTAATAAGAAACAGAAAAAATTTGTTAGAAACAAAGAAAAGAGTACTGAACTATTTCGTATGTTTATGCCTCCTATATGACAGGGAAGAAGTAACTTGAGGCTTACAATTCTAAAGGAACAATCAGCATTAAATAAAATATCCTTTACTAAAGGAAACTACTTTCAGGAATCTCAAAAAAAAAAATTATATAAACACAGCAGAGATATTCTTCAATAACAACACTTTAAAGTGGTTACTTACATTATTTACATTATTCAGACTGTTATCTGCCATAGTCACAAAACTTTGGCCGTTGTATGCCCCAGCCTTCTTTAGGTGATTGGAATTTTGAACCAAATCCTTTATTTCATCCACTGGAGTAGATTGTTCTAGTTCCATGTGTCATGCCTCTCAGTTATTTCCCTTTAACTCATTTCTCCAAGTTTTGGTTCACCATTGCTGTGACTTGGTATTGAACACACAACTCTTTGGGTCTAGTCATTGGATCTAACCAACGTTTTTATCCAGTGGATAAAAATGTTTTTATATCCACTTTAAAGTGGATATAAAATATTCTTAACATCAAAAAGAGATATTTAAAATTTCCAGGGCATATAGTGAGGAAAGATGCTTGGAAAATTTGCTGCTCACAGGACAGCTTGAAGGGACAGAGTAAAAAAATGCATAACCTACTTGGTGAGCTTGAGTAAATGGATGGAGGAGCAAGGTTTAAGGGAGATACCAAAAAGACAATATTTATTAAGAACTGCTAAGGGCAAGAAATTGTGGAGGGCCATGATTGACTATGTCCTGGAGAGACTCGGTGCATAGAAGAAAAATTTGAAATAAAAATTATTTAAAAAAAAAAAAAATTATAAACAATTTGCTTCAATTTACTAAATTTGACAGACCAATCAAAGACAGAAATAAATTTCCAACCATTTATTGAGCAAACCTCAGTTACCAAACACTGACAATTAAATATTTCTCCTGCCAACCAGTGAAATGTTCTGGTCAAAGGCTTTACAATAAGTTGTAGTGAGAATGCAGCTATTTTATGCTATTCATACAAAAGCTATTTTCCCCAAATCCCATTTCTCTGAATCGGTTAAGTAAAGCAAAGATCTTCAAACTTGAAAAGGTCAAATCATAGGATTTCTTGATGCTCTTCAAAAGTAGAATGTTAACTACGGCACAAAGAAAGAGTTCAGTCTTGTCTATTTCTACAATTTCCTTTTGCACAGGAAAGATTGGTGAATGTGTACAGAAATATCTTATAATTTTTCGTGCTTTTTTTTTTAACTACTTTACATTTACTCTGCTTTTAAGTTATAACAGATATTTTGAAACATTTATTTTACATTGAAAATGTTTTTATTTTGTCACATGTTATATTTTTTTTTTAATCAACTTCATCACAAGCAAGGCAGTAAAGCTACTAAGGCACAATGGGTTACTGGATGTGGAAGAATCAGAAAACCGAAATATTACTAAGGAGCAAGAATAATAGAAGATTAATCAACAGGACAGCAGATACTGATTGGGATTGCATTTAAAATTTTGAAGATTAAAGATGGCTGGAAAGCATGGAACCAGAAGAGAGGTCCACAAGTGAAAAGTCTGAGAAAAGAAACTCTTAGCATAGAACTTATGGCTACAGCTAGCCAACACATCAGTCAGTTATGTGCTGTGCATGATACATGATTTTTTTCCCACAGTAGGTTGCTATTTCTTTCTGAGGTAGGCCATCCAAGGCTATAGAACTAAGTCTGTCCTGCTATTTACCCATAGCTGGGGGGAAAAGAAGAGGATTCATACCTTTCCCAAGGGTAATAGCACGTAAGTGAATGTAATGGATTTGACTGGAATTTGAACTCGGCTCTCCAATTTCTCAATCTGAGCTGCTATCCATTACTCCACTGTGCCCCCACCACTCTGCTTAAATTAAAAAATGTCTAGACACCATAGCAAAGAGCTCATTTGAACAATTACAATGAAAGTATTTATACACAAATATATTCATCTTTATAACATGCTTTATCAAATACGTTTACATAATCTATAAAACATAGGAATTTTGGAATGACATTAGAAACTAGAAACCAGATCTTATACTGGGAGCAAACCACCTGCATACAGAGTAAAAATGAATTCAGTAAGCAAATGAAAATAGAAAGGGGCATAAGACAAGGATGCATCTTCTCACCAGACCTATTCAACTTATACAGTGAAGCAATCCTGAGAGAATTAAAATTCCTACCTGGATTCATTATTGGCAACCAATAGGATGCAAGGGTTACAGGGAGCGAAAAAGAATGAGGAGACTTTAGTAAGGAGAAGTGAAGAAAAGGTAAATAAAGTTTCAGGATGACAGAATATGGCAATTGACATTGCATTTAAATTTTTGACGATTGTAGGCAGCAGGGAAGAAGAAATTGGAAGGGGGTTCCACAGGTGAGAAAAGAAACTATTAGAATAGAACTGATGGCAGCATCTAGTTAGTTCAACAGTATAATGGTGAGACTTAGTTGCCATTCTAGTAGCATGCTTAAATTCATGCAGTTGAGGCACTAAGGAGGAAAACTCATCAGAACAATTGTTATGAAAATATTTGTAGAAAAGACAGTGGAAAGCCATGTTGTGTTGGTGAGAAAGTGACTGAAGTTGGGATGCCAGATCAGGATTAATTACATTGCAGATACTTCTTTGGATTTTGTCCAGAATCTTGAGTAGCAGCAGAAGACGGGATATGAAAAAATGTGCTCAGTGACAAAAGTGGGCCGTCAAAGATACAAAGAACAAATGCAAATGAAGACAGAATGTGAAACTTGGTTTGCTTAGATTAAAGATTAAGTATGGGATTTTTAGTAGCGGAATGGAATATGAATGCGGACTCAAATTTTAACAGAGGATATGAGAATGAGAAGAATTTGCTCAAACTTGGTACCTTGAATCTTGAATAATGAACAAAAGCAACATTGACTTTGTGTTTTATCTGATGTTTTGAATAATGCTGAGATAATTGACAGTTTCATTACCCTTGATGTCAATACGATCCAGAAACAAAACGCCAAAACATGTTGTGATAAACAAAGAATCACCCTCAGCATGTATATTTTGCTCACACTTCAAAATCATGCTTGTATGTTTCTTTGATCAAAAGAGGATAATTTACAATGATTTCTTAGCAAAAAGACAAACTGTCAATCACTAAAGTTGGGAGTGCTAAAAGGGTTACAAAAATATATTCAGAGGAAAAGACCTGAACTCTTGCCTGACAAGTGCATTCTCCATCACATCAATTTTCCTGTGACTGATGCATTAAGAGTTTGCAAGTTCCTGACTGAGAAATCAGTTACAAAAATCATTCACTGTATTAACCAGATTTAGCCCCAATAATTATGGCTGAAAAATCTCTGAAAGGATAAAAAGTCCCTGACAACAAGCAATGTACAACTACATTACTAAAAAGTATTCGGTAAAATGAGTTCTTAGTGATACCAGAATTATCTCACAAAATACATAGATTTACAAGAGGTGTACTTTGAACAGTAATACTAATATTAGTAGTTTCCTTATAGGGAAACGTTCTGCATTCACTGTATTTAAAATAATTTCTCAGGAAAATGTTTCTCAGTAACTGTTACCATTTGTTCTAATATTAATGGAGGTTTCATTTGTAACCTTTTATTTGAATTAATGTGGAATGTCAACATCTTATGTTATCTTATGTCATTATATTCTCTTCAGGTGACATGTGAAATCAATTTTAGTTGTTGCTGCTGTTGAAAATTCTCAATTAATGTGGTTTCTCTTATTTGGTACAGTTCTTTGTTTGTGATGCTGTAGCACCAGTCCACAAGTTTCAAAGATTGGATGGTCTTTGCCAAGACACACAGGCTTTCCCTCATTAAAAGCTATTTTTATCCATTGATCTGAAAAATCAGTTGTATACAGTTTAGATATTTCTGAACTGGTTTGGCACCATGAATGACATCTATATATAAGCCTTGATCTGATTGGTTTGGTTTGGTTTATGGCATATCCACCTCAATGGTTTCCTTAATGCCGACAAGATTTTTATTGCTGGAAACATTCTTTCTTCAAAAATTCATTGCTGCTAATAAGCTTTTACAAAAATGTATTGCTGGTATTAAAACCTATTTTTACAGTTTTGACCCCAGTTTGGGAGGTCAATTATTTGCCCATAGCTGGGACCCTAACAGGTGCTACCATCCCGGGTTAGAGTGGACTTGGGAACACCAGCAATTAAGAGGTGGTTCCATGCTCCTCAAAACCTCCTGATCAGAGGCTTTCCTTTTGGATGTAGTTTATCGTCTTACCCAGGACATGCCTTGATCTGACTAGGCAATTTAAGTACGTGACTTAAGTTTTCATGTTAATGTTTTGGCTTTTTAGTAATTTGTGGTTTTGGGTGAAACTATCTCTAATGCAGATTATTCTATGTTTCTTTATACCTTAAACTAGTTTCTGTTTTGGAAAGGTTTATCTTGAGTTCTTTTCCTTGGAACACTTGGTAGGGGATGTTGATTTTCTGTTCATGATCATTCTCACCCCAATGATGAATACCTATGTCATCAGCAGAGAACCCTACCTTATTATCAGTGCATTGTCCTTGCAAGGGAAAACAGGGTCATTGTCTTCTATGAACTGATTCATTTGAGATCTGATATAGAATGCTTAAATGATCAGGGCCCATTTTATCACATATATGCCTGTAAATTTGCAGAATATAATATAGGAAAATCTAATATAGATTGGGGTTCTTATTTCCTGCCCATGCTCCTGATGAGGTTTGAAATCTTTCTGTATTGGAGGCTTTGCCAGATATCTAACATTTTGTGAACAGATAAAATTCCTCTATTAGACTGATCAATTCAGACACTCTGGGACACTGAGCATGTAATCCTGGTGAGGTTTATGCTCTGTGGTCATTAAAAAATTATGAAGCTCAAAATGAATTGTTGAATTGGGTTGTTGACACTACGATCTTCATTGAGGGTAAATAAAAAAAATTATAGAAACAAACAGCAGGAAGAGAAATAAGGATTTTAGCTCTATGTATTATTTGAGCAATATCTGCTGAGAAAAGTTGCCAAACTGATAATGGTGCTGTCACAGAAAGGCTTACAAGAGATGCAAATTTAAATATTGCTGGAGATTTATTAATCTCTGTAGAGTAGAAATGGAAGGTCTCATTAGATAATAGGGGACTTCCACAAGCAGAAATAACTTACCTTGTCCAGTGTTATATAAACAGGTGAGTGGCCAGGGGCCATATATATTTTTTAATTGGTATTTTGTTGGTATGAGGATAAAGTAATTAAGAATTACTGCTACCATTGCTGTTAACAGTTGTTTATTGTAACTGATATAAGCAGTTATCTCCCTCTCACCAACTTAATGGACTGTTCTTATCAGCAGTGGCAGCAGCAGTAGCATAGACTTGTGTTCCCCCTCCTGCCCAGAGTGGATTGGGCCATTAGATACTATTTTAAACTGCTTTGATTTCTCTTCTGGCACTTTGACTTGCAACTACTGACATTTTAAACCAAATCTTTACTCTTATCAATTGCTGTTTTTTTTTACAATCTCCAAACTATTCTGCTTCAAGAACTTTTATAGTTTGCTTTATTTGTTTTACGATATATCAACCTCAATGGGTTTGTTAATGCTGACATTATTTTTATTGCAGGTAATATTTTTTTTCCTTAAAAATGTATTGCTGGTAAAAATGTTTTCTTCACAAAATTTATTGCTGGTATTAAAACATATTTTTCTACTTTCATAGTGTTTTGACCCCAGATTGGGTGTTAACTATTTGCCAGGACGGTTTTATAGTATGAATTTTGCAATAAAATTCAATGGAAATAAGGTTAAAAAAGTCGAATGTTAATAATAATAACACTACTTTATTTAATTATTTTAATAATTATTATATATATAATAATTATCATATAAATATAAAATTATTTTATAGTAGATCTTAATTTGTAATAATTGAATTTGGAAGTCTATACAAAAGTGAACCAATGGGTTTAGAGCTTGGCAAAGTTATTGTCTAAATTTTGAATTAAAATATTCACTGCATAATATTTAGTCAACTTGAATGGAGAAGTGATGGGTTAAATGTATTGATAAAGAAGAAAATAATGTTGAAAATTAAACACTTCTTGTGCAAAAATAAATGCTTTTCTCCCCTATTACACTGTAGGCATAATGATGTATCTATGTACAATATACATATATCAGTCAATTATGTGCCATGCGTGATACATGCTTAGGCAATGATGTATCTTTTGATACATGACTGATGAGGCAGATTTTTATTCCCCACACTAAGTTACCATTTCTTTCTGCGATAGACCAGTTGCCATCCAAGACTATAGAACATGGTCTGTCCTGCTATTTACCCATAGCTGGGGGGAGAAGAATATGATTCATACCTTTCTCAAGGGTATTAGCATGTAAGTGAATGTAATGGATTCGACTGCAATTTGAACTTGACTCTATGATTCCTCAATCCTATCCACTACTCCACTGTCCCTCTAGACATGTATAGTGTGTGTAAATATTGAGTGAGTTAAGTGCTCATCTAATGATGTCTATGTACAGGTACACTGGCATGCAAACTTTTGTGCCACTTTGATGCATTGATTACTTTTGTTAATTTTACCCCAAAATCAAGAGTGATTAGCAGGATTTTTCTGAGTATATTTTATAATGTTTCAAGTCCAGAAAACAACTTACATTTTTATTAATGCTGTATGGGGGATGATAGATTATCTTAACCATAGTAATGCTGAAAAAAGGCAAGGAAAAATAGTGGGATGCCAGCAAAAATTTCATCTTTCAGCTCTTAAGTTAAAAATGAAATTTCTTTTTAGTTTTTGCACAAAACACCAAAATATGGAATTTATAATTAGATCTCTTGCCTTTGGATCAAATAATTGCCTCAATTCAATATGGCATTGAACGGAACAAGTTTCACTGGGAATTTTTTCCCTATTCTTGTTGGCAGTAATTCCAAAGCTCTTGGAGATTGCATGATTTTCATTGGTGAACTTGTTTCTTCATTTCTGAACACAATAGTTCAATCATATCAAGATCAGGACTTTGTATAGGCCAGTCTTCCAAAAGTTAAACATCTTCATCCACATGAAACCTTTTTGTTGCACATGATGCATGACAAGGTGTACTGGCATGTTAAAAAAAGTCCTCCATTTTTGTAGTCTAGTAAAGGATTAGACTAATATAGTTAATGCAGTTTAGGTGTTATTCACATTTTACTTATTTTCTTCTAACATTGCTTTTGATGCAACCCCATACAATTATGTGTCAGCCACCAAATTTTATCACCTTTATGGTGTATCTTGTTTTTGCTCTTTCATTGTCTTTACATATACACTTGCATTAGAATATTTTGCATTCAGCATTAAAAAATTCTCTTTACCACTTTTCCAAATTTAATGTCAGATGTTTTATTGTTGACCAGTTCAATCTATTCTGATGTTTTTGGTTAATAATATTTGTTTTGCTACTATATGCTCATTCAATTTATTTTTTTGTAATTCACTGTATCAACTGAAACCTCACTGTTAAAACTGCATTCCCTCCTCATTTGTGTGGGCGTTAATTTTTGATTGCCTTCTGAGACTCTCAATCTTTCTTTCATCTTTCCTGTTTAACTTTTTTAGTTTTCCTCTTTTCTTTGCACTCAATTAACTTCCTGTAATAGCAAACATCTTCTGGATGGTTTGAACACTGTTTCTAGAGATTCCAAGCCACCTGGCTATCTCTCATTGTGTTATCTTCCCCTTCAAAGTCACAATCTTCATCTCTGTCACAGCAGAAAATTTAACCATGATTTAAGTGTAAAAATATAAGCTACTATTCAACTTTCCAGGATATCTTACACACATGTTAATATAATGGAACAATTCCTACTTAGAAATTTGTATATTATGACTTTATCATCACATTATCTTTCACTGGCTCAATAGTTTTGCATGACCTATTTTCAAATCCAAGCTGCTTAAAGCAGTGGATCTTTTGTTACACAGCACCTATAAAAATGCAACAACTTATTTTCCAATTCTCAAGATCTACAGACACTACTATTAAATGCATATTACTAAAGAGTATAAACTTCTTCCTAAAATAAAGGTGTATAATCATTTTATCTCATTTTATGTTGCATATATATATATATATATATATATATATATATATATATATATATATATACTCGTCTGTCTACTATATAGGTACACTTAATGCACTAAAGGAGCTTTAACTTCCTGTATACACACAGCAATTTCACCCAAATGGATGCAGAAATGATTTCCAACTCATCAGTTGCAATGACATTTACTGCTTACAATAATTAAACTTGCAACAGAAGAAGAAAATAAAAAGTAAAAAAAATATTAAATAAGAATTGATAGATAAAGAAAAATAAGAAAAATCTATGACAGTAATTGTTCATTTGTGAGCTGATTTTTTATGGCTTTTTTTCTTTAAATAAAAAAGAAGAAAAATATAAACACACACATTTCATACTGAGTGATAATAAACTGCCTTTGGAAAATTACAGCCTGAGGTGAGATCTGTCATCCAGGAAACGTCTTAGAATGTTATCTCAAGATCATCAAATCTTTCTCATACCTGAAGCACTTTTCAGAAATCATTTCACTCAATCAGGCCTTGGATATGTTGCTGTCCATTGGTTTAGTTATGGCTTTTCTGAAGTAGACTTTATTGTCCATGACAGAAAGACATTGCTGTCTACACAGCAGGTTATTTAACAGATCCTGTTATAATTGCTTTTCTCACAGCTTTTCACTTATGGCAACCCATTGATATTTGTCAGCAGCAACTAAACTTTGAATACAACACTCACTTTTAATAGGTAAAAATCCTTGCATGGAATCATTCATCACTTTTGGTTGAAGTGGCAAATAAAACTATTTCTTACAAAATAGATTTTTTACATTTTATAGGCTTATGGCTGTATCATGTTGAAACACTGGTTCTCGTACAATCATTCAAGTTGAGTCTCGTCAGTAACTAGATGGTTATGGTAGGGTTGTTCTTTGATACTGTTCTGATTACTTGGTTTATTATCTCTCTCTCTCTCTCATATATATGTTTTCACTAACCACTTAATTAAGCACATGTGAACAAAAGCTCTTTTTAAAAATTTCTAATCAGCCAAGATGTGTTGGCAGTTTAATGGATATAAAACAGAAACATGGTCTTGACAACCGCCTGAATTTCATTTCATATATTAGCATGGGAAGGAAAAGTAATTTAATGGATTCTAAATACAGCGTAGTTGTTGAATACAAATATTTAAAAACCATGCAAACTGTACACACACACACAACAGTCGTGACCATAGTCATTATAAATTACATGATCATTTCATTAATAAATGTATATCAGTTTGCATGGTTTTTAAATATTTACAATATATATATAACAATATATATATAATATATATATATATATATATAATATATATATTACAATATATATATATATATATTACAATATATATATATATATATATATATATATATATATATATAAATATATATATATATATATATTATAATATATATAAATATATATATATATATATATATAATATATATATATATATATATATATATATATATATATATATAATATATATAAATATATATATTACAATATATATAAATATATATATATATATATTACAATATATATAAATATATATATATATATATATATATATATATATATATATATATATATATATATATATATATATATATATTGACCTGGCTCTACGATGCTTAACTTTGGTGATCGAACGAGAATCGGTGTTTCAGGCGTGATTTAACCATAAGCCAGGTCAGTACTTAGATGGGGGACCGCTTGGGAACACCTGGTACTGTAAGCCCCCAACCTCACAGTCGGTGGTGGGGGGTAAACGGTAGTGTCAGAGCTATGCCGCCTGGAACTTCGTTCCTGGTAGGGCCACCCAAGGCAGACAGGTCTGACACACACGCCGGCTAACAAGGGCTCTGGTGAAAATCCAAGGAGCGTCTGCATCGGTAACCGGCGGCTTCTGGTTGTTCCTGTCTCTGCGTCTGTGGGAACCCCGCGGCAAGCAAGAACGTTATTCGAGTAGGCCTGGGTACCCTACTTCTGTAATTTATCCCAAGATCTTCTTCTCATAACAGGAAGAAGCCGGCTCAATCCACCCAGGGTGAATGCCGCATCAGTACAGTACGGTACAGTATATATATATATATATATATATATATATATATATATTACAATGTATATTATGACTGCATGCTCCACAAGTTTGTATCTGTTATCAATAACACACTTCAAAAAAACATACTTTGATTTGCATTATATTTTTTCGTCTCAAATGCTCAAATGCTACCTGAATTTTACTAAAAAGAAAATAGTTTCCATTCCTGATGATGATCAGTGAACCTGTTGAAAGTACTTGTATATTTAAAGAAGACCTAATACAGGTTATAATTTTAAAAAACAAGGATCATATCATTCATCAAGAGGTTAGTGGGTTAATGCATTTTTAAAATTTAGTTAGTGAAGTGAATTCACCATTTTATCTCATTAACTTTATTAATTTACTTTTTGTATCATAATATAAATTAAACTGCACCACATATTTTATATATATATATATATATACCCAAATGAGAGAAAGGACAGAGTAAAAATCCACAGTTCTTAGAATTTATTTTTTTAAAAAGTGCTCAATAAAAAGTAGAGCAAAATATTACCATAATATTTTTATAAGAAGAAATTATGATAAAAACATTTTACATCACTACACAAAAACTTTCATGTTTCAGTAGTAAGATGGTACTTCTTCAGGTGATGTTAGATAACTAATGATAGAAATGAGGTCAGATCTTAAGCACCCACCTTTAACTTATGAAAAGATGTAAAGATTTGTTATTTAAATTTCCCTAATAAATCATTTTTAACATTAGTTATCTATCATTGCCCGAAGAAGTACCATCTTAGCACTGAAGCATGAAAGTTTTTGTGTTGTGATGTAAAATGTTTTATTGTAATTTATTATAATAAAAATATTAATATATATATATATATATATATCCAATCTAAAAAAAATGTTTTCAATGCGGGCTTGAGTTTTCAAATTAGGTTTAAGTTTTTTTAAAAATTGGATTTCCATGTGCAACCATTTCTAGGATTTACATAGAATGGTCAGAAAATGATAAAAGAATTCAAGTGTGTGGAATTCTCCTGTTGAGAAAAGGAGTCTGTGGAGAATGGCCAAACTGGTTCAAGTTGATGGAAAGGTAACAGTAGCTCAAATGATTGCTCTTTAAAATAGAGCTATACAGAATGTGTAACACGTCAAACCTTGTAGCAGATTGGCTACAGCAGCAGAAGACCATCCTTGGTGTTACTTCCCTCAGATAAGAATAATGTTACAATTCACTAAGAATTGGAAAAATTGATGAGTCTTGATTTTGGTAACATTTGAACTGTTGGGTCGGCATAAACAATATGAAAGAATGGATTCAAGCAAGTTCTTGCATTATAAAACATTTGCAGAAATCCTCTAAAATGTGGCTATAGTGGCACTGAAAATATACTACAAATCATTAAAAGAAACAGAAAAATCACTATTAAATCACAAATAATCACCTGTAAGTGCAAAACAAAGTACAAATGCTCACTAAATGGTAACTACCAACAAGATAATATAATATACAAAGATATATATATGCCTAAGCACAATAAATGCTGTTTATTAACCACAATTATTGCAAAGTATGATTTCACTATGTACCACTGACTTCAGGAAACATGAAACAATGATTTTGCTGCCCTGGCTTGAAAAATTCAAATTTCTAAGAACAATGGATACTGGGAGAATTCTTTGGTAGCTGTCTTATAAAAGTGCCTTTAGCTAAAAACATCATTGTATTTTTTTTTATCTTCAGTCCTTTTGCACAGAATCCAGTTATTCAAATTTCAATTTTACCAATATCTCCCTGATTGTTTGCGCATGATATGTCATATCTCATGAACTGCTGTGTGAAAGCTATACCCAGGAGTGTTCCTTACTGCATTTTAAATCAAAATTGACTTTCAGTGATTTGTCTGGCTTTTCAGACTGCAAATTTTAAAAGCCATGCATACTGATATACATCTATTAATAATCAATAGATGCTTCATTTATTTCTGAAAACTTTTCCTGTTTAAATTTAAAGTTGCAGATGAAAATTTATCTAAAGTTTATAATTTGCACAATGCACTTGAAAATAGTTCTGAAAGCAAGCAATTCTGTCATCTTTTAAAGAACAAAAAAACATCTCCATTTTTTATTTTCTTTTTATTAAGTTACTCACTTTTCAGTTTCTAACTATTGTTAAGCATTAAAAACATTTATTTTTGAATGAACTTATATTTAGATTTTGGGAATTATATTCACTTTAATATCTACGGTCCTGGGTATGACGATAAACTACATCTGCATACTGGGTAAGACGATAAACTACGTCCAACAGCAAGGCCTCTGATCAGGAGGTTTTGAGGAGTGTGGAAACCTCTCTTAATTGCTGGTGTTCCCAAGTCCACCCTGACCTGGGGTGGTAGTACCTGTTAGGGTCCCAGCTATGGGCAAATAGTTAACCCCACCAAACTGGGGTCAAAACACTATGAAAGTTTAAAAATAGATTTTAATACCAGAAATACTTTTTTAAAAAAATTATTGCCAGCAATACCTTTTTGAAGAAAAAAATATTACCAAAAATAGATTTATGAAGGAAAAAAATATTACCAGCAGCAAAAATTTTGTTGGCATTAAATAACCCATTGAGGTTGATATGCCATAAACCAAACCAAACCTTAATACTCATGGATCCATTTATGACTGTTAAAAATTGGTGGAATTATTTATATGCTACAAGGTCAAAATTGGCAGCATAACAGACATTTAAACCAATTAAAACCAAGATATACCAATGAAATAAATTCCCAAGAAAGAAATTTACCAATGGATATGCTATATGATATCTTTGACTTGCCAACTCCAATGATAAATACTCAAACGTGCCATGTTAATAAAAGAAATACCTGAAAATGTTGGAATTGAACCCCAAAGGAAGAAAATATGCATTCAAAAGAGAATGCTTATCTTAAAAAGGGAGGTGTTATGTAGAAAGACTGACTAACCTACTCTACACTTATTATTGAAACATGGATTTGTGGGAACATTGTTATTATTATAAATAAAAATAAAATATAAAATAATAATGAAAAATATAAATAAAATAAAATTTAAACATTGTTTAAAATAAGTAAATAAAATAAAAATAATAAAATTACTCCCTGCATGCAACAGGGACTGTTTCTACTGGAAATATGGACATACAGCAAGAGACAAGAGATTCAATCTCTTTGCCCAAGGACTGTTGGGATGACAACATGTGTGTAGGACTTGTGATATTACAGAGTGATTTACTCCCTTTTATAACATGAACCTTATCACAATTGTAATGAAAAACACACACACACCCCCCAATACCTGCAAATGCATAAATAAAATTGTATAAAATTAACATACAATTTACCATGTTTTTTTTTTATTGTTATTGTATATCTTTGTACTGTTTTTTTCTTGTCAACATAAGCCCAATTTTTATGACCACATAGTGTGAGTGAATACCACCACAGACTCACTCATCTGCTATGAGTAGGACATCTGTTCATGGAACAATGGTAAAAAGTGGGTCACAAAATCAGAGAGCTTTTCAGTCATATGTTTGTCACTGAATTACTGTATTCTTAATATATGTTCTCAGGTGATTAAACCCTTCGTTACTCAACCTTTTGTTTCCAGTGTTTTTCATAAAGTCTTACAAACCAGCAACTATGAGAGCTATATGAACTTTATAACTATATATATATATATAAGGTAATTTAGGTTTGGTTTGTTTTGTTTTATGGCATATCAACCTCAATGGGTTATAACTGACGGTATAATGCCGACAAAATTTTCATTGTTGGTAATATTTTTTTGCAAAAAATCTATTTCTGGGGTTATATTTTTTCCTTCAAAAATCTATTTCTGGTAAGAATTTTCCTTTGCTGGTAATATATTTTTTTTTTTTTTTAAATGTATTGCTGGTAATATGTTTTTCAAAAATGTATTGCTGATAATAATCTTTTATACAAAGTATTTCTGGTATTAAAACCTATTTTTACACTTTCATTGTGTTTTGATCTGAGTTGGGGAGGGGGTTAACTATTTGCCCATAGCTGGAACCCTAACAGGTGCTACCACCCCAGGTCAGGATGGACCTGGAAACACCAGCAATTAAGAGGTGGTTCCACGCTTCTCAACACCTGATCAGAGGCCTTGCTGTTGGACGTAGTTTATCATCTTAACTAGGATGGGTAAGTTAAGGCATAAGTGCATATTAGCAGAAATTTCAAACACAGGTCACATGTATTTACAGTATTTACATTGTTCAGACTGTTGTTCTCATCTTCATTGTCATATTCACAATGTTTTGGAAATTGTACCCTCCGGCCTTCTTCAAGGACACATTGTGGATAAAAGCACTAGTTGAAGTAATCCAGTAATTTGACCCAAAGAGTTGTGAGTTCAATACCAGGCCACAGTAGAGGTGAACAAAACTTGAAGAGTTGAGTTAGTAGAGGTTAAATAATTGAAACCAACATATCCAGAAAAGGCTTGGCATATGAAACTAGAATAAAACCAGTGGACGAAATAAAGAGTTCTGTTCAAAAATTCCAAGATATAGCATCAGAAGAAGGCCGGAGCATACAATGGCCAAAATGTTGTGAATATGATGATAAAGATGAGGAAACCAGTTTGAACAATGTAAAGAGTGTAAATAGTTACACGACCACATCTCAAAAATTGAGACACAGGTCACATGGTCAAAACATTAATGTTCTAACTCCTTGGACATGTGCCTATATATATATATATATATATATATATAAATAAAAAGAAAGAACACTAAGATATATAATCCAGTATCCTCATTGATATTTTTTATTTTTATTTTTACAAAACAGTGCTCAATGTAAATTTACAGAGCATAAATATTATAAATTAACTGGTTTAAAATATGTTTTTTTTATACAAAGTAATAACCATGTTTCAAAAATGGAATCTAAAATCTTCAAATTTAATTTTGTAATTAAATTAAAAACATTAGTTCCATTTCATCTTCAAGCAAATATTGGAGTAACTTATTTTTCAAATTTACTGAGTTTTAAACGCACACAAAAATTCATACTTCACTGTTTCCAAGGATACAAAGAAATCCAATCAATCAGTCAAGGGGCAGTAGCATGTTCATTTTTATTAACTTTTGTTGTATCAGTTATTAGTTATGTTTGAAAAAGGGGTTAAGTTTAGGGAGGGTATCGACGTATTTTTCAACAAATTCTGACATCCATTAAATGCATGTCATCTGGGTTTTTTTTTTTAAAATACGTTTATCTATCGCACCATGTATATACTTAATTGACATAATCTTGATGATGGTGACTGAACAGGTGGATTTTGTGAGTTTCAATTTAGTCTACAACAGATGTGGACAATATCAAAAGAAAGAATGACTTATATACTGTGATATTTGAAAATGAGGCTTAAGTTGATGTCATGAATAAAAATACTAATTAAGCAGAAATTCAGTGATAGTAATTACTAACGACACCTGTGGAAATTCTGTTGTGCTCCTTTCAAAATTATCAAAACATCAATTGGAATATCTAAACTTTAAAACGATCAATCCCATTATATTCATAGTATTTCTATATATGAATCTTTTATGCTTGACTCTAACAATTACTGTTGATTTTTTAATAAGCATATTTCTCTTCTTTTGTATAAATATTCTTATTTGGTCAACTCTAATATTTCAGCTCTTTCAATTTAGAGAATTTAAATTTTGGAAAAAGCAGTATGAAATTGTCTGTGGCTAAATTGAGATCATAGAAAATGTTTTCCAACTTTCTCAAGAGTTTAATGCAATGCCATAACTATTTATTGAGTGAAACAGATAGAATTTTCCAGGCTCCTCTGACAAAATCAAGGAAAGAATATAATGACATAGTGGCTTACATATACTTTTGATATTGTCTTTAAAAGATAAATGTCCATTAACTAGAATACCGAAAGAGTGAGACATGCCACAATGCAGTACAAATCACAGATGGAATCATAGACATTAAAAATTTGAAAAAAGGACCACAGTTCAGATATTTTGAAGAAATTTTTTGTGTCTTGATTAAAATGATTTCAGTACCATCTTGTAGGAGTGCTTGCATTATATATATGTATATATATATATATTGCTTACACACATGAAATAATAAGTAAAACTGAATTTTTTTGTCTACTCACAGAAATTCTTCAGGAGACTTGATATTCAGCACAGTAATTACAAAGAGTGTTTAAAAAGATTGTCAAACAGAAATGCCTTGTTGACCATTTCTTGGTGATATACAGTCTTTGTCATTCTGTGTGTATGTATGTATATATATATATATTACCAATTTGTGACTGGTAGGGATAATTCCAAGGACAATATTAATCCAAGGAGAGCTCAGTGTAGACTACAGATAATAATAATAATAATAATCAAGAAGAAAACCTGAAAGATTCAGTTTGGTTTTAATTTATTTCATGAATACCTATATATTCATCTCTTCAAACTGAAATCTCTTAGTAAAACTAAAAGCTTAGTTATTAAGTTTGAAGTTTATGGTAGATGTTTTTAATATATATATATAATTATAATTATATATAATATATAATTATAATATATAATAATACATAATTATAATATATCATAATTATAATATATATATAATACACATAATTATATTAATAATATGTATGTATTGTGTGTGTATATATATATATATAATATATCTATTGTGTGTGTGTGTGTGTATATATATATATATATACACACACACACACACACAGTAACACACACAATAGATATATATTAACAACATCTACTATAAACTTAATAACTCAAAAAGGAAAGATTTGCAGACATATGTTTATATAGACTTTTGTCTTTTTTTGATGTGGGAAACCTGACTCCAAAAGCTTGTAAAAGTAATTTTACTCTCTCTCTCTCTCTCTATATATATATATATTATATATATATATATATATATATATATATATATATATATATATATATATATATATGTATGTATATATATATATATATATATATATGTATGTGTATGTATATATAAACATAATACTTTTACAAACTTTGGGGGCAGGTTCCTCACACCAAAATAAGGACCAAAGTCCACATAAATCTATGTTTAATAATTCTTCATTTTTGAGTTATTAATTTTAAAGTTTACGATAGACACTGTTAAATGTACAGTCAAAGATACAATCCAAAAATTCTTTTACCAACTTCAGGTGTGGGTTGCTCCCACCAAAACAAGGTAAAATGTCCATATAAACGTATGTCCAAAAGTAACTCATAGCAAATGTTCAAAATGTCTTCTGCTTGCTTATACACATGCATACACACCCATCAGATCATTGACTAGTAGATGCTTTCAAATACTCCCACATGGTGTTGAATGGCTTTGCAGGCCAACCATGATATGATGAAGCATCTCTACATTATTAATGTCTGCTGCATAAAACAATTATTTTAGGTGATCCCACAGATACAAATCCAAAGGTTGGGGGAATGTGCAGGCCATGGGATCAGTCCTTTCCTACCAATCTATCTTTCATGGTAGATATCAGCCAGTGCATTGTGAACACTGACTAAAATGTGCTGGAGCCCCATCATACATGAACCACATGTGTCTTCGTATTAGCAGGGGTACATCCTCTAGCAGGTATGGAAGTGTGTTTGAAATAAAATCCTTGTAGACAGCTCCTGTCAGACATGCTAGGAAAAAATATGAACCTACCAGACAATCACCTACAATTCCAGCCCACACATTAACCTGAGAAGACTAACCGTCAATTAAAGTTACACCACTACTAATGATGGGTATATCATACACAATTTTGAAAATATCAAAAAAAAAAATTATTAAATATAAATCTTTATTTGAAATATTTTACATGCAGGTACTTCAAACTTTGTACTTTGAGTTAAGATTAATAGAAACTGAAAAACACATTATTTAGGTAAGAAAATCAGGTACTGAAAATTGTAATTAAAAATAGGAAAATTTGCGCTGGGTACTATATACCCATGGTTAGTGTTCTAGGGTTAATTATAAGCTGATGCTGATGTCTAGCCTGGGGATTATAATCCACCTACAAGTATTGGTTGCGTAAATTCTTTATTCCAACTCTTCCAAATGTTGTCCCATCCATAAACAAAACTGAAGAGAGAAACACTCAATCATCAGTTTGTACAATAAGCTATTGACAAAAGTTCTCCTGTAGTGAGTGATCAAAGGTGAAAGACCCTGCACATATTGCAAATAATGTGGATACAGGAATTGCTCTTGAAGTACTCTCCATGTGGTGCTATGAGATGTATAACATGATTGGGCTACTTGATATGTGCTACTTTCAGTCTGGAAACACAATCTGATACAGCCGTGCAGCCTCATGTCCATTACCAATCATACAGCTGAGTGTAAAAATCATATCTGCCTGCTCATGATATAAATATCCAGCTACTGTTAAACTGAATACTTCTCAGTTAACTCACTGCTACACATGTTAAATGTTGAAGACAGACTAGCCTCAAATGTACACAAATGACAAATATAACCTAGTCTTCATGGTAACACTATGCCATCTACTGTAAAATTTCTTTAAACTTAATAGCTCAAAAATGAAGGAATTGCAGATGTTTGTTTATATGGTCCTTGTTTTGGTGTTGGAAAAACACTCCCAAATTTTGTAAAAGTATTTTTGACACACACAACACACATTATATATACATAAGCACACATATACAATACATATCTGCACGCACACACACATATATATAAATATATTAATTAATTTTATTTTTAAGATAATTTATAATTATCTTGCAGTCATAGAATTTTACTTTGTATTTTTTGCTGTCATATAATTATTTTTTTTTGGATTTATAATTATGTTTTATATATATATATATATATATATATATATATATATATGTGTGTGTGTGTTATTATGTATGTGTGCATGTGGTCTATATATATATATTTAACGCATGCACACACTGTATTTTATGATCATGCACTGTCATTGTTGCAAGAAATGTTACAGATTTAAATAAAAAATGAGGGGAAAATCAGACTGTAATATAGTGACAATGATTGGAAGCCAAGTACTAAGTGTAAATAATAATATTAAAGACTATGTCAAAAACAGCCTTGCCAGTCAATGAGATATCCAGGAAAGTGATATTATAGAGTGCATATATATATATATATATATATATATATATATATATAAAGAGAAAATAAATTATTTAGATGAAAGGTTCTTGAAAATGTAATCATCACTTCTTGCCAAAACATTAAATTAAACACTGGATTTAAAAAAAAAGGAAATGCTTCTTTCTTAAGCAAATATGCCAATGCATGGTCATATAATTTTTAAAAAAGTTAAAATAATAATGTTAACTCATGACCTTTAAAAATGTTTTAGATAATTTAATTAATAAATAAATAAGCAAAATAAAAATACATAAAAGTAAATAAATAATAATTTAATTTATAAAAAAGAAATCAAGCATAACAACATTAATGCACTTTTGTTTAATAGACCAAAGGTTTATCTCACTTAGTATTGTAATTAATTTACATTTCCTTACACTATAAGTTATTAGAATATTTTAGAGTATTCTCTCTTTTTAAATTTCACAACTTAATGTTATTTTATTTTTCTCCATGTTACTTCTGCTTATAAATACAGGTTGTTAAAAAAAATTTTCTTTACTCGCCTTGTTAAAATTCTTCAAGGAATGAAATGCATTGGCAAAAAATTGTTTTTCTCTTCTCTTTTATTTATATTGTCTTTACAGATATATTTTATTTAGACCTGAACATTTTCACACACATATATCACATCTACATAGATTTTTAGGTTCAAACACATTCTTAAGATTTGGATATTTCTGTATACCTATTGGTCATCAAATATATATATATATATATATATATATATATATATATTATATACATATATATACACATAATAATTTGGGAATGAGTCATAATTTTTAAGATCTACTAACAATAACCAACAAAAAAGAACAATCCATCTTAGATCTTTCACATTAGTGTGGGTGTGCTCCCATGGCTCTATCATTGGATGTATTTTATTTCTCATCTTTATCAGTGACCTTCCTGGTGTTATCAGTTCCAGACTGGGTTATTTATGCTGATGACACAACTATGTACTTCTGTATTAACTGTAGATTTGATAGATCTTATGAAATAAAGCTGATAGCTGATCTTAAAAAATCACCTCAAATCAGTTGTTAACTCTAGCAAGAAATGGCTGGTAAATTTTAACACCTCTAAAACAAAAATGCTATATTTTAGTCATCTTTGAGAACTATTTTTTTATCTTCCTCCAACATGGCTAATGCTAACCTTCAGGAGAGAAACTCATTGCACCTTTTTGGTATCACATTTTCCACTGATATGAAGTAGAGCAATTATATTGAATCAATTGCTAGGTCTGTTGCAAGGAAAGTTGGTTCACCCTGTTCTGCCAGACAGTTTTTCTTGCTACTATCCATCTTGCATATTTATAAATCTATCATTCATCCATGAATTGAATATTGCTGTCATATCTGGTCTAGTGCTCATGTTATATATCTTGAGATTATTGACAAAATCTAAAGAATGATCTGTAATATTATTGGTCCTGATCTGGCATCTTGACTTCAGTCACATTCTTCTTCCTGCAATGTAGATTCCTTGTGTCTTTTCTACAAATATTTTCATGGCAATTGTTCAAAAGAGCTTTTATTCTTGGTACCTTGACTGCATGGATTTAAGTAGAATACTAGATTGGCAATTAGGTCTCATTGTATTATTATAATCATAATTTCTATTCTAATAGTTTCATTTTTTGCACTTCTCACCTGTGAAACTCTCTTCCAGTTTCTTGCTTCTATGCAATCTACAATATTCAAAAATTTAAATGCAACATCAATGAAAGCGGTTCTTTTATTGTCCTTTCTCCTCCCTAAAGTTTTCTTGCTTTCTTTAATTCCCAGTAACCCCTTGCACCTTAGCAGAATTATCAACTTGCTAGTAGTGAAATGTTTGTTTGCAAAAAAAGAAAAAGATGATTGATTTAGTTTATTTTTTAAATCTCAAAAATACCTCAGCATAGTGGAGAAAAGCTAACCTCAAATTAGAAAGTGCCTTTCTGTAAATGACAAACAGACATGTGTCAGCAGCTTTGGTAATATAAATAGACATTGGAATTTATAAATGGATTTGACATATCCCTTTGATATTTGATGCCAGAGATTGCTTCTTAATAGGAGATAATGTATCATAGCCATTAAATATCTTGGCTGTCACGTAATCTCTAAGATGCTTATATATATAGATACTCATTAGTTTTCTTTTGCTGCATTGATTGATTATTATTTTATGTTTCCAATCGATGAAGGTAATTATCAACTTCATGTTTGCCTTAGTTAATACTTATTCTTTTTCTTCACGGCTCTCCACAACCTCCTATCTTGTGTGGTTCTTAGTCTTTTTACCATCCATCCCACTCCCCAATCTGCCATCTCTTAACATAAGCCTGTGAGATAGGTGGCTTGCAGCTTCCCTCCTTCTTGCTTGACATCAATATATCTTGTGAGTGTCAAATTTTCTAAGTCTTCTTTCTTGATTATTTGTTCCAGAAATTTCAGTTGTCTTTGATACTAAGCAGTTTACAGCCATATCATATTGAAACATTGGTTCTGGTACAACTACTGAAGCAATGTCGAGTCTGGTCACTACCAAGATGGGTGACCACTTGGGAATAACAGGTACTTGGATGTGCAGTTAGTATAATGGATAATGGCTGGGAATTGGAAATTGGAGAGTTGAGTACCATTTCCAGTTCGGTTCATTATACAGGTATACTTCAACCTACGTTGTTAATTGTTTCCAGATTTCACAACTTGAGTTGAACTAACTACATTATAAACTGTAAACAAGCACACCCCATTGCATATTACTGTATTTATGGCATGTACATGAAGTATTCTGAATAAAAATTTTATCCTGATTATGAACAATTGTCAATACAGTTGTCCAACTCATTCCAAAAGATTGAGCAATTGATATAACTTTTTGTTGTAACTTAGGGAAGGTTATTGAATAGAATAATCAAACGAAGGTTGGTAATGAATGATAATACTTAGGACACAAACAACACATAAGATTCATCAGCAGCATGTATAAGTAGTCAACTGCTAGAAGTGAATCTCCAACTGTAGACCAACATACAGTATTTACTACTGTATTTATGTGAATGGGGACATACCCATTATCATCCATAGGCATGCTACAACACCTTTTCACCTCTTTTATGTTGTTTTATCATAGTAAGTTTATTGTCCAGTGTTATAGCATGATGCTTAGCAACTGCAGTAGGAACTTTCTTTGGAGCCATTGGGGCAAAATATAAAGTCACAAATGAATAAGAATGAGAGAGTTAGGTGGTATATAGACATATACTGTGTCTAAACTAAACTGGATTTTGAATAAAATGACTTAAACTAGATTTTTATCTTTCCAAACGACATATGATTAAGAATGACTTAAATCGAAATGACGTAACCCGAGGTAGAACTGTATTCACTTATGTGCAAATACCCTTAGGAATGATATGAATCCACCACTTCTTCCCTCTCTCTATGGATTAATTAGTAAGACGTGTATTCATAAATCATTATTATTTCCCCAAAAAAATCTTCTCACAATCTAAGAATATTTCTGGCTTTAAATAACCTGAAAAAGGTTGATAAGCCTTAAAAAACAAATTAATCAATGATTCTAAGCATCTTTTTCGTCTCCATTTTCTGTAAGAGTTCCTCATTGCTTACATACTCCATGGGGGCATGGTGGAGTAGTGGATAGCTCCTCAGATTGAGGAATCAGAGAGCCGAGTTCAAATTCCAGTTGAATTCATTACATTCACTTATGTGCTAATACCCTTGGGAAAGGTATTAATCCTTTTCTTCTCCCTCCAGCTATGGGTATATAGCAGGATAAACTGGGCTCTATAGCCTTGGATGGTAACTGGTCTAGGGAAGGACAACTCTGAATTTAAAATCTGTGGAGGGTCGTTTGGGGACATTGTAGTACGTAATGCACCAGGTCTCTGTATTCAGCCCTTCAAAAAGTGTTGTTGGTTCTGCACAAAGCCTTCACCACTATAATCAAATCATATGTGTTGGTGCCTGGCTGTCGGTTCCTAGGAACTGAGCTGCTTGACCCTCATATGTTGAATATGATGGGAGAGTCCACCACATGCTCTATCCATGGTATTCTCATCATCATTCTGTAAAATTATATTTCTGTTGCCTCCATGTCTTTCTTTATCTGTGAGGAAGTTACCCAGCATTCATTGCCATTCAAGAGGATTGATATAACAGTTCAGCATTTGTTTCTTTTTTTTCTAATGAAATTTTCCTGTTTAGTTTCTTAAAACTTTTTAGC